>CATIUR010000003.1:52392500-52755000 GCA_949592205.1 Helichrysum umbraculigerum | reverse complement strand
GTATCGAACACAGGGAAAGTGGAATCTTTACTTAATCCCTAAACTAATGTTTACAATATTCACAATTAATATTACAGATAAAAGGGAGGACGTTTTAGTTCCGTTCGAACATATATTTATTTTGATACAGAATTAAGATAACTAAAGTAATTGAAGTAATTAAGAGACAACTAAGGTAAATTGGGTCGATTGGAGATATATTTTATCTAGACTAGCTATGTTATATTCAAATTCTCTTATATGTTTACTTTTGTTAGCTAATTGACTTTATGTTGATATATAAAAGTGGATATCCTCCTTGGTTGGGTTTAAGTATCCTGGATAGCCTCCTATGGTCGGGTTTAAGTATCCAAATGAAGCTCTTCAACGTATACTAAGGTTAACTAACTTCGGGGTCTCGAATATTATTATCTAATCAATTATAGTTTAATCCATTAATAATTATAACCTATCACGCAGTCAGGGTATTTAAGTTATAATCAAAACATAAACCTAAATTATTAATTAACGCATACAAGTACTCACTATAGTATGAATCTCATAATCATATAATCAACATAGATATAACCTTAATAACATTCATAAAATCAATCAACATAAACATATAATCAAATAATCATATAAACATCATTCCTCTAAACAAATATGTTAAAGAACAATCAATATCTAATAATAAGAAAACAAGATCTAAATACAAACATAAGTAAAAGATCTAGAATCGAACCAAGAAAACCGAATTATTCTTCGTTAGGGTTGCAAGTCCTCAATCCCTAGCCTCCTAGTCTCCAAATTCGACCGAGAGTCGTTCCTTAACCCTTACAATCGACTTTTGCTCTCCAAATTCGTATATGGTATCGTCTGGCCAAAGGCTCTATTTATAGTTTTTCTGAACCGCCAGTCCAACCGTCGGTTGGAGTTCCCAACCGCCGGTTGGAGTTCCCAACCGCAGGTTGGATTACTTGGAGTCCAACTTTGCGATCTTCACTGACTTTTAATATAAATATTCAACCGCCTGCTAGTAATTCCAACCGCCGGTTGAGTCTTCATTCCAGAATATTGGGCTTTTAATCTTCTTAATCAGTTTTTCTTCATTCTTTAAGCCCAATTTACTTTATCTTTGGGTTTAGTCTTCAATTCAGGTCCAAACATCTTCAATCTTCAGTCTTTTCTTTATTTTCATCATTTAAAGCTCTTTTCTCGTTCTTTTCTTTATTTAATTACTTTTATACCTCCATTGCAAATATAAACACATTAAGTATCTAAATCTAATAGAAATGCAATAAAAGTATACAAAATATAAGAATTATTAGTATATAAATATAACATTATTTGATGTTATCAAATATCCTCACACTTAAGTTCTGTTTGTCCTCATGTAGAATAAATTCAAAAACTAGAATTGATAAGCATCAAACTAATATTTATTAATCAAAATACCTAAATTAAAAATCTGTTTCATAAGATAAAACTTTAAACAATTTAATTAACATGGATAACTATAATGTACAAATAAAAATTATTATTATTCATGCAACATATAATTCATGAATGATTACTAATATATTTATCTACTTTAAACAATCTATAATCATATTCCTGAATACATCTTTATTATTCTTATGTATATTAATTATAATTTCCATATATGATATACTCTTAAACTTTAATCATGCAATTTTCTTTTATATTCCAAATAAATATATGAAATCCATTTTTAAGAATCAAGACATTGGTGACAGGTCTGCATTTCCATGCAACAAAGCGACATAACTTGATTCTGGTAAAGCAATTTTTAAATCAAACCAGCGGTGATAGGTCTATACCTTAGTATAAAGCGACATAGTTTGATTAATTTTAATTATATTTTTGAAAGATTTATCTTTCTTTATGCTCAATTTTTAAGAATACTAATTAGAAACCAGGTCTGTACTTAGTACAACAGTGGAAACAATTAGTAAACCCCCAAATGTTTTCACATAAGTATAAAGATATATAAAATTATTGCATAATAAATATAAGAATTAAGACTTTTATGTCATACATCATAATATGTATCATAAAATAATATACAAATTATTTATTAATTTCTTAAAATTCAGAAATTCTTATATAGATTGCCTATTAGTACATCATATCATGTAATTATACATTACTTATTATTATGTAGCTTACGTTATATGTAAAAAACAGTTAATCCATATTAAAGTCTAAACTTTTAAATATAAAACAAAGCTTTTAACAAAAGTATTCTACCTAATAAATACTTAGTTAGTAACTCAATAAATTTGATGAAAATCTCTAAAATTTATATATATAAGACAAGTAAAAACTTAAATGAATAATTAAAGAATTTTTTTTTTTTAGACCCTATCCCCACACTTAAATTATACAATGTCCTCATTGTATATAAACAATAAAAAATAAAAAGTAAGTAAAAGGAAGAAAAGAAATTAGAATGAAAAACTCCCCTGACTGAATTTTGTAGAATTCATCATCGGCTAGGTCTTAACTGTAATTTGGTCATCTTCTTTGATCCTTATAAATAATATATAACATCCACACTTTCGTAGTTAATCACGATTGCATTTAGCATATGCAATAAGCCTTTAAGCCCCTCGGTATCCCGAGTGGACGAGTTATAGCCTCGTGAGGGTTTCCAGGGAACACACCCACAAAGTTCATAAATTTCCAAAACTTAATGCATTGCTCAGCTGAACTAATCACCAACTTCAAAAAGTGGTAACATTATTCTAAATAAGATAAGCAAACAAATTAAACATACCAGATAATAAAAAATGAAAAATAAAATACTAAAAAATAAAATGAAAAATAAAAATCTAAAGATAGTCAGGAAACACATAACCACATGCTACTAATTATTTGTCATCTCACCTAGGCTAGTTGCGTAATAAAAATTTAAAACATTGTTGTTCGCCAGATTATCCTCAAATAAAGCCAACCGCAGGTTGACATAATCAACTATCGGTTGGACAAGTCCATGTACGTTCCAAATCACTAACCTATAAACAGCCTGTATATTTTAATAGCCCACATAACTTATGTAGTAACTATTAATTTATTAGCACCTCTATTTTATGCCCAATATCCATTAAGCTATGTATTTCGAAGTTAATCATCTAGTGCTTAAAATTAAATATCCTAATAAAGCCCAATATAAAATCTAATCATAATCTGGATCCTCAATTAAAATTCATAATTTACCTCATAGTGTTTAAAGACCCAAGAATCTGTTTAATATGTTAATCCAATAGACTTAAAGCCTAACATCTCATGATCGTACAAAAGCTCCTAATTTGTTAAGAGTCCAACTTTTAACAAGCCCAATTTAAAACCCAAAGTAGTAAGCTTTTTTTTTTTTTTTTTATTTAAAAATTAAACCCATAAAAATCATTTTAGCCAATTGTTTAATCGTAATAGTATTTGGTCCAATTCTTTTTAATTCAAAGCCCAATGTTTTTTTTTTTAATAAGCCCATTTAATTAATTTTAAAAATTTAATCGACCGGCCTAATTATAATTAATCAATGTAGCCCAAAACTTAATCGGCCCAAATCTGTGACGTGTTAAAATCCCAGCTGTTGAAAAGTCAATATGTTATAACATTAAAACAGGCCCAAATAATTGTAGCCGGTTTTTTTTTTCCAGTGTAAAGCCAATATCAATCGGCCCAATTAAAAGTAAAGTAAATTAACCCAATCTTGAGAAACCCTTCCAACCGCCGGTTGAAATATGTCAACCGCCGGTTGGTTGCTAGTAGAGGTTTTCCAAAATAACGACCTTTATATCATATTTTGTTTATTTAGACCTATGTAATTTAATTTACGTACCTGAATTCCAGTAGCGTTTTCTAGTAATTATGGTTTCTCATACCTATCCTTAAGAACAAACTAAAACAAAAACTAAAAACTAAAAATAAAACACCTAAAAACTAAACTAATAAACTACTTACGAATTAAAATAACAAACTAATATACAAGCACTGGTTGCCTCCCGAGAAGCGCTTGTTTTTGTTCGAGTCACTAGCTTGACTCCAACCTTACTTACCTAAAAATCTAGTGACTTTCCCCACACTTAGCGTAAATCATGGATGGTAATATTTATAAATATTCATAAAATGTAAATTTAATAAAATTAAAGAAAATAGATACTTATCGTGTAAAGCACGTAACTGTTTTTTCTGAGATACTCCACGATCTTCCAAAAACTGTGAGAAACTTTCCTTTCGCTCGAATTGCCAAAAAGGATCTTCATATATGTAAAACAACGAACTTGTGTTTAAAGATACTACAACCGTTGGTTGTGTCGACTCAACCACCGTTTGGATTTCAACTATCGACTTTGTTTTAATCTTGTTTTAATCCAAATGTTGTTTGTTATCGGATTACCGCAAATTCTGTTTTCAGTTTCTTTTCCCATCCTTACCATTTCTTGATCATCTTCCTTTAATTGTTCCACCTTTGGGTAATATGATAAAAATTCATCAATAATCGTCATTATTTCTTCTTCAGTCATAACCCCCTTATGGTTTCCCAACTAAAAGTTATCTTCATTACAAACAAGTAGCGAAAATGATTCTTCATCAGAATCGTAATGATCAAATTTTGGCAAAATCAACCAATCTACCTCCTTATCTTCTTCCTGTTTAAATTCACAAAAAATTTCGTTAGACAATAAAGATTCAGAGAATTGAGAATACTTATCGGTTTGATTGTTCATCCTTTCAGGTTGTTGAATGGAATTCCCTTGACTATGGCCAATTGTTTCGGTTTCTTCCATACTACTACTAGAATTTTCCATAAATTGTGTAGCTATCACAATCGATGGTTGGGATAAATTTATCAATCGTGGTCGATTCATGTTCTTCTCAATCGTCATGTGGTAGATAGGATCATTTATCGAGTTTTGAAAAATCGAAGGAATGTTATCTACGGTCTGGTACATACCTGTTAAACTTAAAAGAAAAAGAAAAACAGTAGAAAAGAAAAGAAAATAAAAACTAACTAAAAAATTCCAATTAAATAAATTAGTAAGTTAATAAGTTAATAACGGTAGTCCATGATTAAGTTCAGTAACTCAAAACAGAATTCAATAATAAAACACATTCAAAATTGAATAAATGAATAAAGATTACCCAAATCAAAACCACGAACCACTAACAAATAGTTAGTTAAGTTGGTTAAATAAGTTAAGTTAATTGAGTTAATTTAAAAATTACAACAAAAGTTATTTTACAAATCTAGTCAAAAGTCCTCGGTAGCTCCAATGATCACACACAGAAGCGGAGAAATAGGTCAGCGAGAAGCTTATTAAAAACCTATCCCTTTCTGGAAGCAGAGCGACCCTACTTATACCTCTGTTTTTGTTAATAATCCCAATGGGTGAGCCGATTTTCAATTGAATTTTAATGTACAAAAAAAAATTATATTTTTACAGGGGATAAATTAAAAATTACCGCTTTCCCCGGCAGAACAAAAGTCCAACCGGTTAAGTGTCCCCGGCAGCGGCGTCAAAAACTTGATGTGTGCTAAGTATAGTCAATTAATATAACAAGTTTTAAATAAACGAAATACTAAATAATACTATCACACAATACAGGCAAGAATAACCCGTTCGTATAATATAGCTTTATAAGTAAGTCTAGGTATCGAACACAGGGAAAGTGGAATCTTAAACTAATGTTTACAATATTCATAATTAATATTACAGATAAAAGGGGGGACGTATTAGTTCCGTTCGAACATATATTTATTTTGATACAGAATTAAGATAACTAAAGTAATTGAAGTAATTAAGAGACAATTAAGGTAAATTAAGTAGATTGGAGATATATTTTATCTAGACTAGCTATGTTATATTCAAATTCTCTTATATGTTTACTTTTGTTAGCTAATTGACTTTATGTTGAAATATAAAAGTGGATATCCTCCTTGGTCGGGTTTAAGTATCCTGGATAGCCTCCTATGGTCGGGTTTAAGTATCCTTTATGAAGCTCTTCAACGTATACTAAGGTTAACTAACTTCGGGGTCTCGAATGTTATTATCTAATCAATTATAGTTTAATCCAGTAATAATTATAACCTATCACGCAGTAGGGTATTTAAGTTATAATCAAAACATAAACCTAAATTATTAATCAACGCATACAAGTACTCACTATAGTATGAATCTCATAATCATATAATCAACATAGATATAACCTTAATAACATTCATAAAATCAATCAACATAAACATATAATCAAATAATCATATAAACATCATTCCTCAAAACAAATATGTTAAAGAACAATCAATATCCAATAATAAGAAAACAAGATCTAAATACAAACATAAGTAAAATATCTAGAATCGAACCAAGAAAACTGAATTATTCTTCGTTAGGGTTTGCAAGTCCTCAATCCCTAACCTCCTAGCCTCCAAATTCGACCTAGAGTCGTTCCTTAACCCTTGCAATCGACTTTTGCTCTTTAAATTCGTATATGGTATCATCTGGCCAAAGGCTCTATTTATAGTTTTTCTGAACCGCCATTCCAACCGCCGGTTGGAGTTCCCAAACGCTAGTTGGATTACTAGAAATCCAAGTCCAACTCTGCGATCTTCACTGACTTTTAATATAAATATTCAACCGCCTGCTGGTAATTCCAACCGCCTGTTGAGTCTTCATTCCAGAATATTCCAAAGTCGGGCCAGGCTTCTCTTTTTGGGCTTTTAATCTTCTTAATCCGTTTTTCTTCATTCTTTAAGCCCAATTTACTTTATCTTTGGGTGTTTAGTCTTCAATTCAGGTCCAAACATCTTCAATCTTCAGTCTTTTCTTTATTTTCATCATTTAAAGCTATTTTCTCGTTCTTTTCTTTATTTAATTACTTTTATACATACATTGCAAATATAAACACATTAAGTATCTAAATCTAATAAAAATGCATTAAAAGTATACAAACTATAAGAATTATTAGTATATAAATATAACATTATTTGATGTTATCAGTTTCCTTTATGAATGACTTTTATCTATTACTAATATATAATACATTTAGGTGTTTTTTTTTAAGATAGAAATTACCCTTTTACCCTTACTTCTATTAAAGGATTTCCAAAGATCCTATTAAATTTACTGAAATACCCCTTAATTAATATTTTGATTAGATACCACTTTAATGCCAGTCGGTTACAATGAGTAAAAATCTACAATTATCTCTAATCCTTGCTGTATCCAATCCACCTACTTTAATCTACATCTACGATATCTAGAATATTTCAGTCGGTTACAGTAACTCAGAATCCACATCTACAATATCTATAATATTTGCATATAGTCTCCTATACAATCAAGAAACCCAAGTAAACATAAGATTAAAATTTTTTTGGCACAAGTCTAATCTAGCAATATCGTGGCATCTTCTGATTAACTTAGAAGATCCATTTTCATCTCAATTCTAAAGCCCATGCTTCCAAAAACTCAAGCTAATGAAATTTCCTTGATCAAACACATACAAGCATCTTTTGATTAACCTAAAAGATCCAGCTTCATCTCAATTACAAAGCTCCTGCATCCAAAAACTCAAGTTAATGATTTTTCTTATCAAAAAAATAAAGCAAGGATAAGAGACAATTTTTAAATTAATGAAACAGCAATCACATTCTTTTGCCAAAGACATAATTATTGTATCCAAATAAAATATATCTACTTTTGTTAGACCTAAAAAAATAGTGAAGATGATATTCTTACAAATATGTGGATTATAACTCTTAAAATTCATCCTAAAAATATAACATCAGTTTCTTATCAAACTTAATACTATTTACATGATTATAGCCTAATTACCATAGTTACACAGATTTTTAGGAGTATATAAGCGTTTCATCACAATGAAAAATGCAACTTACACCAAATTCTTCACCACGTAAATCCAAAACAAAATAAAAACAAAACTAAGTTTCTTACACCATGGGGCCTCAAAACAATGCCAGCAACACCCCAACCCCTGCTGTTACCCCTACTATTACCACTACCCATATTACCACTATCCCTCCCCTATCTATTACCAGTACCCAAGTTACCACTACCACTCTCCCTGTTGTCACTACTCCTTCCCCTGCTGTGACATCGATCACATCGTTCTAATTCTAAGTCACTAAGTTAGTTTCTATCCCTCCCCTAGCTATTACCAGTACCCAAGTTACCACTACCACTCTCCTTGTTGTCACTACTCCTTCCCCTGCTGTAACATCGATCACATCGTTCTAATTCCAAGTCATTAAGTTAGTTTCCCTAATAATCTGCATTTTCCTTCTTTTGGACTTAATAATTTTGTTTATTATTTCGAAACACCATTTTTTTAGCATAAAGATTGCCGCCGCAACGCGCGGGTACTAGGCTAGTATATTATTATATCATTCATTTCTTTCCCATCATCCATTATATTTTGTATTGCCAAGGTATGTATCTATACATTTGTATTGCCAAGGTACGTATCTATACATGTTCATATCGTCTTATTAATTTTGAAATTTGTCGCACCCCCAAATTTACTGTTCAGCGGAAGTCGGGTCGGGTCGGGGCACAAATAATCAAGTAATCAAAGCACAAAGATATAGCAAACGACCTCTAAACGAGACGTTTAAAAAATAGTTACATTACCAAAATAAAGTGTTTACAAAATAGTTGGAGTTCGCAAATAATCCTGAGATTTTAATACATAACTAGTAATACAAAAGTAATGCAAAGAAATCTCCGAATAGTTGTATGCATGCGACACGAGCTATGATCCTGATGGGCCAATCCTACTGTTGCTGTGACACCCGGTCAAAAGTACAATTTTCGCGCCCAATTTAAACTTCAAATAATCGTACTTAGTACGCAGTTATAACAAAGTATTCGAAAATTATATATATATATATATATATATATATATATATATATATATATATATATATATATATATATATAATACACAATGATTATTTAGTAATCACATTTGAAAGGATCTGAAAGAACGCAGAATATCGCGTCCGAATTTCGGTGACAAAATTTTATAAATAATGTTTTATTAAATAGATTTAGCATTATACATTTGAGGAAAAATATTAAACGTTCGAAAATGTAAGTCGTTTTAATTAAAAACGCATTCTAGTTATCTGAAACCGCATGAAAACAAACTATTAAATTTTAATTTCAAAATAGTATTTTGATAAAATACTTTCACTCGAAAACATTTCGAAAGAATATTAATAAATTTTCGGAATCAGAAATAATACATTTTTATACGATCGGGGGAACAAACACGGGTATTTTGTACTGCAATTTGGGAGACAGTGTCCAACACCAAACACAAAAACCGGCCCCTAACCCACCCCATCCTCATTTTCCCATTTTCATTTCACACACACACAAACACATATCCATCTATATCCCTCTCTTCTCTCTCGGTTTACACCGAACCACCACTGCCACCAACATCATCATCATTTTCGGAATCAACTACAACAACAACAAGATCAGCAGCAACAACTCGCCATCATCATCATCTTTATCTTCTTCATCATCAAGCTCAATATCACCGTTTCCTCACTCGATCTCCAAATCGTAAGGATTTACTCTCTTTTCCTTGTTATTTCGAGTTAGAAACACTTAAAACAACATGTTTTAACATTATATCAACGAGATTTTGCCCGAAAATAGGTTAGATCTTGATTTTTGGGGAAAAATCGTCGAACAGACCTTGATGTCGCACCGGACCAAAAACAGTGCTGCGACATTGTCAATGTCGCAGCTCAATGTCGCAAAATCTAATGATGTCGTATGGTGCGACATAAACCATGATGTCGCAGTAAATCTGAACGTCACACATCGCAACACAACACACAATGGCGCATTAAAATTTCGGATGTCGCAGGATACGACACAAACCCTTATGTCGCAATTTAACCAAAAACAGTGATGTCGCACCGGACCAAAAACAGTGCTGCGACATTGTCAATGTCGCAGCTCAATGTCGCAAAATCTAATGATGTCGTATAGTGCGACATAAACCATGATGTCGCAGTAAATCTGAACGTCACACATCGCAACACAACACACAATGGCGCATTAAAATTTCGGATGTCGCAGGATACGACACAAACCCTTATGTCGCAATTTAACCAATGTCACACCCTATGTCGCAAAACACAGAACCTTAAAAACACATGTTTTTCACTAAGTGTCAAGACTCGAATTTTACCACCTAATTTTACTCCGAAATGAAATTTCGAAGTGTTTTCACTACAGCAACATAGTAGAAATAAAAATTTCCCAAGCTGACCTGGCAGCTCGACCCCAGCCAGGGGCTCTGCCCCTTGGACCCCGCTACCAGGGGCGCTGCCCCCGGACCCCCGTACACGGTTTCCAAACCTGAACGACAAATGAATACTTACACAACTCGCTTAGACAAACTGATTTGTCTCTTACTTATATAACCTCACGTGTTTAGGACACTATGAGGATACCATTCGGATGATACGCGCATCTTAGGATCGCTGACAACTCACAGGTGAGTTCATAGCCCCACTCTTTCAACTGTTTTACTGTTTTCGGGGTGAGACGCATGCACAATTACTGTTTTCGAATTATATTGATAAACTTATATAATTCACACTTAACTATACTACTGTTACGTAATACAAATCGTGTAATATTTAGGGATTACACTCATTATATTGTTGTAGAACAATATCACTGCTTAACCTAAATAGGTTACTGTTGTACATTATCATATTGTTGAAATACAATTACCATTACATAACTTGATTAAGTTATCACTATACTTTGGCCATATTGTTGCGGGACAATATTATCGAATATACTAGAACTGGTTAGTTCTACCTAAGCTGGACAACAACTATACTTTTTACAGGATTAGTTTTCCTTTTAGGAACTAAGACTGTCAATATATCCCAGGATTACTCAAACGGACTTGTACTTAAGTGAACATTTCCCCGAGACCTCAATATACTTGCTAGGCTGGAGGCCAGGGGTATACAATAGTGACGTATGTTAGTATAGTTCCTTATACTAATACAAAACAACTAGGTGATGATTATTCATACCTAGGCTTATTGTAATACACCTAATATCTAAGTATTGTATATACATACCTAGATACGTTAAATCATTTCATGTGATACATGATACTTTGTAGGATGTGTTTGTTGATCAGGCTTACATTTATATATATATATATATATATATATATATATATATATATATATATATATATATATATATATATATATATATACATACTCGTACTTAATCTCAAGCACTCGGTGCTACCTACGATTTACTTATGTATATTGATATACATACACTTATACAAACACAATTACTCAAGTTGGGCATGTCGTAGTACTGCTGGCTCTCAATTACTCTAGTCGGGCATGTCGTAGAACTGCCGGCTCTCTTATATATACATTGCTTGCGAGCAACACTGTTCGATGCCATGGTAAAGTGGGCACAAAAAGATGCCACGGTAAAGTGGGCACAAAACGAGATCACGGTAAAGTGATTCAAAATGATATCGTGGTAAAGCGATACAAATCATAAACACACGAGTCGATACTCGCACTTATTAACGGATCGGTGAGCTTACACTCGAGATCGTTAACTCAGTATTTGGCTAAATACTCAATCATAGTTTTGTGGGACTACAATTACATGTTGCTGGAGGCAACACACTATGCCAGGTGGTATACTAGTCTATTACTTGTTATCATATGACGTGATCATACACTTACTCGATTGTACTTAGGCATGTAGTGCCTCATGGTTGTAGACATACTTATACCTAATAGGTATCTAGGCATGGAATGCCATATTCTCGATGTACTCAGGTACACACCTCAAATACTTAGGTATGAGATACCTCGTTAGATGTATACACATTGATGTTACAGCACTATAACAATACAAATCAAAATCGTAGTTTTTGAACTACTTTTCAAACATACAAGGTTTATACTTTATGTTTTCAACTATCAATCCTATGAATTCACCAGCTTTATAGCTAACTCGTTTTAGCATGTGTTCTCAGGTGCCCAGCAGGATTAGGATTGCTACAAGATATGCTAGCTCGAGTCGCATGATTTCAAACCCTTGGATTTCCTTGCATAATTTTTGTATTACAACTTATGTATTGGATCACATTTTGCGAACTCGCGAACGTTGTAAACGTTTTATTTTGGGAAATGTAATATTTATTTTCAAACGTCTCATTTAGAGTTCGTTTGTTGTATCTTTATGTTTTGATTATTGATTAGTCGCGCCCCAACCTGACCGCTTCCGCAACCCGAATTTGGGGGTGTGACAGTTGCAGTGTTCCTGAGAACACATGCTAAAACGGGTTAACAAATTGTTGGTGAGTTCATAGGTTTTATCAGAAAAGTAGTAATATGTGTTTTATGAATTACAAAGCATTTAATGACGTATGTAACCTATACATTTCTAAAATCTGTGAGAGAGTAAATGTAATCTTGTATAAAAGTATAAACCCCAAGAGTTTCTTGATTTTCTATTTCCTATTTCTTGCATTCTTGATTTCTTGCATTCTTGCATTCTTGATTTCTTGCATTTTTGAATTCTTGCACATAGGTTTCTTGCATTCTTGTATTCTTGCATTCTTGATTTCTTACATTCTTGACACATACAAATTATACATTGTACTATTGATTTCTTGTATTCTCAATCTATTGTAATCCTGGTTCTAAGTTCTAGTATTCTTGTGTTCTAATCTGTAGTATTCTTGTATTCTAATCCAAAGTATTTTTCTATTGAGAAAATTACATAAACCATCCTTATGGTTTGCTGTAAATTTCACTCACAGTCCTTTAATTAATTTAATTACGCAGATCATCCTTTATTTTAAAACTTGTTACGTCAATAGTCCTTTACACTAACGATTGTTAACTCTTCGTTAAAAAGGACCATGTGTGTAATTTTTTTTTTATTATTTTACATTTTTTGAGTAAAATATAAATTGTAAAATCTATTATATATATATATATATATATATATATATATATATATATATATATATAGATTCGTGGGTTCAAATAAGAAGATTAATTTTTGTGAGAACGTAGGAAACAGTTCAAAATCACTTTTTAGCTATCCAAACCACGGTATTTTACAAAATTTTCTTAATAGTAATCATTGAAAAAGTTTTGAAAACTAATGTATTTCGGATAGTTAAAAAATGTGTGAAGGATTTCCTACGTTCTCACGAAAGTTAGCCTTCTTATTTTAACCCACCTCTCTCTCTCTCTCTCTCTCTATATATATATATATATATATATATATATATATATATATATATATATATATATATATATATATATATATATGGACATGAATCTAGGGAGAAGAGGTTTCAAAGAGAGAAGGGGGAGAAATCATCATGGCCTTTGATTTTAAGATCCAACGATTCAAATTATTTGATGGCAATATTGTAATTATTTAAAAAAATTAATGATAATATTTGAGGGATGGAGGAGTGTCGTGCACCCCGCGGTTGGTCGGATTTTACTCCGGTCGTTGAACCTTCCGGCAAGGGCGCGCGGACAGTGTGTTTTATATTTATTATGCTGGGTATCCTAAGTTTTGATACTACTTAAAGACCTAAAGGGCAGTAAGCGGTATGTATGACTCAGGTGTCGTTCTTCAAACTACAATGGTCATGGGAATCTAGGAGGATTAATTATCTTTTGTAATTTAGCTGGGATTTTTAAAACTTTTTGATAGGTTGGTTGGTTTTCTAATCTAATTACTAAAATTAAAAACTAAATTAAAGACAGGGGTTTGTACGGAGAACGCAGAGAAATCAAGATAAGGAATATGTTTGCTGTGACTTCGGCAATGTTATTTGGATGGATAGTTATGAGGGATAAGGTTACTAGGTGTGATTAGAAACTTAATTGGTAGATAAAGTATTATGCCTACGACCTTTACTTGGTTTCCCACGTATGTATGTTAACGCTATACCGGATACTCGGGCGTTTTACAGCTTTTCCGTTATACCAATTAGGGTTCCAGATTACTTACTAGATATTTCTATATTTCTTAATGAGCTACAGCTACGATCCTATTATATACCTAACGTAGAGTTGTCCGCAATCAGATATATAATATGTCACATGGATAGCAGTTATAGAATGTCCAGTACACCGGAAGTTCTCCCAAATGCACAGACCAATTCAACTGACGATTATCCTCTAATCCAGGTCCCCATTTACAGACATCCGGAGGACGTTAGTATCATGGCATGAATTGTTCAGTGAATAATAACATGAACAGGAACAATAACATGAACAGGGTTTAACCCGCGGAACCGGTTGGGAAAATCTGTCTAACGGTCAGCTGAATTGTTCATCATTAATCATACAATCATTACAACTATTACATGAATGTTAATCTATCTGTAATATGTTTATTATGTTCGTGAAAATCTAATTAGCAGGGCAGTGATAATGTTTGCGTATGTCTAGCATGCAGTACCTAAGCAATAATCAAACAAGAACATGCAATAGGACGGAACACTAGTCATCACATTAACTGACCTAATAATTAAATCATGGGTATCCCAGAAGTTGTCCTAAAGATACACAACAAACAAGCGTGAACCTAATCTATCTCTAATCCTATGCTTCGTGTCCCTCGGATGTGTTTCAATCAAGGGAACAGCGACCATGTTGAGTTCATTGATCATCATACACATAATAGTTGGCAATCCTACTTCTAGCAATTGGCCAGGTTCTAGGGAGGAGGATACAAACCACAGCATAAGTTAGATAGATAAACAGGCAGAGGTTCAGCTTATAAGTTTGCAAACAGTTTTAAACTTACACAGACAGAGTAACAGTATGTTTACAATTGGGAATCATTATTTCCACAACGGATTGTGCCCACGACTTTCATAGCTTCCACGTTCCGTACTACACACATTCGTGATGATTCCGGCGCTATACAAATGAAAGCCGTATAACGTTACCTCCGTTGTTTCATAATGGTGTCATCCCCAATTGTATATTATATCATAACTATCCTAACATTGCATACATCACAACAAACATTGATTTGTCTAGCCTAGCATAATTCTAGCATTCATTCCTAAGCATGCATAATAAGAAAGCATAATTAAAAGAATAAATGCGAGAGATTGTATTAAACCTGAATACGAGAGTAATACAAACAAATCTTCACAAATCTAAAGTCTCGGAGTAACTCCGTACAAAAGCTACTGAGAGTTTCTACTCTAACCTACTAATTATCCTCTAACTCCTAAGAGTAGTGCTAGAGAGAGAATGCTAACCTAATTCTAGAGAGAGAAAGTAATATGAGAGGTGAGAGGTGAATGAGGTGTGTGAAAAATGAATGAGGAGGCTTGGTATTTATAGGAGAATGAGGTGAAGCTTGGTACAAGTCACAAAGCATAAAGAACAAGCATCAAAGCGCATACGGGGGGGTACTGGACCAAGGGGGGGTCAAACGTGTAACACCCCCAAATTTAACAGTTTGCGGAAGCGATGTTTTGGGTGTTACTAATCAATAATCACAAGCACAAAGGATACAGTGAACGACTCTAAATGAGATGTTCGAAAAGTTATTACATTAATACATAAGTAGTTTCAAAATACAAGCTCGAGTTCAAGTAAAATCCTAGAGATTCTAATACATAACAGTAAGTACAAAAGTAATGTATGTAATTCTCCAAGCTTGTAAATGCATGCGACTCGAGCTAAGAAAGCTTATCCTGCTGGGCATCCCTACTGATGCTGTGTACCTGAGAAGCATTACTAAAACGGTCAACCAAAAAGGTTGGTGAATCTCACAGGTTTGTAAGTAAGTAAATAGTTTGAACACACATGTAGTATTTGTAAATTATAGCCAGCCAGTAAGTAACGATCACAGGTTATGCTCATCGTTTACTTAAGTTTTAATAAGTGGGTGGTTGCAGGTTATGCTAACCGTTTGATACAATTGCCATGAGCCACCATAGTTGAAGCTTAACGTACAGTAAATATAGGTACCCCCTCATGAATGTAATCCAAAACATTCATACGGAACGAGTAAGAAACGCCCGTTTCTACAGGAACGGTTCGTGGTAGTGCGTGCTACCCCGGGCGGGGATTGTCAGTCCCATATGGATCCATATACTAAAACTCGCGCTTATCACATAACTAACAACTATTATTAAGGAGGATTTCATTGGATTAGTCGTAAACTCATGCAGTTGGCGTATCCGTAATCTCGTACAGTAAGTAAATCATGGCAGCAAGTAAATTTTGTGTGTTCATGTAAAACAGTAATGCATCTCACCCCTGAGTATAAAACAGTAAAGTAGGGGCTGTGAGACTCACCTGAGTCTGGCAGACAATGCAGTAAGTAAGCAAGTAGTATCTCGAACTAGCAACCCTTAGCGTCCTAATACGCATAAGGTTTAGTAAGTAAATGGAATACTTGTAAAGTATCCATGCTAGTTGTTCCCAAACTAGTTAATGTCCATTAGTTTGTTTGTACGTTTGTATTCATTTGTAAATCGTAGTTTGTATAAAAGTTGTACGGTCCGTTTGTTATCGGTGCATAATAATAATTCCATCCATTATTATTATGTAATCATAGTAGTGGTACAGTTGTAAAGTATACTCGTATGATCGTTTGTTTGTATTACAACATGTATCGTTTGCGTAAGTTCCAATGGGCTTAAACCCCAAAGGGTACGAGCGAAACCTCGTAAGTATTCGTGTGTATGATCGTATCAGTTAACGTGTAATCCAGCACGTAACTAGTGATGGAACTTGTATGTTCGTATCGGATGTAATCCCGTGTAATGTACAAGTGTAAGTTCGTTGGAGTGTAATCTCCTAAGTATTTCGAGTGTAAACTCGTGTGTGTGTGTGAGTGAAATCTCACGTTAGTTTAGCATAGTCTTGTACGTATTCAAGTGTTGTTGTATACTTTCGAAAGTATAGTATTCTCAGGTATAAGTAGCATCGTAATTGATTTAGTAGTTGAAAAGTGATTCCAACACTTAGAATATATTTTGTTTTCTGATCTGGGCTATCTGCGACACAAGGCTTGTGTCGCAGACCGTATGCGACATAAGGTCTGTGTCGTATGGATTGATTTCGGTTTGGTGTTTATGCGACACAATGGTTGTGTCGCATACAAGGGTACGACACAACGATACGACATAGTCGTTGTGTCGCAATCAAGCGATAGGTAAACTTTGTGTCGTAGATGATACGACATATAGTGCGACATAAGCGTTGTGTCGCATACATTGCGACATAACGTGCGACATAACATGTGACACAGTATTGTGTCGCATGAAATTTTGGTCCGATGCGACACAAGAGGTATGTTCGGAATTTTAGTTTCCGAAAACGTATTTTCCGGTTTCCGTTGGGTCTTGAACTTTTATACTAGTTTTTAATATGTTATAATGAGTTCATAGTAACTATTGGTGGTCGTTTTTAAGGTTTGTGGAGTCGTTTTCTTTAAAATGACCAAAATCGACATTTCCGTAAAAGTGTTCAAAAACGAGTTTTAATTACATATTTGGACATTACTAAGCTAGGGAAACATTAATCTAGCAAAATAAAAGTAATCGGAAAAGTTTCGGGTCGCCGGAAAACTTACAAAGTTGTCGAATCGAGAAACCGAAAAGATAGGATTGTAGAGCTCGTTCTCGTGATCACTTTTCTCCAAACCAAGCCTAGCCTCCAAGGTGTTTTAGTGGTAGTTTTAGGGTGTTTTTGGGTGTTTTTGGGTGGTGATTTAGAGAGAGAGAGAGAGATGACCGATTGAGAGAGAGAGAAGAGAGAAAGATAGAGTGTGGGTTGAGTTTGGTTATGTTTTTCATCAAAGAGTCATGGGGGTGGTACCCCATGTCTTTGGGCCGGTTTTGGGTGGGGCCACAAGGTGTGGTCTCACCAATTTTTCGTTCCCTCGTGGTTGTGCTCCGTGCGGTGTTCGTTTCCCCGGTCGTTTAAACGTTAAAATAATTTTATACGCGATTACACATACGTTTTAAAATACGAAATATTACTCGATAATTAAGTTGAAGTATTTCAATAAAATACTTGTTGTTAAGTTATAAAATATAGCTTTGTTGTGTGTTTGTCGGTTGGTCGAGTTTTCGGAGAGTTCGGTAACGTTTTGGTTTAAAACGTATGTTTTCCGTTATATTATAAACATAATATAAAGTACTAGTCAAAGTAATTAAATAATTTAACATTATTTAATAGTTGTTTTACTAATGTCTGCAAGTTTGTACAATTGTAGTTTCATACGATATGTACGAATCGTATACGCGTATATATACATATATTCCATCCATATATATATATATAATAAGTAAATAACGTATATAATCCTATTTCATATTATATACAAGTAATAAACACGTAATTAGTGGAAAATTTAAATTGGCCCTAAATTTGGGGTTGTTACATTCTCCCCTTGTTAATAAAATTTCGTCCCGAAATTTGTTCGAAGTAGTAGTCGGTAGTTCGATACTAGTCAGGTAGCTACAATGTGTACTAGTAGCCTACAGTAGTAGGGTAGGTCCTACAGTGTTTGAAATCAAGTAATCGCTAGGTGGTAACGTACCCTAAATTTTGTTGCCTGGAGGTAGTGGGCATTGGGCCTTGAGATGGCCAGCACTCCCACAGTTGAAGCAGAGTTTCGCTTTAGGAGGGTTCGTACTTTTAGGGTAGGATTTGTATCGACCGGTAGGTGTGGTACACGGTCCTTCATGATGCCGAGTGCATCGGGAACAGAAAGGTTTCTTTCCCAAGTATATCTTCACCCTTTTTGCTGGAGGCGGGGTACAGTCAGTGTCGTTATCCTCTTCAGCAGGAGTACTTTGTGAAGTTGGTGGTGAAGTAGGGTTTTCTAAAGCTATCAAACGTAGCTCGTATTCACGCATACGCAGGTCATTTTGGAAAGCAATTCGTCGTAGGTCATCAATGTCTTCTCGTGCCTCAGTTAGTTGTTTTCGCAGCGATTCAATAGTTTGGTTGAGATGGCTGACTGATTCAGCAGTCAAGGTTGCATCAACTGGTGCTTTTGCAGCAGTTAGAGCAACAGGAGAAGCAGGTGCTGTTGCTGATTCGACAGAATGTTCTGTATCACACTCGAGTTCGAGGAGGTAAGGAAACATCCTTGGTTCCTCACTAAGCAGTTCATCATCCAAGGTAGGGTTGTTGACGGGATAAGTCGTCATTTCCTACGAATTAAGGGTTCTATTTAAGAATTGTTACAAGTAATTTGAATTTCTATTAGATGAATTGTTTAAAGTAACTAATAATATACGAGTTCCCGGTCTCAACCAGTGTGAGATATTTGGGAAGGGAATTTGTTCATGGAGATCAAAGTGTAATACAAGTTATATAGTCGGAATCCGTGTAGTCGATCGTTTCCTAATCCTATTGGGTACTTAGGATCAAAGAAAACACACAGAATAAGAGACAATTACACATAAATCATTAAACAAGAGATTTATGGGAATACAGTTTCGGGTAATCAAAGAATGAGCGTACCCGGGTTGAGTAAATCACAAAGTCTCGGGTTTGGGTCATCCTCCCTAGCGTTGATTATATAAGCTCTACTCTTCGTGTGGTTGGTCCGGAGTTTCAGTTTTGTGCAATCCTTTCTAAAGTGCCCGGTACCATTGCACTCATAGCAGGTTTTGGGTGCAGGAGTATCAGTACCAGTGGGGTTGGTTCGGCAGTCTTGGGCCACGTGCCCGAATTTCTTGCATTTGGTGCAGGGACAGGAGCCATTATGATGGCGACTACATTTGGAGCAGTAAGGCTTGCTCCCCTTGTAAGCCTTTGAGTCATTGGCGTTGACAGTTGCAGGCTTCTTGTCAGGAGTCGGGTTGGATAAGTGGGGACTTACTTCCCATTTACGTTTGTTATTCGCAGACGGGGTTGAAGTCGAGCCACGGCGGACAGAATTGGCCGTTAACTCATGAGCCATACGGATAGCGCTCTGGATAGTTCCCGGTTTGGATGAAGTAACTAAGTCTTGAAGTCGCTCAGGAAGTCCATCAACGTACTTTTCGATCCTTTTGTACGCGGGATCAACCATGGATGGGCACAAAAGTGCCAGCTGGTGAAAGCGGTTGGTGTAACCGGTGATGTCATCGCCCTGCATCTTGTGATTCCAGAATTCAATCTCTAGTTGTTTCAGCTCATCTCTTGGGCAGTACTCGCCCCTCAGCATATTCTTCAGTTCATCCCACTGTAGTTTGTAAGCCTCGGCAATGCTCACAGTCTGTGCATAGGTGTTCCACCAGGTAAGGGCGGTATCAGAAAAGGTGCTGGTGGCGAACTTAACTTTATCCTCTTCCTTGCAGTTGCAGATGAGGAACGCTGATTCGATTTTCTCGGTCCAGCGAATCAGACCGATCGCTCCTTCAGTACCTGCAAAGCTCAAGGGTTTGCAGTTTTGGAAGTCCTTGTAGGTGCAGGTTTTGGGTGGAGGTGTATTGTTAGCCGTATCTTCACTACCCGGATTGGTTGCTCGGACAGCTAGGGCTTGGGCCACACTACGGGTAATAATACCCGCGACTTCGGCTTCAGTAAGAGTGATTTGTCGTCGAGGAGGCATGTTCCTTGAAACAACAAATAAAGAACATGTGAAGGTTTGAACAAGAATTTTTGATTGTGATGATTTTAGTAAGTTTAGAGAAACTACGCCAAATTTTGAAGGTTGTTTAAAGTTGTGTACTATAAATAATTTTATACGGTTTTGGAGTTTTTGAAAATTTTATAAAAACATTTTTGTGAGAAATTTTGTAACATGTTTGATAAAAATACATTTGTTATAAAATTTTGATAGTAAAAGTCGGTTGTACAATTTGAAGTCTGACGAAAAATTGAGTTGAAAATGGTTCTATTAGGTTACACTTAACGGTACAGTGGGGTACGTCGAATTTGGTAGAGTTAGCGAATAAAAACAAAATCCCGATTTTCATATCGAAGGATGTTCGAGTAACTATGGTTGTCGGTTATAATGGTGTGGATATCTTCGGACGTATGTCGGTATTCGTGAATTCATAAAAGTTAAATAAGGACAGAATGACGAGGATCGAGTTGTCATTTGTTCGATGAAATTTTAAAGAATATTGATTTCGTAGTAGTCGAGAGAGAGTATCGTATCGGGGAAAGAGGCCTATGTATATATATATATATATATATATATATATATATATATATATATATATCACATAACCGCCTAGTTCGTGTTTAGCACAATCAAGTAAAAGTCCCGGTTCTCTCGAGGTCAGAGTCAGCTAATGCATTCCGGTTCAACATAACCCCTTTCAGAACTCACATCATCTTCATTTAATTGTACATAGTTGATCAGGCTATGTTAAATTAAACTTGTATGCTGTAATTCCTGAACCAGTTATACCTAATGAGGAATACTGCCTAACGGTCATAGTCTAGGCCCACTAAATGCAACCTAGTTCACTATAACCTTAGGCTCTGATACCAATCTGTAACACCCCCAAATTTAACAGTTTGCGGAAGCGATGTTTTGGGTGTTACTAATCAATAATCACAAGCACAAAGGATACAGTGAACGACTCTAAATGAGATGTTCGAAAAGTTATTACATTAATACATAAGTAGTTTCAAAATACAAGCTCGAGTTCAAGTAAAATCCTAGAGATTCTAATACATAACAGTAAGTACAAAAGTAATGTATGTAATTCTCCAAGCTTGTAAATGCATGCGACTCGAGCTAAGAAAGCTTATCCTGCTGG
This sequence comes from Helichrysum umbraculigerum, assembly GCA_949592205.1. NCBI lineage: Eukaryota > Viridiplantae > Streptophyta > Magnoliopsida > Asterales > Asteraceae > Helichrysum > Helichrysum umbraculigerum. The sequence goes on along the minus strand of CATIUR010000003.1, from coordinate 52,733,166 downwards.
GCATCCCTACTGATGCTGTGTACCTGAGAAGCATTACTAAAACGGTCAACCAAAAAGGTTGGTGAATCTCACAGGTTTGTAAGTAAGTAAATAGTTTGAACACACATGTAGTATTTGTAAATCATAGCCAGCCAGTAAGTAACGATCACAGGTTATGCTCATCGTTTACTTAAGTTTTAATAAGTGGGTGGTTGCAGGTTATGCTAACCGTTTGATACAATTGCCATGAGCCACCATAGTTGAAGCTTAACGTACAGTAAATATAGGTACCCCCTCATGAATGTAATCCAAAACATTCATACGGAACGAGTAAGAAACGCCCGTTTCTACAGGAACGGTTCGTGGTAGTGCGTGCTACCCCGGGCGGGGATTGTCAGTCCCATATGGATCCATATACTAAAACTCGCGCTTATCACATAACTAACAACTATTATTAAGGAGGATTTCATTGGATTAGTCGTAAACTCATGCAGTTGGCGTATCCGTAATCTCGTACAGTAAGTAAATCATGGCAGCAAGTAAATTTTGTGTGTTCATGTAAAACAGTAATGCATCTCACCCCTGAGTATAAAACAGTAAAGTAGGGGCTGTGAGACTCACCTGAGTCTGGCAGACAATGCAGTAAGTAAGCAAGTAGTATCTCGAACTAGCAACCCTTAGCGTCCTAATACGCATAAGGTTTAGTAAGTAAATGGAATACTTGTAAAGTATCCATGCTAGTTGTTCCCAAACTAGTTAATGTCCATTAGTTTGTTTGTACGTTTGTATTCGTTTGTAAATCGTAGTTTGTATAAAAGTTGTACGGTCCGTTTGTTATCGGTGCATAATAATAATTCCATCCATTATTATTATGTAATCATAGTAGTGGTACAGTTGTAAAGTATACTCGTATGATCGTTTGTTTGTATTACAACATGTATCGTTTGCGTAAGTTCCAATGGGCTTAAACCCCAAAGGGTACGAGCGAAACCTCGTAAGTATTCGTGTGTATGATCGTATCAGTTAACGTGTAATCCAGCACGTAACTAGTGATGGAACTTGTAAGTTCGTATCGGATGTAATCCCGTGTAATGTACAAGTGTAAGTTCGTTGGAGTGTAATCTCCTAAGTATTTCGAGTGTAAACTCGTGTGTGTGTGTGTGAGTGAAATCTCACGTTAGTTTAGCATAGTCTTGTACGTATTCAAGTGTTGTTGTATACTTTCGAAAGTATAGTATTCTCAGGTATAAGTAGCATCGTAATTGATTTAGTAGTTGAAAAGTGATTCCAACACTTAGAATATATTTTGTTTTCTGATCTGGGCTATCTGCGACACAAGGCTTGTGTCGCAGACCGTATGCGACATAAGGTCTGTGTCGTATGGATTGATTTCGGTTTGGTGTTTATGCGACACAATGGTTGTGTCGCATACAAGGGTACGACACAACGATACGACATAGTCGTTGTGTCGCAATCAAGCGATAGGTAAACTTTGTGTCGTAGATGATACGACATATAGTGCGACATAAGCGTTGTGTCGCATACATTGCGACATAACGTGCGACATAACATGTGACACAGTATTGTGTCGCATGAAATTTTGGTCCGATGCGACACAAGAGGTCTGTTCGGAATTTAAGTTTCCAAAAACGTATTTTCCGGTTTCCGTTGGGTCTAGAACTTTTATACTAGTTTTTAATATGTTATAATGAGTTCATAGTAACTATTGGTGGTCGTTTTTAAGGTTTGTGGAGTCGTTTTCTTTAAAATGACCAAAACCGACATTTCCGTAAAAGTGTTCAAAAACGAGTTTTAATTACATATTTGGACATTACTAAGCTAGGGAAACATTAATCTAGCAAAATAAAAGTAATCGGAAAAGTTTCGGGTCGCCGGAAAACTTACAAAGTTGTCGAATCGAGAAACCGAAAAGATAGGATTGTAGAGCTCGTTCTCGTGATCACTTTTCTCCAAACCGAGCCTAGCCTCCAAGGTGTTTTAGTGGTAGTTTTAGGGTGTTTTTGGGTGGTGATTTAGAGAGAGAGAGAGATGACCGATTGAGAGAGAGAGAAGAGAGAAAGATAGAGTGTGGGTTGAGTTTGGTTATGTTTTTCATCAAAGAGGCATGGGGGTGGTGCCCCATGTCTTTGGGCCGGTTTTGGGTGGGGCCACAAGGTGTGGTCTCACCAATTTTTCGTTCCCTCGTGGTTGTGCTCCGTGCGGTGTTCGTTTCCCCGGTCGTTTAAACGTTAAAATAATTTTATACGCGATTACACATACGTTTTAAAATACGAAATATTACTCGATAATTAAGTTGAAGTATTTCAATAAAATACTTGTTGTTAAGTTATAAAATATAGCTTTGTTGTGTGTTTGTCGGTTGGTCGAGTTTTCGGAGAGTTCGGTAACGTTTTGGTTTAAAACGTATGTTTTCCGTTATATTATAAACATAATATAAAGTACTAGTCAAAGTAATTAAATAATTTAACATTATTTAATAGTTGTTTTACTAATGTCTGCAAGTTTGTACAATTGTAGTTTCATACGATATGTACGAATCGTATACGCGTATATATACATATATTCCATCCATATATATATATAATAAGTAAATAACGTATATAATTCTATTTCATATTATATACAAGTAATAAACACGTAATTAGGGAAAATTTAAATTGGCCCTAAATTTGGGGTTGTTACAAAACGGCACCTTCCAAGCACAAAGGCCCCGTATACGGCACCCTTAGGGCTGTATACGGTACCCTAGGGGCCGTATACGGTAGGGTAGTGCCCAGGGGGGGGGGGGTGTTGGTGCTTGGTTTGGCCTCCGCTTGTTTCTCGGTTGCTTGGTTCGTCCGTATCTTCTTCGTTTGGGCTCCGATTTGCTTGATTCTTACGCCGTTGGCTTCGTTTTTCCGTTACGCTTCTAATGACACTGAGTTTGCCAAATTTGGAAGTGTTTAACTTTTGCGTATTCCAGATGACGATCGACGAGCTTCCAGACTGCATATCTTCTCCGTCTTTCGTCCGTTTCTTCTGATTCTTTCACCTCCGGTCTTGGATTTTCCTATGGAATCATAAAATATGTATTAAGCTCTATTTCCACAAGATTATTAAGAACGGAAAATTTAAGGTGATTGTTTTGCCTCGGTTTGCATGTTATTTGGACGTTTTAACCAATTTTTGCAGCAACGTCTATATTTAGACCATCTTGGTGATTTTTGGTAAATAATGATGGTTTTGAAATGTTTTCACCAAAGAATAGCCCAAAAAGTGTGGAAATATGTCTTTAAAAAATGACTTTTTGGGTCGCATCAAGTATCGCACACTTTGACGTTGCTTGTCCTCAAGCAACACTCATCAACATCCCTTTTGAAAACATTTTTAAAACAGGTTTTAGAGGAGAGTTATGACATCCCCGTCGGTCACCGTTTTCTCGTATGAGTAGATAGTTTCAGGAAACCAAGGAAAAGTAAGATGATCCTTTCGGAAACAAGAAGCGATTCTCATAGGCATACTTCCAACTCTCGTGATCTTGGAGTATACATGACCAGGCGATCTCACATAAGGTGGTCACTCAATTCACTCAATAGTGTATCGGGTTTCCTATCAATCTAGTTAAAACGAAATCGCTCATAAAGCCAGTCATGCAGTACTCATCGTCATAGGCTTGATCGAGAATCGGATCTCCACCACTTAGGTGAGAACGGCGCTAATTATCCCAAGACACTCGGGGGTTGTAATGTTTTGTGAGGGTTAAGGGGTATGGATAATGGGAATTTTTGGTTTGTAAGGGTGTTGCTTATCTCAGGCTTTCCAAGAATCATGAAAAACTTATTTGTAGAACGGATGAAGTAGCTACTCATCTTCTATCGGATCTCCCTTTAAATGGTTGATACTTTGAAGCTTCTTGAGCTTTATTTTCTTTTCTTTTTCTTTTCTTTTTCTTTTCTTTCCTTTCTTTTTCTGCTTTTTATTTTTCTTTTCTCTTTCAGAAATCCTTTCTCTTATCTTGATCAATTCGAGTCTTTACTTTGGGTGCTAATTTTCCCGCACCGTTGTCCTCTTGTCTCTCTTGTCTCTCTTGTGTGCTAATTTTCTCGCACTTTTAGAGAGGGTTGATTCTTTTTGGAGAACACGAACGAGTAAGATAATCGAGTTGGATATTCTTCAAGATGCTCTTCATAACCTCAAAAATTCTAAGATAAGGTTTTGGGAATTTGGGAAAGTAGGTTTATGATTAGGGTTTTTGAAGAAACGAAAAGGTTTAGGCTCAACAGGGTTTTCTAGGCGGATCATCGATACTAAAAATGAGTATCGGAAGGGTTTTGGGCTTGAAAGAGAAGGCTAAAAAGGGGTTCAAATCCTAGGGAATGTCAAGGTCATCTAATTGCGCCTATACCGCGTACGGTACACACCAATATGGTCTCGAAGCGTATGTCAAGAGCAAGTTCTAATTCAGAGATACATGCATCGGCACACACAAGAAATGAACAATGTAGCATTAAAAATGAATGCTTCTAAGGCTCAAAACCTCACTGCAAATTTGGGTTGTATGTGCCTAGTCATGCGATGCCCCTCTTAGATTGTCGTTTCTTGTTTAGGAAATTTCTACCTTAATTTCCTTAAGTTTTTTGAAATATTTTCCTCATATTTTGAAAATGATTTCTTTCAGGCATATCAAAACTCAAAAATTTAGAGTTTAATCGCAAAATTTAGCTCATATTTTAGTTTTATTGAAAAATATTTTTGAAAAATTTGAAAAAATTTAGGGAACATTTTCTGAGATATGCCATGTAGACATAAAAATCGTTTATCCAAGGTATTCCATACCTACCATCCCACACTTAGGGGAACATTGTCCCTAATGTTCTCTTGAGTTGAGATTTTACGACTAAAATCCCACACTTAGAGTTTGAACATGTAAGAAAATGTTTCCTAAGTGTTAAATTGGGCTGGAATCCCACACTTAGTGATAAGTTAGGATGTGGTACAGATTATAACACATAAACTTAAGTAAACATATAATCATCAAAAATGAAGAAAGGTTTAAAATACTCCCCATTCTGTTTACTGGACAGGACCAGATTAGTGTAGAAATGGTGTGTGTGATTTGCTGGATTGGAGGACCAGTCTCGTGTAAGTTTATCCATTCCACAAAAAGCTAAGTTCTGCAATAAACATCAGCACAACGTCATATCTCGAAAATAACAAAGAGTTATAAAAATCTAAGTACTGAAATAAGGTAAATAAAATAAACTAAATAAACTAAAAGTCATCAAGTAGATCATCGCTGTCAGGATCGAAGGCAGCAATAGCAGCAGCAAGGACTGAGATGGGTGATAGTGCAGGCTCCTCAATCGTATCCATGCTCGGCTCAGTAATGCCAGTAGAGGCATGAGCGTGAGGTGGGCTAGAGACATCCAACACAGCCATCAACTGCTCAGTAAGTGAAGGCTCTGCTGATGCAATCCCTGATGACATGGCAGGATCAACAGCAGCAGGCGGAACAGTGGACGGTCCAGCAGTGAACGGTCCAGCAGGAGGGAAGAATGACCAGGGCGGGTGAGACGGTCCTGGGTCCAGACCAAGATGGAACGGACAGTCAGGAGTCCTCGGAAGCCCTACATGCACACAGAGGGTAGACATGATGTCATGCTGAAGGTGGAGTGTCCGAAAGAGGGCCCAGGCTGCAACCGGGTCAGCTAGTGTAATCCCATACTCAAGAGTGGGTATGGGAGCTGACTGGTGAACAGGTGATGAGGGTCTCTCAGCGGATGGCTCCTCATGAGTGATCGGGACATCAGTAAGGTCCTCCTCGCGAATAGTGGGCATGGTCCTGCGTGCTCTACGTCCTCGTCTACGATCTCTGCGACGTCTTGGTGGTATCTCAGCTATGATCTCTCTGGTGTCACTGGAGCTATCCATCCTGAAACAAACAAAATAAACAGGTAATGCATAAAATGATAAATACAAATGCACAGAGATCTGATGACAGTGTGAAGATGTTTTATAAAGATTTCTGTTATCAGAGTTCTGGCATTTGCATTTTTAAAACTTATCTCTGATTTTGTTAAAATTTGAAGTTTATAGTCAGATAAGTAGCAAATCCTGAAATTTTGTTAGGGATAATCAAACATAACAAAAATAAACTAAGAAGTAAAAATTTGTCAGAAAAGTAAAGATAAGCTTGGGGTGCCTCCCAAGAGCGCTTGTTTTACGAGTCTCTAGCTTGACTCTTTGTACCTTTCTTGAAGACTCATGGAGGTTCAAAGATGAAGACGTCTTTCCTGATGGGAAAGTCCTCAACATAATGCTTTAAGCGATGACCATTAACCTTAAAATTACCTTCTGGAGCCTCGAGTTCGACTACGCCATAGGGAAATACCTTTGAGATTGTGAATGGTCCGCTCCACCTACTTTTGAATTTTTCAGAGAATTTCTTGAATCGCGAATTGAAGAGCAGCACTTTATCTCCCTGTTTAAACCTAGAGGGCTTTAACTTAGCATCGTGGACCCTTTTAGTTCTTTCCTTGAAGCTCAGTGAACTGTCGTACGCTTGGTCTCTTAGTTCTGCTAACTCATTCAATTGCATTCTCCGTTGTTCTTCAGCTGCTGAAATTTCCAAGTTGCAATGTTTTAATGCCCAGTACGCCCGATATTCCAACTCAATTGGAAGGTGACACGCCTTTCCGTAGACTAGCCGATACGGTGTGGTTCCTAATGGTGTTTTGTAGGCAGTTCTGAATGCCCACAACGCATCGTCTAATTTTTCGGCCCACCTGTGCCCGTGATTTCCGACAGTTCGTTCCAATATCCTTTTCAAAGCCCGATTTGTCGCTTCAGCTTGCCCATTTGTTTGTGGATGGTAAGCCGTCGAGGTTTTGTGAGGACACCATAATGCTGCAGCACTCACATGAATTGAGTATTGCAGAAATGCATGCCACGGTCACTGATTATAGCCCTCGGAGTCCCAAATCGACTGAACAGCTTTTTGAGGAATTGGGTTACTACTTTTGAATTGTTGGTCGGAAAAGCTTGAGCTTCGGCCCACCTAGAGACGTAGTCAACTGCGACTAAGATGTACTCTTTACCGTTAGATTTAGGGAATGGTCCCATAAAATCTAACCCCCAGATATCAAAGATCTCCACGGCCTGGATATTAGTAAGTGGCATTTCGTTACGGGCTGAGATATTGCCTTGCCTTTGGCAAATATCTCAGCGCTTCACCAGGTCGCAAGCGTCTCGGAATATGGTTGGCCAATAAAAGCCGGCATCGTAAACCTTTCGTGCAGTCATTTTGTTGCCATGGTGTCCTCCAGTAGGTTCGTGGTGGCTCTGGTGTAGAATTAGTTCTGCCTCCTTCCCATCAACGCATCTTCGAATAAGTTGATCGGGACAAACCTTAAAGAGATAAGGATCGTTCCAATAATAGTTCTTGACATCTCGGAAGAATTTTTGTTTCTGAGAGGTTGGCATTCCTTTTGGTACGATGTTTCCTACCAGATAATTGGCGAAGTCAGCATACCAAGGGTTGTGTGTGAACTGTGACCCTTGTTGGTAGCCTCCTATAGTCATGAGTTGTTCTTCGGGAAACTGATCTTGAATATCGTTCTCGTGCAACTTCTCCATTGATGGATTTTCCAATCGGCTAAGATGATCGGCCGCGACGTTTTCTGCTCCTTTCTTATCTTTAATCTCAATATCAAATTCTTGTAGGAGTAGAATCCATCGTAGAAGGCGCGGTTTAGTATCTTGCTTTTTGAAAAGGTATTTCAAAGCGGAGTGATCTGTATAGACAATAGTTTTGGACAAGATTAGATAAGAACGGAATTTATCAAAAGCAAATACTACCGCAAGCAGCTCCTTTTCTGTAGGGGTGTAGTTTTCTTGAGCATCCGTGAGCGTTTTGCTGGCGTAGTATATTGGTTGAAAGTGTTTCTCCTTCCGCTGTCCCAGTACAGCTCCAACAGCGAAATCACTGGCGTCGCACATGATTTCAAATGGAAGACTCCAATCGGGGGCAACCATGATCGGTGCATGTACAAGCTGATCCTTCAGGTAGTTGAAAGCTTTGAGACATTCATCTGTAAAGTCAAACGGAGTATCTTTTTCGAGAAGATGAGTCATAGGTCGAGAAATCTTAGAGAAATCCTTAATAAAGCGAAGGTAGAATCCGGCGTGACCTAGAAAACTTCGGATGGCTTTCACAGAAGTAAGGGGTGGAAGCTTTGAGATAGTCTCAACTTTTGCTTTGTCAACTTCAATTCCAGATTTTGAAATGCGGTGTCCAAGAACTATGCCTTCTTTCACCATGAAGTGACATTTCTCCCAATTCAGAACTAGGTTCGATTCTTCACATCGAGCAAGCATCCTATCCAAGTTAGAAAGACAAGTGGTGAACGAATCCCCAAAAACTGAGAAATCGTCCATGAACACTTCCATGCATTGTTCAATCATGTCATGGAAGATTGCTACCATGCATCTTTGAAAAGTTGCAGGTGCATTACATAAACCAAAAGGCATACGTCGGTAAGCAAATGTTCCATAGGGACAAGTGAACGTCGTCTTTTCTTGGTCCTTTGGATCGAGAGGTATCTGAAAATAGCCTGAGAAGCCATCAAGGAAGCAATAGAATTCGTTTCCTGATAACCTTTCGAGCATCTGATCAATGAATGGTAGAGGGAAATGATCTTTGCGTGTAGCTTCATTCAGTTTCCGATAGTCGATACATACCCTCCAACCATTGACGGTTCGTGTTGGAATCAATTCATTGTTTTCGTTAGCGATGACCGTCATGCCTCCTTTCTTTGGGACGACTTGAACTGGGCTAACCAATGGGGAATCTGAGATTGGGTAGATCAGACCGGCATCCAGGAGTTTGATAACCTCCTTTTTCACTACGTCTTGAATCTTCGGGTTGACTCTCCTTTGCCTTTGAACTGATGGTCTGAATTCGTTTTCCATTAAGATTTTATGCGTGCAGTAGTTTGGACTAATCCCTTGTATGTCAGAGATTTTCCAAGCAATCGCCTTTTTGTGTGACTTTAGAACCTGTACCAGCCTTGCTTTCTCTTCGGGCTTCAATTCTTTAGATATGATAACTGGTACGTGCGAAGTTCCTTCAAGAAAAGCATATTCAAGGTGTGGGGGAAGTTCCTTTAGTTCCAATTCGGGTGGTTCTTCAGTAAATGGTTTCATCCTGGCAATCTCTTCTCTTTTAAGCTCGTCATACGTTGTTTGATAATCTGACTCCATTGCAGGTGATTCCGGAATGTCGGCTGATGCTATCTCAACCCATTCTGTATTGTTGGATAGCTCATCTTTTCTCAGCTCATATTGTACTTGGGAAGATTGAGAGATTGCATTTTCTTCAGTGATAATTTCTTTTCCTTTGTCAGTTGTTGCAAATCTCTGAAATTGAGTTGATGAAGACTTGCTGATGGTGATTTCTGGATTTTTACAACCTTCAGATGGTTGTGAAGCAGGTGTTTTAAGCATTGACTCCATGTTTTTAAGAGTCTTCAGAATTTCTTCCCTTGAGAGAGATGAATGATCTACTTCAGAAGTCGGGTTCCTTCGTAGTAGAGTGACAGGAGTGCCATATCCAAGAGGAGCAGTCAAGATGGAGTTTAGCTGCGGCTCGGAATTCTTTAAAGGAAATAGTAACTCTCCAGATGTGTCGGAAGAATCCGAGATAGCTGAGCATAGACCCGCACCTTCTTCACAGAGTATTCTTGAAGTGATGATAGTATTGGGAAGGGGGTTAATGCTGCTTACTGCGAGGATCACTTCCAAGTGTTCTTCAATTAATTCCTGCATAGAATCTACAAGACCAAGATCTTCTCCCACAGGCTGTTTCATTAGTTTATCAACATTGAAGGTGACCTCTTCAGTTCCAACTCGGAGTTTTAAAGATTTTTCATTTACGTCAATGACGGCCTTGGCAGTGTTTAGGAAAGGTCTGCCAAGGATGAGTGGAACCTAGGTGTCCTCTTCAATATCCATAACAACGAAATCAACTGGAAAGATGAATTTGTCGACACGGACCATAATATCTTCAGCAATTCCTCGAGGGAGTTTAACTGATCTATCTGTTAATTGGATGGTCATACGTGTAGGCAAGAGTTCGTTTAATCCTAGTTTCCTATAAAGCGAGAATGGCATGAGGTTTACACTAGCTCCTAGGTCAGCTAAGGCGTTACTTATTTGAACATCCTGAAGATAACAAGGAATAGTGAAATGGCCAGTATCTCCAAGCTTAGGGGGTAGTCCTTGTTGCATAATTAGAGAGCACTCGGCATCTAGGGGTAAGTTAACTATCTGTCTAAGTTTTTCTTTGTTGGATATTAGTTCCTTAAAGAATTTAGCACAACTGGGCATTTCTACTAAAGCATCAAATAATCTGACGTTTAAGTGTAGGCTTTTGAACTTTTCTAGATATTTTCCAAATTGAGCTTCTTGATTCTCTTTCTTAAGCCTACCAGGGAAAGGTATTCGAACAGGTTTAGAAACTTCTGGGGCTTTAGAAGGTTCTGGCTCAGGAGAAGTGACATGGGTGTCAGCTTGTACCGAGTCAGTAGGTAGAGAAGTAGAAGGTTCATTCGAAGGGATATCTATGGTTGTTTCGTTCTTAGTCTCTTTTCCTCCTCTAGTGACCACAAGCATGTCATCGTGCTCATAAGATGAGTGAAAGACAGAATTGTAGATCGCTTCCTCCCTTTGCTTCTCCTCAACTTTTAAAAACAACCTTTAAACATTATCCTCCATGTTTTTAATTAAATCATTTGAAATTCTGAGCAAATAATCATTTTGGTTTTGAAAATCAAGAATTCGTTTGTTTGTATTATTTTGCTCAACCATGAAGTTATTGAAAATCGTATTGTTTAGACGAGAAGTCAATTGGGTGAGTAGAGAGAACTAAAGATTGAGACGGGGTAGTGTGGTTAACCGCTGAACGAATGGTTTAGAGTGAAAGGATTGGTCAGGGTTTCTACCAGTGGTATCAAGAATTTCTTCGTTGGCCCGTATGTTTGGGAAGAACTTTGGGGGCTTCTTCTTTTGCATGGGTTTAGAAGATTCTTGCAAGTCCTTGACAACTTTAGAGATGGATTCGAGTTGAGTTTTCAAGGTGTCCAAGGCTTGATCTGAAGTACTCATTTCCTCTGAAGTGGATTCATCTGGCTCCAAGTCATGATGGTGCATCGTTATCGTCTCAATCAACTTCCAAGCTTCGTCTGAAGTATGGTGCATGAAGTTTCCAAATGAAGCAGCATCGAGGGTTTGTTGGTGCTGAGGATTTAAGCTGTTGTAGAATGTACAGACCAGATTCGTTTCAGCAAACTGATGGTTTTGACATCTTCCGATAGGATTCTTAAATCGTTCCCAAGCCTTGCTTAATGATTCGTTAGTTTCCAGACGGAAGTTAGCAATGTTGGTCTTAAGCTTGGTTTGCATGGAAGGAGGAAAGTACTTACCTAGAAACTTAGTAGCCATCTCTTCCCATGTATGAATCGAATTGGGTTCGAAATCATAAAACCAGGTTAAGGCTCGAGAAGATAGAGAATAAGGAAACAGATGGAGTCGAAGAAGGTCTCTATTGGTTCCTATTATATCGAATGAGTCGGTAAGGTTGATGAACTTGTTGAGATGGGCGTTTGAGTTTTCAACCGAAAGACCATGAAACTGACACTCAGATTTAATCATTTTTATGTAGCGAGGCTTAATTTCAAGGGTTTCGTCGGTTGGTGCTACGATCGGTCCTCCTCGTCCCTCTAGCAGTGACTTGATTGATGAGGCGAGCGTGATACGGTTCGTCATAACTTGTAAGGTAGAAATTAGGGTTACGGAAAGGAAAAACTAATCTAAATAAACTAAATTAACCTAATTAATCTAATTAACCTAAGGATAAAGCAGGTGTAACACCCCCAAATTCGTTGATTTTGTTTAGCGGAAGCATTTTAGTTAAGTACGGGGGTGCCACAATAACGATGTACATGCATACATATCAGAGCTTATGATTACAACAAAACATATATATATAGATGCCAAAAGTAATAATTACATCGTTTTACGATTACTCGAATCGTACAAGTACAAAAGTAATTGAGTTTTACAAAAGTAGATTTCGTAAATATGACTAAAAACCGATTAGTTATATAAAAGAAATCCATATGTCAAAAGTTGGCATCCTAAAGCTTCACGGGTCGCCTAAGTTCCATATGTGCAGGTGGTTCTTACGTGCGCAGCTAATTCCCTGAAAATCATAGTAAAAGTCAACAACGAGGTTGAGTGAATTCATAGGTTTTATGTTTACAATAATAGTTGGTAGTTCGAAATGTTTCACCAAATAGTTATCGTCATTACGATCAAGTAAGGTTTTGTGGAATGTTATCCAAGGAATGCCGTTTACAGTTTAAGTGGGATGTTACCCAAAACACGGTTTAGGTTTCGTAGGAAAGCAGCATCCTATTAAGTTACCCAAGAAGTAGGAATTTAAATTGTTTGTCCAAGAAGTAGTGTTTAAAAATGTTTGCCCAAGATGTATGGACTTTCCAAGTGTGCCCAAGAAGTAGGGACTAAATCGTTTGTCCAAGAAGTAGGACCCATCAGTATCTGCCCAAGAAGTAGGGACTTCTATGTATGTGCCCAAGACGTAGGGACTTTCCAAGTGTGCCCAAGAAGTAGGACTGGCATCCAAGACGTAGGACCCATCTGCTCAAGAAGTAGAGCCTTCATCCAAGACGTAGGATGGCACCTTGCCCAAGAAGTAGGGACTTTCTGTGTGGGTGCCCAAGACGTAGGGACTTTCTGTGTGTGTGTGTGCCCAAGAAGTAGGGACTTTTCAAATACGTTTATGAAAATGTTGTTTCATAAAAACCAGTTTGTAAAAGCGTGTGTGGCTGGTCGTTCTCCAGTGTATTCCCAATTCCAGTTTTCGTATGAAATCCCGTTTCATAATTAACAGTTACAATCATTTGACCGCAGTCATAAATAGTTAGCACAATTTATATCACAACAGTTATATAAAAGTTTGCTCACGTAGCAAAAGCGTTGACTATGTTTTCCACCCCTGTTCAAAAGCAGTTAAAACAGTAAAAGTAGGGGCTGTGAACTCACCTGTTGAGTTAAGTAGTTGTGCGAGTGCTAGCAAACCTAAGCCCAAGTACAGTCCAGAATCTCCTAACGTCCTAAACGTATGAGATTTAATAAGTATGTGGATGTCTAAACTAATCATCCATGCTAGTGTTTGTACAACTAAGTTATGTCCAAAGTGTTGGTTTATACGTTTGTGTTTTGGAAAATATGTACGGCTCGTTGGTGAGTTTTCGTAATAATAATTCAAAGTATTATTATTATATTTATCGTATTGTATACTACCCAAAGTATATGTGTTTCATGTGCGAGTTATATCATAAAGGTTTGGTTCTTGAAGATGTTTAATGATTAGCGTGAAAGTATCCTTAAATTTATAGTTATTTTATCCGAAAGTATACATATATATATGTACATATGTCCGAATGTGTCAAAATTCATCGTTTAGGATAAAAAATGCACTTTTTCAAAAAGTCAACTCACAGTCAAAAAGTCAACTCGCAAGTGGACTCGCAAGTCAAGTGGACCCGCAAGTCAAGTGGACCCGCAAGTCAAGTCGACCCGCAAGTCAAGTCGACCCGCAAGTCAAGTCGACCCGCAAGTCAAGTCGACCCGCAAGTCAAGTCGACTCGCAAGTTAAGTCGACTCGCAAGTCAAGTCGACCCGCAAGTCCAAATCTCGACTCGCGAAATTCGTCAGGTTTGGATCTCGGCTCGCGAAACTGGCTGTTTAGCGATTTTTATGCAAATTTCGACTTTTAAAGCATTTTTAATGATGTTTTTGGACATAATAAGTTAATGTAACACTAATACATGGTATATTAAGTATTATAAACACGAAAACTTCGAAATCTAAAGATTTGCGGGATTTGTCGGAAACTTACGAGTGATCGGATTTGAAATCCGAAAAGATAGATGTGTAGTTCTCGTTGTGGTGATCGTTTTTCCTAAAAGGGTTTTGCGATTTGATGCCGTTTAGCGGTAGTTTTGGTGGTGTTTGTGGTGGTTTTTGGTAGGTGGTGGTGAAAGAGAGAGAGAGAGAGTTGAGAGAAAAAGAGGGTAGAGAGAGAAGTGAGATGAAAGAAAAGTGAAAGAAAATTGGGAGGTGGAAGGGGTTTTGTCCCTTTTTCTGCCTCCGTGGTTGTACTCCGTGTTTGTTTACCAGATCGTTAACTGTTACTTTATTTTAACTAATATATTTTTAATTACATATTTCATTATATTTTTAATTAGGATCTTTTTATGAAACCAAATTAATTTAGTTATAAAATTTTAACTTTGTTTTATTTTAATTATACAAGTTTACATTTTTCGTTATAAAATGATATGTAAATATTATCGACATAATATTTAATTGTTAATATCGTTATTTAAATATTTCGTTTTATTAAATAATTTTGTTCACCAACAGTCGTATATTTTGGTCGCGTTTGTTTTCAGATTGTTTAGTACGTAATTACAACTAATTACGAATACGTAATACTACGCGTATTATCTAGTTGGGCTTTGCTAGACTTACCTCTAAAAGTAGTTGTGAATTCACTCAAAGTAGGGAATTAGCCTAATAATGCAAGTGATTAACGTTAATAATCGCGTTTAAATTTGCGGAGTGTTACATTCTCCCCATGTTAGAGAAATCTCGTCCCGAGATTTAAAATCAAGTCGGATCGCCCGCGGCGTATGTTCTCCGATAAGTCAAGTTGTTAACAATAATAATAGTTTGCGTGGCGCTCAATTGTTGCCATAAAAGTTCACTCAGTTTAAGTATGCTCGCGGCATAGTTCAATAAGTTGTGTGTTTCGTTTCGTGGTCAAAGTTTACCAAGCGTTATGTTCGAATCGGCATCCGAATAAAAGAAATTTTAAATCGTAGCAACAGCTGTTAAGACATACCGTGCTAGCCGAGGTCCGCAACCGTTTCCGGTGCACGAAGGATGTATGCACGTCCACGAGCATTTGGAGCGTTGGCATTGCGATTGTTGTTGTTCTGATTGTTGTTGGAATTGTTGAGCTGTGGGCACTGGTTTCGGTAGTGTCCTGGTTCACCACACTCAAAGCAGCCAGTGTTTTGTCGCCCGGGGTTTGGTTGAGCGGGAGGATTGTTTCTACAAGAATGGGTTCGGTGTCCCCATTGGCTGCATCTACCGCAGAGAGAGCATTCGCCCTCGTGATGCCTTTCGCATTTTCCGCATTTAGGCCTCTTGCCTAGGTAAGGTTTCGTTTCGGTGTGGGTGATTGTGGCGTATGCTCGGGTGTTCCCTGGGTTCCTGTTTTGTTGACCCTGACGGTCGTTGTTCTCACTGTTCCATTTTCGTTTGTTGTTTCCAGAGTCACCGGCTTCAATTCGGAGGGGTTCACTTTTCCCAGTAGAAACTTTCAAAGTTCCAATCAGGACCGCGTCATCGGTCAAGCTTTGAGCCAGGTCCACTGCGCTCCGGAAGGTAGCTGGTTTAGAGGACATCACCATGCCTCTGATCTGTGGGGCTAAGCCCTTGTTGTAACGCTCGATGCGTTTGCTTTCGGGAGTCACCATGTGGGGTACCAGGCGTGCAAGTTCCTGAAATCTTGTTGTGTACCCGGTGATGTCAGCACCGATCATCTGGATGTTCCAAAGCTCGGTTTCCAGTTTCTGTTGCTCACTCTGAGAGCAAAACTCTTCCATCATCATTCGTTTCAATGTCTCCCAGGTCATGGAGTAAGCAGCTGGGCGTCCAATAATCTGGACCTGAGCGTTCCACCAGGTTAACGCTTTGTCAGCTAGAGTACAGGTGGCGTACTTTACTATTTTTTCAGTGGCGCAGTCGCTGATGTCTATCACGGATTCCATCTTTTCAATCCAGTGGACTAGGCCGATGGCCCCTTCAGTCCCGGTGAAGGTGTTGGGTTTACAAGCCTGGAAAGTTTTGTATGAACACCCTTGTTGGGTATTCGCTGGGGTTTCGCTGTTGACAGGTGTGGCTCCACTATTGTTTACCACATTTTCACGGTTGCGGCTGGCCTCGTATTGAGCGATAGCTTCAGCTACACGTCGCTCGATAATTTGTTCGGTGGTTTCGACGATAGGAGGTGTATTCGTTTGGCGACTGTTGCGGGTCTTTCTTTGTTTAGGCGGCATGATGACGTTCTGCGATGAAAAAAATGCAGAAGTCAATGCCAATGAAAAAGATGTGAAGGATGAAGTTTAACATAATTCAGTTATCGAGTACTTAAGAAGAAATGACAAGATCCCCATCACATATCTCACGACTATGAAACACCCATATGTACTTAGTATAATATAATCATGTTGGCCAGGCGTCATTATATGATGCTAAATACATACTTCTTTTCATCAACCGTTCAATACGATCAGGTTCGCATGAGATCAGAGTGTGTATGAATGAATCAAACGTTGTACAGTTCAAATAGCGGATTACGCGTATCGATGTGTAGTAACGATAGTTTAGTCGTATGCAAATGTGTGTATGCATGTGCGTTCTAGCCAAGGCTATAGTCTAGGTCTCTAAGGTCTCTAAGTCACCTAAGAAATCTAGTTCACTATAACCAATGGCTCAGATACCAATCTGTAACACCCCCAAATTCGTTGATTTTGTTTAGCGGAAGCATTTTAGTTAAGTACGGGGGTGCCACAATAACGATGTACATGCATACATATCAGAGCTTATGATTACAACAGAACATATATATATAGATGCCAAAAGTAATAATTACATCGTTTTACGATTACTCGAATCGTACAAGTACAAAAGTAATTGAGTTTTACAAAAGTAGATTTCGTAAATATGACTAAAAACCGATTAGTTATATAAAAGAAATCCATATGTCAAAAGTTGGCATCCTAAAGCTTCACGGGTCGCCTAAGTTCCATATGTGCAGGCGGTTCTTACGTGCGCAGCTAATTCCCTGAAAATCATAGTAAAAGTCAACAACGAGGTTGAGTGAATTCACAGGTTTTATGTTTACAATAATAGTTGGTAGTTCAAAATGTTTCACCAAATAGTTATCGTCATTACGATCAAGTAAGGTTTTGTGGAATGTTATCCAAGGAATGCCGTTTACAGTTTAAGTGGGATGTTACCCAAAACACGGTTTAAGTTTCGTAGGAAAGCAGCATCCTATTAAGTTACCCAAGAAGTAGGAATTTAAATTGTTTGTCCAAGAAGTAGTGTTTAAAAATGTTTGCCCAAGATATATGGACTTTCCAAGTGTGCCCAAGAAGTAGGGACTAAATCGTTTGTCCAAGAAGTAGGACCCATCAGTATCTGCCCAAGAAGTAGGGACTTCTATGTATGTGCCCAAGACGTAGGGACTTTCCAAGTGTGCCCAAGAAGTAGGACTGGCATCCAAGACGTAGGACCCATCTGCTCAAGAAGTAGAGCCTTCATCCAAGACGTAGGATGGCACCTTGCCCAAGAAGTAGGGACTTTCTGTGTGGGTGCCCAAGACGTAGGGACTTTCTGTGTGTGTGTGTGCCCAAGAAGTAGGGACTTTTCAAATACGTTTATGAAAATGTTGTTTCATAAAAACCAGTTTGTAAAAGCGTGTGTGGCTGGTCGTTCTCCAATGTATTCCCAATTCCAGTTTTCGTATGAAATCCCGTTTCATAATTAACAGTTACAATCATTTGACCGCAGTCATAAATAGTTAGCACAATTTATATCACAAGAGTTATATAAAAGTTTGCTCACGTAGCAAAAGCGTTGACTATGTTTTCCACCCCTGTTCAAAAGCAGTTAAAACAGTAAAAGTAGGGGCTGTGAACTCACCTGTTGAGTTAAGTAGTTGTGCGAGTGCTAGCAAACCTAAGCCCAAGTACAGTCCAGAATCTCCTAACGTCCTAAACGTATGAGATTTAATAAGTATGTGGATGTCTAAACTAATCATCCATGCTAGTGTTTGTACAACTAAGTTATGTCCAAAGTGTTGGTTTATACGTTTGTGTTTTGGAAAATATGTACGGCTCGTTGGTGAGTTTTCGTAATAATAATTCAAAGTATTATTATTATATTTATCGTATTGTATACTACCCAAAGTATATGTGTTTCATGTGCGAGTTATATCATAAAGGTTTGGTTCTTGAAGATGTTTAATGATTAGCGTGAAAGTATCCTTAAATTTATAGTTATTTTATCCGAAAGTATACATATATATATGTACATATGTCCGAATGTGTCAAAATTCATCGTTTAGGATAAAAAATGCACTTTTTCAAAAAGTCAACTCACTGTCAAAAAGTCAACTCGCAAGTGGACTCGCAAGTCAAGTGGACCCGCAAGTCAAGTGGACCCGCAAGTCAAGTGGACCCGCAAGTCAAGTCGACCCGCACGTCAAGTCGACCCGCAAGTCAAGTCGACCCGCAAGTCAAGTCGACTCGCAAGTTAAGTCGACTCGCAAGTCAAGTCGACCCGCAAGTCCAAATCTCGACTCGCGAAATTCGTCAGGTTTGGATCTCGGCTCGCGAAACTGGCTGTTTAGCGATTTTTATGCAAATTTCGACTTTTAAAGCGTTTTTAATGATGTTTTTGGACATAATAAGTTAATGTAACACTAATACATGGTATATTAAGTATTATAAACACGAAAACTTCGAAATCTAAAGATTTGCGGGATTTGTCAGAAACTTACGAGTGATCGGATTTGAAATCCGAAAAGATAGATGTGTAGTTCTCGTTGTGATGATCGTTTTTCCTAAAAGGGTTTTGCGATTTGATGCCGTTTAGCGGTAGTTTTGGTGGTGTTTGTGGTGGTTTTTGGTAGGTGGTGGTGAAAGAGAGAGAGAGAGAGTTGAGAGAAAAAGAGGGTAGAGAGAGAAGTGAGATGAAAGAAAAGTGAAAGCAAATTGGGAGGTGGAAGGGGTTTTGTCCCTTTTTCTGCCTCCGTGGTTGTACTCCGTGTTTGTTTACCAGATCGTTAACTGTTACTTTATTTTAACTAATATATTTTTAATTACATATTTCATTATATTTTTAATTAGGATCTTTTTATGAAACCAAATTAATTTAGTTATAAAATTTTAACTTTGTTTTATTTTAATTATACAAGTTTACATTTTTCGTTATAAAATGATATGTAAATATTATCGACATAATATTTAATTGTTAATATCGTTATTTAAATATTTCGTTTTATTAAATAATTTTGTTCACCAACAGTCGTATATTTTGGTCGCGTTTGTTTTCAGATTGTTTAGTACGTAATTACAACTAATTACGAATACGTAATACTACGCGTATTATCTAGTTGGGCTTTGCTAGACTTACCTCTAAAAGTAGTTGTGAATTCACTCAAAGTAGGGAATTAGCCTAATAATGCAAGTGATTAACGTTAATAATCGCGTTTAAATTTGTGGAGTGTTACAGCAGGTAACTTCCGGATGATATTGATCTCCCGAAAGGGTCGCTAAATAACTAAGATAACTAAATTCCTAAAGTCGGTCGTTGTAGTCCCCGGCAACGGCGCCAAAAACTTGTCGTGCACCCCGCGGTTGGTCGGACTTTACTCCGGTCGTTGAACCTTCCGGCAAGGGCGCGCGGACAGTGTGTTTTATATTTATTATGCTGGGTATCCTAAGTTTTGATACTACTTAAAGACCTAAAGGGCAGTAAGCGGTATGTATGACTCAGGTGTCGTTCTTCAAACTACAACGGGCATGAGAATCTAGGAGGATTAATTATCTTTTGTAATTTAGCTGGGATTTTTAAAACTTTTTGATAGGTTGGTTGGTTTTCTAATCTAATTACTAAAATTAAAAACTAAATTAAAGACAGGGGTTTGTACGGAGAAAGCAAAGAAATCAAGATAAGGAATATGTTTGCTGTAACTTCGGCAATGTTATTTGGATGGATAGTTATGAGGGATAAGGTTACTAGGTGTGATGATTAATCTGGTGAGGTCATAGAAACTTAATTGGTAGATAAAGTATTATGCCTACGACCTTTACTCGGTTTCCCACGTATGTATGTTAACGCTATACCGGATACTCGGGCGTTTTACAGCTTTTCCGTTATACCAATTAGGGTTCCAGATTACTTACTAGATATTTCTATATTTCTTAATGAGCTACAGCTACGATCCTATTATATACCTAACGTAGAGTTGTCCGCAATCAGATATATAATATGTCACATGGATAGCAATTATAGAATGTCCAGTACACCGGAAGTTCTCCCAAATACACAGACCAATTCAACTGACGATTATCCTCTAATCCAGGTCCCCATTTACAGACATCCGGAGGACGTTAGTATTGTCACACCCCGTCTAAAGCGGAAACAACGGAATGCAACTACGATAGGATCACAACACATCAATATATAGAACTCTAAATGCAATTAAAGATCAATGTGTTGTAATGTCATTAACACGAATAGCGGTTCGTGCCAAGCATACATTCCAACAATGAATCGAAGTTTTACAAATAATCAATAAATGTGTTCAACAAAATTAAGGCAAAACACGCCTTCCCAAACAACCAACACGCCAAACCAAATGTTTCATGTATCTTGAAGAGACACTTAATGCAACCTAAACGGTCCACTAAGTTTTCTTGTCCTCAGCCTTAGTTCCACTAGTACTACCTGAAAAGATATGCTCAAAAACTTCAACAATATGTTGGTGAGTTTCGTAGGTTTGAAACCAGACATAAAAAAGATAAACATTTTGCTGTGATAATAATAAGTTAGTTAGGACAATGCATATAGAAATGGCACACAAGTGAAATAATACAACCAACAATCCACAAACCGTCATCACCCCACGAAGGAGTATGACCCAACCAAATCCTGTGTATGCGGTAGCTACCCATAAATGACCTTCAATGTACACCTAAGCATACATTAGGTATACACTCCCGAAAGAGTGCAGCCTTGTAAATAAATATGTCCTTCAGTGTATACAAAGCATATACACTAGGTATACACTCCCGAAGGAGTGCAGCCTTTTAACAAAACAAATCCAACAACCAATGCATATAAGTCACATAGTGTCACACATTTCAAGCATATGTCCGAAAATGAAAATGATTACGTTTCACAGCATAAAAGCAATTGATAAAACATGTGAGCATACTTTTCCCCCAATTTAAAAATATGTAAAGAAAATGGGGCCACGAAAACTCACCTTAATTAGCAAAGCAAATATCGTCTCAAAATGAATCCGTCAAACGTTACGTTAATCTACAAGTAAATACATATAGATTAATAACCTAGGTAAAATTATACCTTTTTATTATATCCTAGTTGATTGTTTGAATTTTCCATACATTTTAACCATCTTCTTAAAGTAATAAATAAAATATTAAACCTTATTAAAGTATTAGCACTAAAACTGTTATGTATTAATTTGTACTAATCGATTACAATAACTCATGCAAAAAGAACCATTCTAATTAATGTAACTCAAATGTGTTCTTATAATATTACACATACTTATTATTGACACATATAAATTTGACCAAATCATCTTGTAATAACTCATATGTAATTATATTAATTCATATATCATTTGATATATAAACTTGATCAAACTGAATTTAGTTTATAAAAGTTTTCTGAAAATTCGTCATAACCCGAGACAGTTTACAAAATAAATTATATAAAATCGTACGTTGCTTTTTAGAGGTCGAAACCTCAAGATTTTAAGTAAAATTTCGAGATCTACAACTTTCGTGTTTTGGCCGAAGCCTGAAAACGAACAGAACTAGGTCAAAACTTCCGTTTATTACTACTGCGAAAATGAGACAGATTCTGCTTTAACGATACTAAACTTTCGGTTTGCAAAAACTTATTTTACCCAATATATTCAATCCCTAGACATATAAATTGACCCATATGTATATCTATTTCAGAAAAATAAAAATAAAAATATATTGATTAGGGTTTGTGATTATACCTATACGAATATACGAACGGGAAATACACGTAAGCGACACTTGACTTCGATTTAGTGGAGTTTTCTTTTGAACTCTTCCCTTTTTTTCTTTTTTCAATCGTAGGGCAGCAGCAGATCACATGGAAAGAAGCTATTTCTTTTTGTTTAAATGTATAAAGGAGATTAGGGTTATAATTAAATATGTATTTATAGTTAAAAAATATGGCTTGATAAATAAGTCTTGTGGGTTTAGGGGAGTTTTGGGCTGGCCGAAATCCTTCTTAGAGAGATGGGTCGGTTTGACTTTTAACCACACTTCGACAACAATAAAAAAAATGATAGCCACAAGTTCCCTTTGTATGAATCATGATTATTTAATTATATTACTTTTGTTGCTCATTATTATATGATGATGATGATAACGTTTATCATCATATAATATTATCATTACTTATTTATTTTATTATAATTATTATCATAATTATTATTACTATTATTATTATTATTATATTTAAACTTTTGTTTTTATTTCTAAATTAATTTCGTATGAACGATATTCGGTCAGTTGGTACTATACGAAAAACTGAATTTTCTCAAAAATGAGAATATGAACTATTGAATAATTCTTCATCAAGTTCGCAAATTCGAATACAAATAGGAAATGATTTTAAGTCGAGATTTTACAATTGTCATTTTAGTGACGGATGTCACAGTATCCCCCCGTTTAGGGAATTTCGTCCCGAAATTCAATCAAAATTATTACTGAAAACGTTATTATGTAATGGACATGGTTTTCAAGTTTCTTATGATCCTCTCGTTACTATGTGATTTCAAATTCTCGCCTAACATTATATCTTATCTTTACCGGTTCTATGACAAAGTATTGTTTTAAACTCTATCTCGATTTTATTCAATTACAATTTACTCATAAGAGATTCATCACTTATTATGTATCGCGAATTCCGTTCGCTCCATCCGTCCCTTCGATTGATAGGTTATCGAACCTATCTATTAAACGTATAGTACGCATTTGTTTAGTCCGTTTAAGAAAGTAAATGAAATTGGTGTTTGTAAATCTTGCGTTCTCAACATCAAAAAGGCTCTTTCTTGATTCCAGATTCCAGGGATACTACAAACACAATTTTTGGACCGAAAAGCATAACCCCATCAAATTTCAACATCATCTTTGTTATATCCTCTCTAGTAACTTCTCAATTAAATTTATAGTTTGCTCGGATGCAGATTATCAGCATATCTATCCACATCCTTAAAGTTGATTTGTTAAATCGTTGTTTCTAGAAAAGAACATTGGTTCTTCATTCCAGACGTTATGAAAATTTTAGCAACTAATGGTTCTCACCGGAAAATAATTTCATATATGTCGAGGGGTAGTTAATTCAACTATATTTTTATTTTTTTTTTCAATTTGAGAATTTGTATTTGTTTCACATAGAAGTTTAAGGGTGTAAAGTTTTTCTGTTATTCATAAATAGTAAATGGGTTCCAACTAAAATGTAATATGATGTTACAAGTGATGATGGTCATACGTAAAATGTGCACTCCATACCCATCATATAATTGATTTCCATGGTTTTGATATAGACCTTGATTTATCGAGTTTATTGGCATCGTGTGGCAACCCATACTTGAGGCTCCCACGAACAACCTTGTAGCTAAATTATAAGTGCTGGAGAATAGACAATTATTAATAAATGTTCTTCACCAAATGAGTGATAAGTATTTATCCTTTTTACAGCTTACGGTTTGTTAATTCTACAAAATTTGTATGAGACTTTCACATCAAAATTTACTTTTAACGCAGAACAACCACTGTTAGATTCAACTTAACGTATTGAAATTTAGGTTATACGAAATGAGTTTCAACATTTTAAGTTCCCACAGTATTCTCAATCGGTCTTACGTATATTGTATATTAAATTAAAAAAAAAATTACAAGTTTACGTGTGTTTGTTAATTGTTTCATCCATTTATTTATTTTTGTATACATTCGTAGTCGAGAGTAATATAAACATGTGTGCAGGGATTTGTCGCCAAAGTAGATTAATCCATGCTATCATCAAAGGAACGAAAGTTTATACGTACAAGTATATTTCTTAGTGAGGTTATAAAAGTTGACTTGTATAAGGGGTGAAACAAGTATGAGCTTAGATTTTATCTGAAAATCTAAGGGGCTTGGATTTGGATTAATTTTCTCGTATCAGAATTCCCTTTACTCCAGGTCTAGAAATATTTCACTCGCTATACTACAGTAAACAATGAAGAAAAATGAAGTAGCGATCGTTATCGACCATTTATGTGAATGAATGAATGATAATAGTTGTTATCGGTGATCATCAAAAATGTTAAATTCATGATGTGAGATAGTATAGAAAAAGATTATCCTTATAAATGGCACCTTAGAGTGTAAAATTATTTAAATTAGTTATGAGAAATCTCCATATACCGGCATAAAGTAGAGTAACCATTTGGTCATTTGCTTAAATTTCAAAGAAAATGATTTTCAAACTTCTTGACTGAATGATTACTAAATTTAAATCTTATATTGGTCAAAACTTTGTAAATGTTTATAAATGAGAAGTGTAATGTTGTAATTGTTGTTTAATATTGTGAGGGTAGTTGGGTATTTTCGCATCTTGAAGCTTATAAGGCTTAAAAGAAAATTAGTAAATCATTTTTTTAAAGGCGTATAGGTAAAGAATAGTCTTAGAGTTAGGTGTTGGCAGGTTAGTGCCAAACCGCGTGTCGCGTCTATTAGTTACTTCATGTCGTTTTATATTAATGCCAGCAAGTTTTCGACTAAGTTTCGGTGATGTCTTGATGTAAAAAAAATAAAATTCAACGATAGTTCGATTCCATTTGAAGGCAAAACCGATTCTTTAGTTTGGAGTAGTCTTCTTCTATGTATCGATGTGATGACAGTAATATCATACTTATGCAATTCAGTGAAGCGGTGAATCGAACGAAAGAACATAAATCGGAGATACTATGTGAGACGTTCTATTGATTCCCTAATGATCGATTTATCTCGTTTATCTCTTGATCTTCACTTTGTAATTGTGTTTAATTAGGTTTCCAATTATTTGGTTGAACAGTTTTGAGACACTAGTTAAGATCCACCGTCTTAATTCGTATGGATTAGTAGTAGATCATTTCCATGTTATTACACAATATGGTATAGAATACGTGATTTCATTTTAAAGTGTCATGCAAATGATTTTCTCATGATTTCCTCTTGTCCAATTCATCGGTGAGCTTATTATACTTCTATTTGTTATGTAAGCTCTTTTTTTTTTTTTTTTTTTGACTTAATGATAACCCAGTGTTATGTTCGATTAAGTTCGTAATATTATGTGAAGCAAGAAAATGGTTTTAAGCTGGGCGTTCATAAATCTCGAATTCAACGTCTATCCCGTTATTTGAGCCTCTCGTCGAATAGTTACAACTGAGATCTTTTTCGATTTTATACCAACATTATAAGTGAATTTTTACCCTTCAGAGCTAATGCGGTGATATGTCATGTAGAAGTGGGATATATTACAAAGTTGGAAGCATTAAATATATATATATATATATATATATATATATATATATATATATTATATGTTGTTTGATTTATTTTAGAAATGAGATGGTAGTATATTATTATTACATGTTTCCAAGACTTAGAGAATTTCAAAACGGTATAATTTATTTTGGATACCAAGGATTTTAGTAATAGAATCTTGAGGCATCACTTAAATTGATCACGGATGATTAGATATTTTAGTTGAGAGGGCAAGTTAAAAGATAGACTTATCCTTCTTCTTCGTTCAAAATACTATCATTAATTAGTATGGATAATAAAGGGTTGGTTGAATTTGAGAATTATTACCAAGTTTTTGATTACCAACACATCAACGAGTGGTGTTAATAGGATCCTTAGGAAAAAGGTTTGATCGACCCGAGTTGCAATCATCATATTGGCGGAGATTATGATGTAGGTATCTTTTAGTTTCACTTAAATTCTTACAGAAATTGTAGTCAGAATAGTTTTAAAAAAAATGAAATTATATGTTAAGAATATCCTTATTTAGTTACATTCTATTGTAGCATGTGGCATTGGAGCCCTTATTATATGGAGGTGAGGTTGCCAAATAATACAGAGAATTGAATAAATATCCAAAAGATATCAAGATCTTGAACTAACTTGAAAAAGGGATTAGAAAACTTCGTTGTGAGGGAGTAACAGTGGTCAAGTGATGAGTACATCACTGACTAGAAAGCTAAAGACTATCTTATGATACGTGGTTGTAATTTAAAATTTCCAAGTGAAATTAAGATGTAATTATGTCCAAAGAATTTGAGGAATAACGAGCCAATTATTTAATTTCAGTGGGTAATGATTTTAATAGAGGTTTTGCACGGTTATGCATTAGTGAGTTATTATCCATGTCTATTAGTCTCAGGATACGGTTTCCATAGCTTAGAATGAGGTTTACTACACAATTTACACTTTTCTATTTTTCACGCTTAGCATTTCGAGTGAATCGTCTTGGCAGCATGTTTATTATGATTTCGAGTACGTACGAGTTTAGAATAGATGAGCAGTTTAGATAATGTCAGATGTGTATGCTAAACCCATGACCAAGGATCATGGTTTCAAACCAGGTAAAGTCAAGATTTTTACGTCATCAAGCGACTTTGAAGGCGACACATTGGATACTCAAATATAGTTACATAAACACATATATGTCGTGATACCCTTGCAATTACGTCGGCCGCCATAATTGTTAAGGTATCCTTTCATATATGTACTTATTACTAAATCCTATATCACAATGTTCAACCTTGTTTCTGCGGATTCCAATCTAAAAGTGGCACGGATTATAAGAAAACGATACTATGATTGATATAGTATTGATAAATGACATTAAAGATAAGAAAATGTTCAACATTGTTCCTACAAAACCCTCTCGGGGTGTGCGGGCACGTGCTGAACCACCAATGGAGCATGTCTTGCTCGAGAATCGAAACGTGAATGAGAACACGTCGTCTATGTAGCAAGTAAGTTCATATATATATATCCTAACAAATAAGTGTACTTCGTTTAATGCACACGTAGTTCCTAGAATAGCATCTATATGAAGGTTCCTAGGTTATAGTCTAGGTCAATCCGCCTAATTCTCTATAACCAATGGCTCTGATACCAATCTGTCACACCCCGTCTAAAGCGGAAACAACGGAATTCAACTACGATAGGATCACAACACATCAATATATAGGACTCTAAATGCAATTAAAGATCAATGTGTTGTAATGTCATTAACACGAATAGCGGTTCGTGCCAAGCATACATTCCAACAATGAATCGAAGTTTTACAAATAATCAATAAATGTGTTCAACAAAATTAAGGCAAAACATGCCTTCCCAAACAACCAACAAGCCAAACCAAATGTTTCATGTATCTTGAAGCGACACTTAATGCAACCTAAACGGTCCACTAAGTTTTCTTGTCCTCGGCCTTAGTTCCACTAGTACTACCTGAAAAGATATGCTCAAAAACGTCAACAATATGTTGGTGAGTTTCGTAGGTTTGAAACCAGACATCAAAAAGATAAACATTTTGCTGTGATAATAATAAGTTAGTTAGGACAATGCATATAGAAATGGCACACAAGTGAAATAATACAACCAACAATCCACAAACCGTCATCACCCCACGAAGGAGTATGACCCAACCAAATCCTGTGTATGCGGTAGCTACCCATAAATGACCTTCAATGTACACCTAAGCATACATTAGGTATACACTCCCGAAAGAGTGCAGCCTTGTAAATAAATATGTCCTTCAGTGTATACAAAGCATATACACTAGGTATACACTCCCGAAGGAGTGCAGCCTTTTAACAAAACAAATCCAACAACCAATGCATATAAGTCACATAGTGTCACACATTTCAAGCATATGTCCGAAAATGAAAATGATTTCGTTTCACAGCATAAAAGCAATTGATAAAACATGTGAGCATACTTTTCCCCCAATTTAAAAATATGTAAAGAAAATGGGGCCACGAAAACTCACCTTAATTAGCAAAGCAAATATCGTCTCAAAATGAATCCATCAAACGTTACGTTAATCTACAAGTAAATACATATAGATTAATAACCTAGGTAAAATTATACCTTTTTATTATATCCTAGTTGATTGTTTGAATTTTCCATACATTTTAACCATCTTCTTAAAGTAATAAATAAAATATTAAACCTTATTAAAGTATTAGCACTAAAACTGTTATGTATTAATTTGTACAAATCGATTACAATAACTCATGCAAAAAGAACCATTCTAATTAATGTAACTCAAATGCGTTCTTATAATATTACACATACTTATTATTGACACATATAAATTTGACCAAATCATCTTGTAATAACTCATATGTAATTCTACTAATTCATATATCATTTGATATATAAACTTGATCAAACTTAATTTAGTTTATAAAAGTTTTCTGAAAATTCGTCATAACCCAAGACAGTTTACAAAATAAATTATATAAAATCGTACGTTGCTTTTTAGTGGTCTAAACCTCGTGATTTCAAGTAAAATTTCGAGATCTACAACTTTCGTGTTTTGGCCGAAGCCTGAAAACGAACAGAACTAGGTCAAAACTTCCGTTTATTACTATTGCGAAAATGAGAAAGATTCTGCTTTAACGATACTAAACTTTCGGTTTGTAAAAACTTATTTTACCCAATATATTCAATCCCTAGACATATAAATTGACCCATATGTATATCTATTTCAGAAAAATAAAAATAAAAATATATTGATTAGGGTTTGTGATTATACCTATACGAATATACGAACGGGAAATACACGTAAGCGACACTTGACTTCGATTTAGTGGAGTTTTCTTTTGAACTCTTCCCTTTTTTTCTTTTTTCAATCGTAGGGCAGCAGCAGATCACATGGAAAGAGGCTATTTCTTTTTGTTTAAATGTATAAAGGAGATTAGGGTTATAATTAAATATGTATTTATAGTTAAAAAATATGGCTTGATAAATAAGTCTTGTGGGTTTAGGGGAGTTTTTGGGCTGACCGAAATCCTCCTTAGAGAGATGGGTCGGTTTGATTTTTAACCACACTTTGACAACAATAAAAAAAATGATAGCCACAAGTTCCCTTTGTATGAATCATGATTATTTAATTATATTACTTTTGTTGCTCATTATTATATGATGATGATGATAACGTTTATCATCATATAATATTATCATTACTTATTTATTTTATTATAATTATTATCATAATTATTATTACTATTATTATTATTATTATATTTAAACTTTTGTTTTTATTTCTAAATTAATTTCGTATGAACGATATTCGGTCAGTTGGTACTATACGAAAAACTGAATTTTCTCAAAAATGAGAATATGAACTATTGAATAATTCTTCATCAAGTTCGCAAATTCGAATACAAATAGGAAATGATTTTAAGTCAAGATTTTACAACTGTCATTTTACTAATTCTCCTCTAACTCCTAAGAGTAGTGCTAGAGAGAGAATGCTAACCTAATTCTAGAGAGAGAAAGTAATATGAGAGGTGAGAGGTGAGAGGTGAATGAGGTGTGTGAAAAATGAATGAAGAGGCTTGGTATTTATAGGAGAATGAGGTGAAGCTTGGTACAAGTCACAAAGCATGAAGAACAAGCATCAAAGCGCATACGGAGGGAACTGGACCAAGGGGGTCAAACGGCACCTTCCAAGCACAAAGGCCCCGTATACGGTAGGGTAGTGCCCAGGGGGGGGGGGGGGGGGGGTTGGTGCTTGGTTTGGCCTCCGCTTGATTCTCGGTTGCTTGGTTCGTCCGTATCTTCTTCGTTTGGGCTCCGATTTGCTTGATTCTTGCGCCGTTGGCTTTGTTTTTCCGTTACGCTTCTAATGACACTGAGTTTTCCAAATTTGGAAGTGTTTAACTTTTGCGTATTCCGGATGACGATCGGCGAGCTTCCAGATTGCATATCTTCTCCGTCTTTCATCCGTTTCTTCTGATTCTTTCACCTCCGGTCTTGGATTTTCCTATGGAATCATAAAATATGTATTAAGCTCTATTTCCACAAGATTATTAAGAACGGAAAATTTAAGGTGATTGTTTTGCCTCGGTTTGCGTGTTATTTGGACGTTTTAACCGATTTTTGCAGCAACGTCTATATTTAGACCATCTTGGTGATTTTTGGTAAATAATGATGGTTTTGAAATGTTTTCACCAAAGAATAATCCAAAAAGTGTGGAAATATGTCCTTAAAAACATGACTTTTTGGGTCACATCAAGGAGCAAGAGTAACTTTATGACATTTTCTTTTAAAAGAGACCGTTTATACGTTATATTAATAGCACATTATCAATAATTGTAATGGCATGAAACACATGATTCAATAAGAAAATTTTGAATCGATTGATATATGGATCAATGTGATTTTGTGAGTATATGATTGACTCAATCAAATATTAAATGATATTTGAATCAATGTGATGAATTTTGGTGAATCAGTGTCATATATTTTGTGAATCAATGTTAAAAAGGTTTGATTCGGTAGTACAAAAATTTCCGAATCAATGTTATAAATATGTTACTTTGATCAATTAGGAATTAATGAATTAACATTTAAAAAAAAGAATCAATTTGCTAAAACACAAATGATTTTAGAGTTCTTATACTGAATCATGTTCTTGATATCAACTACATGTTCTCACCAATTGCTCATAAATACAGAAATACACATTTAAAAATATAGCTCTTTATACTAACAAATGATTTTGGAGTTCTTATACCGAATCATGTTCCTTGATAGCAACTACATGTCATATATATATATATATATATATATATATATATTAAATTTTATAATTTATATTTTACTCAAAAAATGTAAAAGAAGAAAAAAAAATTACACACAAGGTCCTTTTTAACGAAGAGTTAACAATCGTTAGTGTAAAGGACTATTACATAACAGGTTTTAAAATAAAGGATGATCTGCGTAATTAAATTAATTAAAGGACTGCAAGTGAAATTTTCAACAAACCATAAGGATGGTTTATGTAATTTTCTCTTTTGTATTTCTAAGCTATAGTGTTCTTGTATTCTTAGCTATAGCATTCTTGTATTCTTGAATAGTAATATACAGTTTTCTTGTATTCTTGTAATCATAGTTTATAGCAATCTAGTGTTCTTGTAACCCTATGTAAGAGATTATGAGATCTCTTGTACTTGTAAAAGTTCTTGCATTTGAAACTTATCCACATATAAGTTTTGTAAAGATTACTAGCATCTAAATCTAGCGTACAATGTGATAATCAGTAGTAAAGCATTTACAATAGTTGTTTTCATAAACAAGCATTTATAAAAATAGTTTGCATGCATTCTCACCCCAAAAACAGTAAAACAGTTTAAAAAGTGGGGCTATGAAACTCACCCGTGGGTGCTAGCGTTCCTAAAGTACGTGTGTTGTCCCAACAGTAACCTCCTAGCGTCCTAAACGCGTGAGGTTATATGTATAAGTAAGTGACTAATCAGTCTGTCTAAGCTAGTTGTCCACTCAAGTAGGTAATGTCCAAGTGTTTGTTTAATGTTTTCGTTTGTAATTTTGAAAATATGTACGGCCCGTTGGTGACGTTGTGTAATAATAATCCAACAGTATTATTATTAGAATGTTTCGTTGTATGCTTGTAAAGTATATGTATTGCATGTACGAGTGTTATCGTATAAGGTGTTGTTGTAAGTACTCAATACTTAGTGAAAGTTGTATTTTCAAGTTTCTAAATTATGTGTATGTATCCGAAAGTATGTATCCGAAAGTATATATATGTATTTATGTCCGAAAGTGTGTATAAGTCCGAAAGTTGGAGTCCGAAAATGTAAATATTCGAAATTTAGGGTCGAGAAAACTATTTATCCGAAAGTCAACGAAAGTCAACTCCGAAAGTTGACTTTCGGAGTCAAAATCCGAAAGTGTTACTAAAATCCGAAAGTCAAACATTAAATCCGAAAGTCAAACTTTCGGAGTCAAAATCAGACTCATTTTAGGACCGAGATTTGACTAAGTAGACGTTATCGAAAAATTATGAAAAAAATCACGAGTGTTCCTCTATGTCTTATCTATATTCTATGATTTTTCCATAATTTTTAGGCATTTATAAGTCGACTAAAAAAAATGGTAAAGCCCATGATGTGACACCCGGTCAAAAAGGACAAAATTAGCCCCTAATTTAAACCTTAATTATTCATACTCGGTAAGTACTAAAACAAAAGTATCCGAATATTATATATGTATTTATATATATAATAAATGCATATGAAATAATCACATACAAATAAATCTGAAAGAACACGCAAACTAAAATACGGACGTTCGTGAAAAACATTTTTAAATAATGTATTATTAACGAGAATAATAATTATTTACTTGGTTGAAATTTTAAATACATTTTGTACATTGAAAACTATCCGTACATCTAAAGTAAAACAATGTTATATTTTTATAACTCACTAAAAGTATTTTTATAAAATACTTCAATGAAAAATATATACGATTTCATTTTTAGGAAATTATCATTTTAAAACATTATACTACGTTACGATCGGGTACGCAAACACGGGTCCAAAAATCACCAACCACCATCAATTATTGGAGCCGGTTTAAACCGACTCCATTAATGCAAAACACACACACACGCACAAACTCAAACTCTCGCTCTCTCATCTCTCGGTCTCCCTGTTGGCGCCCGATCAGGTCGGTGTCGTTAAACGATCGCTAACCGGGCGCGCAACAGTGGAGTTGTTTTAAATTTGTAATTGCGGGGCCTAAGTTTTCCCTAACAATGCTAATCCTAAGGGTGAGCAAGTGGTAGGTATGACCTAGAGTCGTTCTTCAAACCGACTGAATTGAAACTAAGGCGAGGCAGATGAGGGCTTTCAAACTAGTGAATGGTTTATAAAATAGTGGGGGTTTTGGTTTTTATATTAACTAACTTAGGCAAGTAAATAAATGAAAGCGAAATAAAAGTAAAACGTAAAGCAGATAAAATAAAGATAGTGTTTGCTGAGACTTCGTTAATTAAGTTATGGGATGATATTTGGAGAAACTGTTTTGAAAGATATTAGTTAATTATCATTCTTGAATACTTGTATGTAAACACTAGATTCCCTACTAATTAAAATCCCATTAGCATGTCACACCGGGAGCTAGGTTATGGTAACATTACAAAGTATTTAGAATAATAAACAAAATCTTAATTATGGTTTAACAATACTTTCATATGAACGGATAACTGAACCTTAAGGTACTAGACATAATTGAATCATATAACGATTACTCGTCATCCTAACAGATTCGTATATATAAAAAAAGTTCATTTATGACTTTAAACCAGCCCTTGCTTAAGACTACCCAATAAATCCCATAGTTATCCACAGCGTTCCTCACTTTAAGTGGTTCCGCCGCTTCAAACCTTGGCCATGTCTTGTCCTATGATAATCCCCCATGTAGCCTTGCGGTTCCATAGTTTCATACCTTTGACAAATTATATTGACACAGATAATTGACTACCTTTTAATTGGACGTCGTAAAAAGGTGTTGTAATCACGTTTATTGGTGGAAAGGCGATAGATTAATTTGAAGTTTAAAAGTCTTTTAAGAAAGGTTAATTAAACTAGGTTTCTCATTTTATATATATTAGTCCGTAATATAACTACCTTCGGTCGTTACGCAGCTTCCACGCATTTGTACTACACCTAAAGTGTTTCCAACGCTATACTGAGTAACAGTCGAATAGGGGCCATCATATTACTTCATAATATTATACCGCTTCGTAATATGACTACCTTCGGTCGTCCCTCGACTTCCATACATTTGTACTCCACCTTGAAGTGTTTCCAGTACTATATCGAGTAACAGTTGAATAGGGGCCATCATATTACTTCACGATAATTAAGAACGTTTATATATTATTACTATGATAATCCTAAGGCAACAATCAAACAAGAACATGCAATAAGACGATCAAAGCAATATTACTGATCTTTAATATTTAATTATAAATCATCCCATAATTAACTAACTACATCGCAAACAAACACAATAGTAATCTACTCGCTAATCATGGCATAAACGATCTCTAGCATAATTAAAGTAAACATAATTAATTAAGATAGATAAGGATAGAAATAACCGAGATTAATATGCGAGAAGGAATAGACTTGAATTAATAAGAGTTGCTCCAAGCGTACACCAAAGATTACAAACACATTCCTCACCAAAGAATACAAGCTCGTTCCTTGCTTCTATTTTAACTAGCCTACTACTACTTTAAAGTAAGAAAATAAACAAAGAAATAAAAGCTAGAAGCTATAAAAAGAAAGTGTGTTTTTCCAAGGATTGAAGGTGTGTTTTGCAAATGGAACCCAAGCCCTCTATTTATAGGTGAGTTTTGGCTCATTTTAGCATCATGAAGACTTGAGGTGCATGTTAGAAAGACTAGCCAAAAGTGGAGTGTACAACGCGAAAAGTGACCGCACCGGGTACTGTACAACGCGAAAAGTGACCGCACCAGGTACCAAAACTTGCCAAAAACGGAAACCGGGACGGGGGTGAGGAGGCCGGCGGCGCCAGCCCTGTGGCCGGCGGCGGTGGGCTGGTGGCCGGCGGCGGTGGGCCCTACCCCGCCCCGTTGCGCGATTTGTTGCTTCGTTTCTTGATTCGTGCTTGTTTTCTTCGTTATACGTCCGTTTGAGTCAATTCTTTTTTTGTTGGATTCGTAATTCAAAAACGAAGATTTTGACATAGGATATGCCTGAAAATGAGGTCCATAGCTCCAGATATTGCGTACGAATCATTTGGATCTTCCGGCGGGCGCGAAATCTTCATTCTTTACCCATTTTGGTTGATTCTTCTTCTGTTGGATTCGTATTTTGAAAACGAACATCTTGAAAATAGTGGATGTTGGTGGAGGGCACTTTGGTCTTGAAATCTCATTTTGATGCCTTGAATCTTCAAACGTGTGTGGAATCTTCGTTTTTCATCCGTTTTGCTTGATTTTTATCGTGCAACCTCGTTTTGACCATCTTGGCATAATGTTACTGATTTGAACCATATTTGAGCTAAAAATGCGAAGAATCGTTCTAGAATGAGAGAGATATCGGTAGTAAAAACGTGACTTTTTACGCGATATCACTCCCTCTCCTTTCTTTGATCATCGGAAAACAACAACAACACAATCAACATCATCTTCACCATCATAATCATCATCTTCGATCATCACCATCATCGTGTACATCATCATCTCACGGCTTCAAACTTTAAATTGTAAGAAAACTTAAACTTTCTTTAAATTTGTGTTTTACAAACGTATATTATCATGTATCGAAGTTATATTTATGTATTATATCCGAAAATTTATGTTACAAACGGGTTTGGGATGAACTGCACGAACTGATATGATAGAAACAAACCCCCCGGACGGGTGAAGGAAGACACCCGGACAGGTATCAACTCCCACCCGGACGGATATGGGGCCTCACCCGGACGGGTCACTTGCATTTTGTATCCCTCTGAGTCACGGTCGTCTAGGCAGCTTGATCGCCTAAATCCGAGTTCGTATGAGGGAGATATGACCAAAACGGTGCAGCCCTGTCAAATCGGTTTAACAATAAAGTTTTATCATATATATATAATACGAGATGGATATTTTTATAAAAACAAATCATATTAGATTTTGAAACACGAATATACGAGTTATATTCATACAAACAAACATACCTTATGTTTTAGAACATTATATATATATATATATATATATATATATATATATATATATATATATATATATATACACGATGAATATTTCTACGAAAACAAAGCAAGATATGTTTTTGAAACATAATCTCATGTCACCACCAACGGGCTATACATTTTTACAAACTTTGAAATGGAAATACAAACATAAACATTCGGACGTAATTTAAACGGATAAACATTGATTCGGAATACATTAGACAAACGAATGCTCATTAGAATCTTGCGTGTTTAGGACACTAGGATACTTCGGGGGATTGTCTATTCCACGTCGGATATACTCATTGCTCGGATAGACTCAGGTGAGTCTCACGGCCCCATTTTCAATGTTTACATGTTTTAGTAATTGGGGGAGATGCAACACAAATTGTTTTCGTGATCACTGTTATTCGGTTAGTTAATTTAGTATTAACTCAAGTTATCTACATTGTTATTTAATTCGGTTAATCACATTGGTTAAATTGTTCGGTTATCATTGTCAGTCATGATTTTCATTGTACGGTATATGCACGAGTGTTTTAATTCGGTAAAAGTCCTCAACATTGTATGATTCATTAACTTAATAAGGCGCGATTACTAAAGGATAGTACTATCATGGGAGTGACGTCCCCGTCCGGGTTGCTAGCTACAACAAAGTTAAAAACGGGCACTTTAGTAATTGTTACGGGTGTATCACCAAAACGGGAGGCAAAGATCGGGTTATGCTTTGAATCATAGCTCAGTGCAATATCAGTGTCGGCCAATCATTGTTCGGTAACCTTAATGGTTAACTCATTGTTCGAGAACCTAATTGGTTCATCATTGTTTGGTTACATTACATATCACTGTTCGGTTTACATTGTTTACTCATTGTTTGGTTATAAATTCGTCGGATAATCATGTTGATCACATCAATGTTTATTTGAAAACCTGTGAGATTCACCAGCTTTATAGCTGACCATTTTAGTGTTGCATTCTCAGGTAACAACAACAGTAGGGTTGCTCAGTAAGGATGGCCCGCAGGATATGCTAGTTAGTATGAGTCGCATGCTTGCAAACAGAACGAAGATTTTCTTGCATTATATTTTGTTAATCGTTATGTATTAAAAATCATTTTCGCGAACTCATTTAACGATGTATTATTATGACTTAAAACCTTGTATTACTTTTGTAATGTAAAGTATTTTCGAAACGTCTCATTTAGAGTCGTTTGCTTGTACTTTGGTGCTTTGATTATTGATTAGTCACACCCAAATCGTCGCTTCCGCAAACCATGAAATTGGGGGTGTGACAGATTGGTATCAGAGACTGAGGTTATAGTGAACTAGTTTGAATTTAGTAGGCCTAGACTATAACCGTAAGGCAGTATTCCTCATTAGGTATAACTGGTTCAGGAATTTCATCATACGAGTTTAATTTAACATAGCATAGCTAACTATGTACAATTAAATAAAGATGATGTGAGATCTGAAAGGGGTTATATTGAACAGGGATGCATTAGTAGACTCTGACCACGAGAGAACCGGGACTCATGATTGTTTTGTGCTAGACACAACTAGGTGGATATATGTACGTATATATGGTAAATACATATATGATTAGGCTATTATATATATTGAAGATATATTGATAAGCCTCATTTATTGGGTACTATACATGATATGTATATCAATTGGTTTCAGATGTTCGGTAATATACTCGATATATGTATATATATGGTATATGTACATATAGGTCTCGGATACACTTCAACATATTCGGTCACAATGTACGGTTATTTAACTGGAATAAAGGATCGGTTATCACTTCGATGATCTTGTTCGGTTATCACTTCGGTAATCTTGTTCGGTTGACACTTAGGTGATCTAATTCGGTTAACACTTTGGAGATATAATTCAGTAATATACTCGGTATGTGTATAATGTATATAAAACTCGGATATTCAGAAATATACTTGGTATACCTATTAATAGGCCTTGGACACGGGATATACTATAGGCTATTGTATATAGTATAAATATTTGTAGACCTCGGATACTAGGAAACATATTCACTGTTCGGATACATCATAGGACTTACCGGTTGTAAGTGGATCGAATCAGGATAAATAGTACCGGGATGTACCCTAGCTTTAGAGGGTCATCTCTTCGAGATAGACTTACCATGGTAGAGTTAGGAAGTTACAAGATCATAGTTGGCACATTGATCATCGGCAAATCGCCCTTCACTCGCTATCATAATTAACATTCGGAAATCGGTATTCCTCTAAGAACTGAAATTTTTCCTATCATGTCTATCAAGTTCATTTGAACAGTAATGGCAAACCCTATGACGGATAACTCTGCGTCGAATGACGAACCAATTTTGAAAATATCCCTCCGGATGTGATAGCTTCCGGCATTTTTGTAAACTTTGACTCTTGAAATCTTTGGATACATATGTTTAATAATTTTCAACTTTGATTCCATCTATGGTTAAACTTCGGTTTTAGAAATGGCATACTTTGATTTGGCATATGTGCCAACTTTGAAAACTCTGACAACTTTAAAAAAATTCTGACAAACTTTGAAAACTTAGGGATTTAAACTATGATTTTTACTATGGTTTTAACAGTGATTTTTACTATGATTTCAACCACGAATTCTACTATAGTTTCGACTATCATTGAAAATCTGCATACTCTGTTTTGGCATTTGTACAAACTTTGGAAATATGTGATTCATACTACGTATTTGAACTAAGATTTGAACTATGATTAGAACTACGATTTTTACCTACGATTTCAACTACAACCTCAACTACAGTCTTTACAATGTTTTCATCTATGATTTGTAACTATGTTTTATAAACTACTTGTCTCTCTTTTATGAACTATTTGGAACTGTTTTACGAACTACGTTAGATAGTACATGAGTTTTAAATCGGGCTTAATAACTATTTTATTCCTCGACGTTAAAAATATAACTAGATTAGCAAATGGTGGCTAGTCGAATCCGGTAGTGTAATACGTAATTACATTTTAGAATTTAATGGTGAGGCTTTCTGTTGAGATCGGTAATTCGGATATTATAGGTAATATACATGGGCAAATAAGCCATCTTGTCGGAATCATTCATTCGGAGGAAAACTAATTGTCTTCCTAATCATGGATAAACCATTGATAGTGTAAGCTATAGAATTCGGTTAGCTAATACGGTATATAATTCGATATACATGATTATGTATATAAATCGGTTAAGATGTAAGTTCGGTATTCACTTCGGTGATCCGGTTCGGTGATATTATTCGGTTTAGGTATTCAAAACCTATACATGTTAACATAGAACGGTTATACATCTTGTACGGTATTGATAATTTACTAGAAATACTCGGAATACAGTAAGATTTGCAAAGTTCGGTGGACTATAAGTTCAATTCAGAGTTAAACTCAGTAATGTGGACCGACCCTGTCATGTAGACAATGGTCGTGTAAAGATCAAAAATCTTACTTGTTGCTTGATATCTTTTATGTTTTCCCTAGATTCTAAGTGCACGATAGAGTTAGGGAAAAAATGACAATTTAGTTTCTATATGAGACGAGGTTTAGCTTACATATGTATAGGAATAACATATCCTACACTGTATTATACCGGAAAACATACCGGTTAACTTATATACACTGGGTAAGATCCTACATAAAACTAATGTAAGCTAAACCACTTAGTTTCTATAGGGGACTGATAGAGTCTAAATTATGCTACGACACTACTGACCGTCACAAACTATATGAACACAGTAAGACTCAGTGGATCCGGGGAATTAGTAATCCAAAACATAGTAATACTTACGGGATGACCTGGTCATGTAGACATAACGGTCGGGTAGAATTTGTAACACCCCCGAAATTCACTGTTTTGCGGAAGCATAGTTTGGGGTGTTACTAATCAAATATCACAGCACAAAGATAAAGTAAACGACATCTATATGCAACGTTTGTAAATTGGTTACATTCCATAGATATATTGTTTGAAAACTTAGTGTTTTCGTATACAAAAATGTAGTTTCCCTAGAGTCCACGCGTGTAGCGGGAGATTCTATTACATAATCAAAATATACAAAAGATAATGCTAAGAATCTCCGTTAATGCAGTTGTGTTGAAATCATGCGACTCTAGCTAAAAATCCTGGAGTAATCCTACTCCATCCGAGTACCTGAGAAAACATGCTAAAAAGTGTCAACCAAAAGGTTGGTGAATCTCACAGGTTTGTAAGT
The DNA here is from genome assembly GCA_949592205.1 of Helichrysum umbraculigerum. NCBI lineage: Eukaryota > Viridiplantae > Streptophyta > Magnoliopsida > Asterales > Asteraceae > Helichrysum > Helichrysum umbraculigerum. The sequence goes on along the minus strand of CATIUR010000003.1, from coordinate 52,693,135 downwards.
AATATCAGCTTTGAACACGAGATTTCATCAGCAATGCCCGCAGGCGTAAAATCAGCAATTTCAATCTAGAAATCGTAAACCAGTATTTGCAATCCCGCAAATGTAAGTAAGTAAGTTTATACCGTTGCCATGAGGCTCATAATCGAAGCTTAACCCGTAAGTAATAAGTTTGCTCCCGTGACATGCTCGTAAATGAGCAAGCATCAGTAACGAATAATTAGTCACCCGTTTCTACGTGTAAATCAGTACGTGGCAGCGCTACTGCCCCGGGTGGGGAGGGTCATTTCCCTAATGGATCCATTAACTAGTGTTCGCGCTTAAGTCCATAACTAACGATATATGATGGAGAGACTTCTGTTTGTAAGTAAACTCATGCAATTTCGTTTGGTATAGTAAACAGTTTAGTACTTGTGTTCAAGAAAATCAGTAGCATGTATCTCCCCCAATAAGATAAAACAGTAAAAGTGGGGCCGTAAGACTCACCTGAGTCTTGAAATAAGCCGTAGCAAATAGCAAGTGGTAAATATAGCAAGTAGGTTCTCCGAACCCGTAACCTTCAAATGCCTAGCACATGAGGTTATGTAAGTATGTGTCTCGCAAGACGTTCCGTTTAGTTGTACACAACTAGTTAAGTCCAATGTTCGTTTGTATGTTCGTAGTCGTTTGTTTTGAGAAAACAGTTTTGGCCCATTGGTGACGGTTCATCAAAATAATTCTAAATTGTTGACTTTGCTACAGTAGATTTGCTACAGTACTGCTACAGTAAAATTTGACTTTTTTGTACAGTAACTTTGACTTTAAAATTCTGGTTTTCTGTGTTTTTGCGACACAATCTGCGACACTAAAGTTTGGTATGCGACACAGTGGTTGTGTCGCATAAAGTGCGACACAAGAGCTCTGCGACACAGTGGTTGTGTCGCAAAAGCTTGCGATGCTAATTTAATAGCGACATAAGGGTTGTGTCGCATAAAAAGTGCGACCCAATAGTGCGACATAACGTACGACACAAAATACGACACTAAATGGTTTATGCGACATAGCATGCGACACAAACGTTGTGTCGCAAAGATGAACATCAGCCCAGAAACTTTCGGGTTTCGTGATTTTCCGACCAAAAACGCAAATCTAATCCATTTTTGAGCTATAAAATCGTGTTTTCTTCTTGTATTAGGTTATAACTATGTTGTGTACACATCAAAACATCAAAACATTACACCAAATTGAATAGATCTAAGATTTTAGAAAATTCTTACTTTTGCAAATCGAGCTAGATGGAGGATGAGATGATGAAAACGGTCTTGATATTCTTGCTCCACTCGTGATGGTGATTCCGAATATGTAATTTTCGTGGTCGAGTTTTGATTCCGAAAATTTGGTAGTATTTTGAGGTTGAGAGAGTTTATGTGTGTGTGTATTTTGGAAGTAATAAAAATGAAAGAAGAAATGAGGAGTGGGAAGGGTGTTGGCTGATCCAAGAGACAAGGGAGGGGAAAACATCCCTCAAAACACGGTATTTACTCCGTGTCCTAATCGATTAATCGTTTGTTTTTAGTATTTAACCAAACAGTTATATTTTTAAAATGTAACTGGAGTATTTAAATAAAAATACCTTGAAATTAATAATAAAAACATTTGTCGCAATATTTTAATTATTAAGTCGCGTTTATTACGTTTTGTTGCGTTAGTTAAAATGTCGTCGCGATAATATATAAATAATGCTCGTTCGGTTGCGTATTTTATATAACAAAATACGTTCTCATTATTTAAGTAAATTTATGTCACCAACGTCCAAGTAAACTGTGTCGGACTCCGTCCGGTTAATTCGCACGATTTATCCAAATCGCGTAAGTACACACACATATATATAAATCACCTTATATATATATACAAATAGAGCCTGTAATTAGTCCTATTACATACTAATTACAACTAGTTACAAACAATTAGGCATAATTAATTATCCTAATTATGCAGGTGTTACAGAATTCGAACCTCCCCATTTCTTGAGTAAACGGTAGGCTTAAGTCTAACAAGGGGAGAGGACTTGGATGCCTTAGAATTAGACATATCACATAGTCGGCCTTAGAAACACGCGGATCTAGGTTTCACTTGAATTTCGGGACGAAATTCTCCTAACAAGGAGAGAATGTGACACCCGGTCAAAAAGGGCAAAATTAGCCCCTAATTTAAACCTTAATTATTCGTACTCGGTAAGTACTAAAACAAAAGTATCCGAATATTATATATGTATTTATATATATAATACAATGCATATGAAATAATCACATACAAATAAATCTGAAAGAACGCGCAAACTAAAATACGGACGTTGGTGAAAAACATTTTTAAATAATGTATTATTAACGAGAATAATAATTATTTACTTGGTTGAAATTTTAAATACATTTTGTACATTGAAAACTATCCATACATCTAAAGTAAAACAATGTTATATTTTTATAACTCACTAAAAGTATTTTTATAAAATACTTCAATGAAAAATATATACGATTTCATTTTTAGGAAATTATCATTTTAAAACATTATACTACGTTACGATCGGGTACGCAAACACGGGTCCAAAAATCACCAACCACCATCAATTATTGGAGCCGGTTTAAACCGACTCCAATAATGCAAAACACACACACACGCACAAACTCAAACTCTCGCTCTCTCATCTCTCGGTCTCCCTCTCCTTTCTTTGATCATCGGAAAACAACAACAACAACACAATCAACATCATCTTCACCATCATAATCATCATCTTCGATCATCACCATCATCGTGTACATCATCATCTCACGGCTTCAAACTTTAAATTGTAAGAAAACTTAAACTTTCTTTAAATTTGTGTTTTACAAACGTATATTATCATGTATCGAAGTTATATTTATGTATTATATCCGAAAATTTATGTTACAAACGGGTTTGGGATGAACTGCACGAACTGATCTGATAGAAACAAACCCCCCGGACGGGTGAAGGAAGACACCCGGACGGGTATCAACTCCCACCCGGACGGATATGGGGCCTCACCCAGACGGGTGTGTGGCCTCACCCGGACGGGTCACTTGCATTTTGTATCCCTCTGAGTCACGGTCGTCTAGGAAGCTTGATCGCCTAAATCCGAGTTCGTATGAGGGAGATATGACCAAAACGGTGCAGCCTTGTCAAATCAGTTTAACAACAAAGTTTTATCATATATATATATAATACGAGATGGATATTTTTATAAAAACAAATCATATTAGATTTTGAAACACGAATATACGAGTTATATTCATACAAACAAACATACCTTATGTTTTAGAACATTATATATATATATATATATACACGATGAATATTTCTACGAAAACAAAGCAAGATATGTTTTTGAAACATAATCTCATGTCACCACCAACGGGCTATACATTTTTACAAACTTTGAAATGGAAATACAAACATAAACATTCGGACATAATTTAAACGGATAAACATTGATTCGGAATACATTAGATAAACGAATGCTCATTAGAATCTTGCGTGTTTAGGACACTAGGATACTTCGGGGGATTGTCTATTCCACGTCGGATATACTGATTGCTCGGATAGACTCAGGTGAGTCTCACGGCCCCATTTTCAATGTTTGCATGTTTTAGTAATTGGGGGAGATGCAACACAAATTGTTTTCGTGATCACTGTTATTCGGTTAGTTAATTTAGTATTAACTCAAGTTATCTACATTGTTATTTAATTCGGTTAATCACATTGGTTACATTGTTCGGTTATCATTGTCAGTCATGATTTTCATTGTACGGTATATGCACGAGTGTTTTAATTCGGTAAAAGTCCTCAACAGTGTATGATTCATTAACTTAATAAGGCGCGATTACTAAAGGATAGTACTATCATGGGAGTGACGTCCCCGTCCAGGTTGCTAGCTACAACCAAGTTAAAAACGGGCACTTTAGTAATTGTTACGGGTGTATCACCAAAACGGGAGGCAAAGATCGGGTTATGCTTTGAATCATAGCTCAGTGCAATATCAGTGTCGGCCAATCATTGTTCGGTAACCTTAATGGTTAACTCATTGTTCGGGAACCTAATTGGTTCATCATTGTTCGGTTACATTACGTATCACTGTTCGGTTTACATTGTTTACTCATTGTTTGGTTATAAATTCGTCGGATAATCATGTTGATCACATCAATGTTTATTTGAAAACCTGTGAGATTCACCAACTTTATAGCTGACCCTTTTAGTGTTGCATTCTCAGATAACAACAACAGTAGGGTTGCTCAGTAAGGATGGCCCACAGGATATGCTAGTTAGTATGAGTCGCATGCTTGCAAACAGAACGAAGATTTTCTTGCATTATATTTTGTTAATCGTTATGTATTAAAAATCATTTTCGCGAACTCATTTAACGATGTATTATTATGACTTAAAACCTTGTATTACTTTTGTAATGTAAAGTATTTTTGAAACGTCTCATTTAGAGTCGTTTGCTTGTACTTTGGTGCTTTGATTATTGATTAGTCACACCCAAATCGTCGCTTCCGCAAACCATGAAATTGGGGGTGTGACAAATGAGGTCCAGTTGTGACCAATCCGGCTACAAGTGCACAAATCGATTTTTCTAGCAAAATTGGTGTATTTCTAGGCGATGAGTTCTAAACGAAAGTTGTAGCCAACAAAATTATCAAACTTTTCCAAGTGGTTTCACACGTTTATTTTATGTACACGATTTATTATGATTTTTCTACCAACACGAAAATTCTGGACACAAAACATATATACATATTTAGAGTTTTTAAACGCGTTTCGGTTAATTATTTGGACATTTTGGAGTTGAGTGAGCACTAGTAAGTGATATTAAGCATAAAACAACATGTTAGAGAAGTGATGATGTTCTTACAATAGTCGGATGAAGAAACGAAAGAGATGGTTGTACTCCTCGCGTTATCGTGATCGTTTTCTTCTAAAGCGGCTTTGTAAAATGATGTGGCTTTTGGTAATGGCTCAAGGTGGTGGAGGGAGGATTATGGTGGCTGTTGGATGCCGTTTTCCAGTGAGAGAGAGAGAGAGGAGAAAGAGAGAGTCTAGAGAGAGAGAGGAGGTAGATTGAATGAATGGAAATGAGGTATGGGTTGGTAGTTTTGGTGTATCAAACAAGTAAGGAGAAAAGGGCATGGGGGGGTTGATTTGCTGCCGATTTGAAATGGGTCCCACCCCAAGTGGGTGCTTAAATCTTGTTCCCAAAATTACGTTACGCGTGGTGCTCGTTTACCCGATCGTTTTACGTTTATAATAATCGTGTAACGTTTTATATTATATGTTTCGTTAACGATTTAAGTCATGATATTTGTAACACCCGGCAAATTAGGTTAACTGTTAAACCTAATCGAAACCCTAATTACTTGTATTTAGTTTGTATTAGGCTAAATAATTGTAATTACATGTATATTTGAATATACATTTACGTGATTATGTGTTTATCTATAATTGCACAAAACGATCGGACGGAGTCCGACACAATACACGATGTTGGTGAAAATATTTCTATAAATAACTTAAATCTATTTTTAGAAGTTATTTATCATATATTATTATTTTTATATAATAATACACGAAAAACCTAGACGTTTTGTTTAAAATGTAACAAACACGGTAAAAATGCGCGAATCGAATTCGGCAACTAAACGAAAGTCAATAAATATTTTGAAAACTAAAAATAAAGTATTTTAGCAATACTTCAATGAAAAATTATCCCAAATATGTCTTGAATTAAAACAACACAAGAAAACGTTAGGCGATTTAACGATTTAACGAAACAACGAATAAACGAACACCGTACGCAACACAACCTGGAAACGAGGATTAAATCACACAAACCCTTGTGGGGGCCCATGTGGGTCAGCCACCTCTCTCTCCCCATCTAAAAATTCATGCAAAACATAATCATCATTTTATTCTTACAAGACCACTTATCTCACATGCAATTCTTTCACCATCATTTTCATTATTCACTTCCACTAATTTTCCTCTTCCTTCTCTCTAGCAATTCTCTCTCTAAAAAAAAAGAGCTGAGAATTCAGCCCCTAATCACCACCATCCCACCATCATAAACCACCCACAACCACCATAGCACCACCACCTAAATACTACTCCCTTTTTCAAGATTTTTACAAGGAATTGAAGCTCAAGCTACTCTCATCTCATTTCTGTCCTTCTTTCTTCTAAACACCATTGTAAGGAACTATTTCTTCATCTTAATACTCTAATAACATAATTATTATATTCACTCAACTTGTATATAACAAAATGTGGCATAAAAATCGTTTTTCTTAAACTTTAAGTTCGTAAAAATACATTTTCAGCTTCTGTCCAGACTGTAACACGAAATGTACCAAACCATAACTCAGTAATTTTTTAATGAAATTGGACTTTTTATAGTCAAAAATCAAGTTCAAGAAGTTAGATTTCCAACCCCATAAGCCTCATATTTTTCTGAGTTCGTTTAGTATTTTTTATAATTTGTATAAAAACACATAGACAATCTGTTCCAGAAATCCAGAAACTTTACCCTTAGTATTTTGGCCATATCTCGAGCTACACATCTCCAAATGATCTGAAACCACTGCCCAAATTTCGAAAATTTCATTGGCTACAACTTTCGTGTTGACCACTTTTACTAGTTCCTTGTAGATTTTGCCCAGAAATGATGATTGCATGCATGTGTCCATATCTGAACTTAGAATAGAAATGAAATTTTTAAAAATACTTAGACTACTCTAAAATGCATGGAAAAATTACTGGAAGTAGATAACATATAGGGGAACAACTACTAATTTTTTTGGAATTGTATACGGACTGTAGATTTTTATAAAAATTCGGAAAAGGGGTGCATTTTCTGGAAATTATAAAGTGTGGACTGATTTTAGTAGCTAATAAAAACCGACACTTGTGGACTTGCTATAAATGGATAAACTAACTTTTTATTGTCCATGAACAAATATAAGGTTTGGGGAAAAGATTCGGGTCAAACCGAGTAGGTTTGACCAAGTCAACGAAAACGAGGTTCGGTTTCGAAAACGTTAAACTTTCTATTTTTGGAAACTTACTATTTTTGGAAAGAATGGTAACAAAACGGGTTTGGGTGACATAATTAGTAACTTGGGCCTAAAACGAGACTAGAGAACACTCCCGAACGAAAAACCGACACTTAGAATACTTGGACCGAATACTCTAAATCACAAATTAACTAAGTGTTGCATAAATTGGCAAGTGTTGCATAAATTGACTAAGTGTTGCATAAATTGGCTAGTGTCATCCATAACATAATACATGAAATAAAGTTTTTCATTTAGTGTTTAACTTAAATAACAACCAACAACTACACGCAAACACAACTCGATAACACATGACTTATACTATTTCAAAGTACACAATGAAACAAACATAATGATAATGACTTTTTGCCACAACTTTCACCAACGGGTCGTACACGTTTTGATAAACAAACTTATTTGACATACTAGTTGAGTGAACTAGCATAGGTGGACATTAACCCTCCACCTACATGATTAACCTAAGTGGACATAAACCCTCCACTTACATAGATGGTCCTTTGAGACATCAACTTAGACACAACCTTATACATTTAGGACGTTAGAAGGTTGCAACTGGATACACGATTACTTGCTTGCTAATTGATTGATTGCTTGCTTGCTTATTGCTAAACTCAGGTGAGTTTCATAGCCCCCTTTTACTTGTTTTAAACTGTTTTGGGGTTATGATTGCTAGAAACAGAAATAGAAACTTAAACAGAAACAGAACATATACTTGTTGCATGAGTAGCAGAACTAATCCACCAATAAGACCTCAATTTCATGGTTCATTAATTTCATAAAGCGCGAATAATTGTGAATAGATCTATTGGGATTGACAATCCCGTCCGAGCTGGTCGCTCCAGCTAACCCACGGGCGCATAATTATTTGAATCAGGATGTGTCCCGGATTAGACACATAGAGGCAGCAGAATTTGTTAAGCTTCAAATACATGAGCTCATGGCAATAATATACAGAACCGGATTAATACAGAACTTTATTATTCAGAACTCTATTATTCAGAAACTGTACTATGTTACAAAACTTATTTATACAGAATCTTTATGATACAGAACTTTATTTTACAAATAGAAAACCTTGTGTTTATATGATTCCTTTACAGATTAAACCTACGAACTCACCAACTTTATGTTGACCTTTTAGTATGTATTTCTCAGGTTCACTGACGTAGTAGGACTACCTACAGGAAACAACATACTAGAGGTCGTTCGATGTAATCTTGTGCAATGATATTTGATTTGGTCGTGGCCCCCGTGACACCTCATACTTTCCCCTGCCACGTGTCTTGGGGGTGCGACAATATTTCTAATGAAGTTTTATTTGAAATATTTCATATTAAGTTATGAAAATATATCTCAAGTTTCGTTCGGTTGTCGGGCGCGATTCGCGCATTTTTGTCGCGTACGGTTGTTTCTATACGAAACGTGCAACATTTATACTATAATTGAAATAATTCCAACTAAATAACATTCTTTTTAATAAATCCACATTATTTAGAAAACTTTTTCACCAACGTCCGTATATATACAGTCGGGTCCTATCCGATTCGTTTACGTGTGATTTAAAATAATCGCGTATGTTTATATATAATTATATATAAAATTTTGAGTATTTAGTATTAATGCGTAACTAAATACTAGTAATTAATGTTTAAGTTAGGTACGATAAATGCCCTAATTTGTCAGGTGTCACAGAATTAATTTTTGTTGTATGTTTGATGTTTTTTTTTTCGTTACTTATTATCATCAACAATTCATACGCTATAAATATGATTATCATGAACGCTATAAAGATCAACGTTATGGCTAGAGCAATATGTTAACAACTTCAAGTATCACAATGTCTTCTCCATTTAACATTTATTTTTCTTCACACCCTTATTAGTTTTGTTTTGTTTTTTTTTTTCAAATAAATAAAAATTAATAAAGATTACAGTAACTTATTGATGAACAACATATTTATTAATAATATTTTCGTCATGAAAATGAGGGAATAAACTAAACCAAGTCATGTAGAAAATTGAAGAAAAATATGTACTATACATATAAATCTTTTATATGAACATTTCCATATTTGTTTTAACAATATTTATTTTTGCATTGTATGAACCATTTCACAATTATTAAACTTCTATTTTAAAAATGTATCATTTGCTAGCCGTCCAACGAACGGGTTTAACACTAGTTCATCATAAACAAAATTAAAAACGTTTGTAAAACCCCAAGACGATCATATTACCTAGTATCGTATTGTTTATCCAAATTTAATACTAAAACATTATTCAACAATTTAACTTTATTAACATAAAGTAAAACGTTTAATTTTTTAACTACTTTTTAAATCTATTTAGGTTGTGATAACCGAAACCCGATAAAAAAACAGTAGGTTGACGGGTTTGCCAGTAGAAAACCCCAACCCAAACCCGCTTATTTTCAAGTCGGTTTCATGCTGAGTTTCGGGTCGTATCAGAAATTACCAACCCTAGTTACTACTTACTAATACGTGGTTTATGATGTTTGCCTCTATATGGGGCCCGCTCCCGGTAGGTTCGGATCACTAGTACATGTGATCATATTCGTTTTCTATTACGTGAACTTGCATAATATTGACATTACTCGTATCCAACTATGATATGATGTTTATGTGTGTACACAACTTCATTTTGGTATATTATGTGTATTGAAGTTTTAAAAATGGCTACTGTATGTATATGATCTTCTATTACTTGTAATCGATGATGTGGCATCCATTATATATGTCGTGTAAGGTGATGTGGCATACGGTTGTCACGTCATCATAAATACCAATTACCCAAATCATTATTTACGTACAATAATTATTATTGAAAGTTTAATACACACAATCGACAACGTATCATAGTTGATAAATTTCCCTACACTAATCTCATCTTTCTACAATCTATTAGTTGAATCATTTTAATCGAAAAAACACTTCTTCTATGATGCTAAAATCCTCTTTTGGCAATAGTTTAAGATAAAAAAAATTTAACCCAAACTTGTCTCGAGTATTAGTGGGATCCATCACGGTGTTCGTTCAAGATTGGAACGGAGGAATGAAAAAAATGTACAAAGCTTTTGGAAAGTCATTGGTCCATCTGCATTAATGTGGCATAACAGGTTGGTATGGAATGAAGTCAATTTCAATTACAAGTATTGTTTTAGGTCAAGATCCATCTTTGGTGTCAACCGACAAGTATTTCGGTGTGTGCAGTGGTAGAGCTAAAAATATACGTGCTTTACAATTTCATAGATGGATCAAGCAACCCGGGTTGACTCGGTTAACTGGGACCTGGGCATCTAACCGGGTCAACTAGGAGCAGGTTTCATTGGTTTTCAAATTTCAACTTGGGTTCCGCTGGGTTTTCCGGTCAAACCGGTGACCTAGAACCCGACAAGTTAACGTTTTTTCCCTGACTATTTGACTAAGAAATAAAGCTATCAAACCCTAAAAAGGAATAAAAAATAACAAGATGTTGTCAAACCGAGAAGTTACATTTGATGTGATGCTGACCAGAGTTGGCGTTCGATGAACTTGTAGCCGGAGTTGTAGGTAAATGGAACTTTCATAAATAATAGTATCACCACTCCCTCTCCCTATGTTCTTATGGTACGTTCAAATTTCAATTTTAACATTTTATTTTCGGAAATGATAATGACAGCCCTTAGGCATGTCGATAAGAAATTATACGGACATTTATTAAACTTAAATTTCCTTGTTAGTTAAAGATCTCATTTAATACATCATAAATAAAAGGAAAGTTTCAGTGAATTAAATGCAATCATTAAACGAATTATATATAATTTTAAATTAATAGGAAAACTTTCAACTTCAATTAATGCATTCGATTCATATTATTGACAGCCCATAGAGCTGTCGTTATCATTTCCCTTTATTTTATTGAAATAAAAAAATAACCCCGAAAAAAGAAAAGCAGGGAAAAACTAAAGGGTAACTTTTTGTAATACTCAAGACTCAAGGGGGCAATTCTGACAACTACAATTATCAAAGGGCCTTAAAATACACAACACAGTCGAATCTGACGTGTCATAACCCTACCAGTATGCGCTACGTGGCTCTTCATGATTGGTCACAACACACTTTTTCCACGTAACTAAACTCTCTGGTCAGCGCTCAGCTTTTTAAATTTTAATTGATTGTTTATGAAAGGAGTGTGTGTAATTGAGTCCCGGAGAGAAAATCGTAGAAGATGGCGGCGTTACGACGGTTGATTTTCACGGTGACTATATTTATGGCTGTATCTGTAGCTCATTCCATTCATGACAGATGCAGAGCTTGCAATGCCATAGCTGTGAGTTATCAAATCCATTATTTAAAATTTAATATGTACTATATAATTGTCCGATCTGTAATTTGTTATTTGAAATCCAGTTCTTGTTTTTGTGTTATGTGATGAATTTTGTGTTTCGGCTATTCGATAATTGGAGGATGCTTAGATATTATAGTTAAAACTGATGAGGATATGTTATGGTAATAATTGATATTCGTTTTTATGATTTGTTTGGATTAAGAGAGAGCTGATTATAGGTTGGTGATATAATGTGCATTTAAGGTGTAATCTTCTTACATTATTTTTTGCATTTTGAGCCTGCTCTCTCGAGTATTTGATGTAAAGAAAAGATGAGAAAAGAATATAAAATGATAGAAAAGAAAAGAAGGGATATAATAATTTTGTGTTCCTGAGTTTGAAAGAAAAGAAAGGAAATCTATACATTTCGTGTTTCCGAGTTGGAGAGAAATGAATGGAAATGGCAATTTTTTATAACAAATTTATTCTTTCATCTTTCCATTTCTTCCCAAATTTGGAGAGAAAAATGGATTAAGCTTATCCAATTTTATAGTTTGATTAAAGGTTTTTGCCATAGGATATCGAAATGAATCCGTATTATGCTTGACTTACTCTTTTAGTTTTGAACTTAAAAGATTAATGCAGATCTGTTATGGTTTGTTTTACTTTAGAGGTTCAGATTGATCTATGTGCATTCTCAATGACACAACTTTTGAACTCTGCCTATGTGAGTTTGTTATTGAGAATCAAATATAAGGAGAGATATTTATGGGTAACAATTGAAGTAGTCTATTGGTTTTATGTTTTGTAGGAGGAGCTGGAACTTGGAATGATCAAGGTTTAACTACTTTTTCTCCAGTGCATTATTTCGTTTATGTATCATGATTTAACTAGCTTCAGTTTCCTATATTTGGAAGTATATTACTTTACTGTCATCTTTGTAAAACTTGGTCTCTGAGAAGTAAGAAAAATGAGCCCTATTGATGGATAATTTAAGAAAAGAATAGATAACAAGTTAGGAATATCTAATTGGTTATCACAGTACTATTAGCAGAAAGCCAGAAGCGGCTCAACATTCTCTACCATTGAAGAAGTTATTTTTCCATCTACCAGAAAGATGTCATTCGACGCTTATGAACTAGTGTATAATAGGGTATTAGAACCAAAATTTTGCGATTCGAAATTGGAGGAGAATTTTAAAAAATTGTTATCCTACTGAACTAGTGTATACCAAACAATCAGGGTATTAGAACCTGCGATTCGAAACTGGAGGAAAATTTGTTATCCTACTGAACTAGTGTATAACAAACAATCAGGGCATTAGAACCAAATTTTTGTGATTCGAAATTGGAGGAAAATTTAAAAATTTTAAATCTGATGGTTTAAAATTGGAGGAAAAAATACCAGAAAATTTAAAACCGATGAGCTACACTCACAATTCCAACCCTCAATGGCATTAGAGCTCATATCAGTATGAAAAAACATATCTTGAATTGTATTAAGGGCATGTTATTGCTCACATTATACTTAATTATTGGGTGGTTGTACTGTTCATGACTTTCTTGCTTTTGTCAAGCAAGATATGTATAATAAGTTAAATCTCAACTTCATATTATAACAATAATTCAATGAAAATGGTTTACTTTGTACCAAAGGATTGTCATTGTTCATTTCATATTGATTTTTCAAGTTACAATGATTATATCGTCCCATAATCAGGGAATAGAAAGATTGTGATGTTGCTCGCAGTGTTCCATGTACCAAAAGTGGCAGCCCTTTATCCTTGTGTTGTTCTCTCTTTTATTGTTATCGTATTTGTTTTTTCGTTGTTCCAGGAGAAACCAAAAAACCATCTGGACTTGAGAAATCGCTTGGACTCCAAAGGTCAACGAAGAGGAAAGGTGATAGATTACAAGTAATAATTCAAAATCCTTCTCCTCTCTCTGTACTTTCATTTAGCTTTTGTGTTAGAACTAGAGGATTTTTCAGTGATCAGATAGTCAGATTAAACACGGTTTGTTTACTATAGAGACCCCTCATTTTCCAAGTTGTGCATCTCTGTAGTTCGTTTAGCTTTTGCGTTAGAACTAGAAGACTTCGGAGTGATCAGATAATCAGATTAACACACGGATTGTGTATTGGAGAAACCCCCCATTTTTCGAATTATGCATCTTAATAAGAGCGAAAGCTTCCGTGCAGTTTACGTTACATGCAAAACACACAGAGAATTGTCATTATGTTTGTGTTAGGGTACTTACTGATCAGAGAGAATATAGAGAGTTTAGTCATCATTTTGGTTATATATGTCATCTACTTCAAATATATGATTACATGAATACATGATGAGCAATTCCTATTTTATAGAGTCAGTGAGCTGAGAGTTGTTGACCTCCTGGATGGGCTCTGTGATAAGATGCAAGATTATACTCTTCAAAAGGTAATACTTGCTTTAACTGTCACTTGTCATCATACTTCATGCCCAGTATCTGTTTATTTGGTCACCCTATTTCTGCAATAACGCATGTGTCAATCATTTTCTCATCCAGTCACTGGTGCTTTATGCAGATAGATTCAACCAAAAAATTATGGATGAAAGTGGATAGCTGGGATAACATCACTGGTAGTATGTATTGGTGACAACTTCCTTTTGTAAGCTTGTTGTACACTTGAGTTTGACATGAGTAAATTATACCTTGTGCCTAAATCACCACAGTTTCTCTTATATCTTTATAACTACATGTTCCTAAAAGAGCGTGTACATGCTTCATCTGTTTTGCGGATCAGACCTGATAGATAATTTTATTGAAAAAATTAAGGAAATACGAACCAGCCTGCTCTCAAGAGGCAGCTTTCTCTCTACAATGATTTTTGATTCTACCTTAATGCATTAATCAAATCAAGCACAACATTTGACTTCTTATAATCCCTGTTTATAGAGTTGCTTTATTATGAAACTTATACCGTTACCGATTTTAATTGCGGAAATACTATCATTGCCTAAGTAATGCCAGGTCTAACAGTCTGACAATCTGTTCTTCTCATGTATAGATAAGCAAGAATCTCGTGCTTACTCAAAAGAGATATCATCTTATTGTGGAAGGTGAGATGTGAAACCAATACCTTAACATAATTTGTCTTAGTATAGAAAAGCATAGATATCCCACCAGTTTAATTTATTTCACCAATTCACGATTTATAATTACTCTTATTATGATTATGATGTTCACTTGGAAAAACATGCATCAAAATCTAATTTATTTCGTAAAACTACCAGGTTACTCGAGGAAACAGAAGATGAGGTGAGTCAATGCTTTCTACAACTAACCATTGGTTGCTAAGGTTCTAATCCATATTGGGTATACATTTCCATTTTGTGGACCCCTTTAACGTGGTGTGTTGGAACAAGAAATTAATCAGGGGTGGTAATATTGACCCATTTATTATAAATTGGTCAATTCGGATATATATTATTGCTAATGGTTGATAGAGGTAGAACAAAAATTGGCTTAGGGTAAAACAGGTCCTATGGGACAGATCAAATAAGTCCCAAGTTGCCGAAAGTGTGTTTTGAATGTTTAAATATCGTAATCCATCTTATCCAAAACATTAGATTATTACTGAACTACCATAAATTTATGCAATCATATTTTGACATACTGTTACATGTTAGAAGTTGAAAGTTTTTGACAAAGTTCAAGTCGACCCATCTCATACCCAAAACTTATCTTTTTGATCAGTTGTCTGACTCACCTATTTTTTCACCTCTAAAAATTGCTCTGGAGATCATATAAAAGGAATGGATTTATGCTTTCTTTTGGTTCTTTGTGCTTACTTATGTTGTGGTATTTGAATGCAGCTGGCAGAATTGATAATGAAAGGATCGGTTAAGATAGGAGAAGTGAACAAAGTTTTGTGTCACGACCTTAGCAAACATTGCCAGCCAACTAGGTAATGTTGACTCTTTAGAGCCATTTTTGAAACTTGGTTTTGTAGACCTGGTTTAAATTCTATAGCAAACACCAGAAGTTTTGGTAGCTCTGTGATAATCATATTAGATACTCCTCCTCAACCTTTAGTGTACCAACTTTAGGGTCTTGAGTATAGGCTACAACTTATTATAGAAGTCATCATTCACCTTTTCTCGCCAAAATTGTCTACAAATTTCCAAATTATTTCAAATTTTCCTTCCAGCTTTTTTAATTGTACAAATCACCAAAAGCACCAACCAGTTAATGTTGCGCATTGCTTGAATTAACATTTATGATGTCTAATGTTTGTGTGCAGTGGCTACCACTCAAGTGATGATGAAGACGATGAAGTACACGGAGAACTTTGAAAAACCATGATCATGGAACTGTAATCCAAAGAGCATCAGGATGCCAAAGCCAAAGCACACTGAAATCTATACTAATTTAGGTGAACTTTGTTCCATTTTTGTATTTGACTTGTTGATGGAACACTTGGTTACATTCTATTACAAAAAAAAACTCATTAAACTCTTAAGAGCCATCTGGTTATCAGGTGGTAGGATGTTTCACTAAAATCAGTGTTTGATGAGCTTTTAGAATCGTTTGTAATGTATGGATTCATGATATGATTAGTTTGGTAGTTCAGAATTCTTCTTGAAATATCCCACATACGTTCACCGGTCCCCAGAAGTAACAATTGTGCAAATTGGTCTCCCCGCAATGGTAACTTAGTGATGGTGGACACGTAGCGTAAATGTGGAAGTCATGGTTCAATTCTCATCCCCATGTTCTTTCAACCATGAGTTACGCGATTTACATCTCTCATGTTGGCCGTAGGACCCATCCACGAGGGGCCGTCAGAGAGGGTCGGTTTTACCCTACTCCGTAATTCGAAACAGGGCACAAGTCAGATCCCGAATAATCAATAGACATACAGTAGAACTGAACAAAAGCAAGCTACATTGTACATAAGGCTTAAACTATAACAAACTCAGAAGTATTGTACATTGGGGAAAATAATTAAACAGCAAAAGTACTATCTATCGATAACAGAACTTACCAAAATGTACATCAACAAAAGTAAACATAAAAATGTAAATAATTTGAGTCTTATTTTCCCAAAACGAGTACACAGCATTATAAACATGAGTTTCACGAGTTACCGTCTAAAACACCCTTAAGAAAATTTAGTCCTTCTGAAGATATACTCCTCCTATGACCAATTTGAGATTGTATCTCAATCCATGGGGGCGGATCCGGTGAAAAACATATCACGATTACCGTCAGATTGTCACATGTACTCCTTTTAAGTGCTTCACGAACAAGCTCTCTAGAGCATCTTTCAGGGTCATTATGAATCATTAATTCCTTTCGGGCTATTGTTACAGCACATTGACTGCTCATGACATCCCATAGACCATCACAGCCCATAATAAGAAACTCATCATCTTCCATTAACAAAATTTCCTGCAGCTCAGGTTCAGCACTTAAAGGGCACGCAGAGCCTTTCGGGCCTTTCATGTGCCAATCTCCAAGAGCTCGGGCCACTGATAATTGACCATTTAAGTAACCATCATAAATAACACCACCAAGTTGTTCAATTCTATGTCTCTCGGATATACTATTAGGCTTGTGGTCGTTTGATAGTTCTATCGCTCTGCCTCTTTTCCCTAACACAGCCCGACAATCCCCAGCATTTGCAACTACCATCATCCTGAACAATCCAAATTATATTTATAATCTTTTAATGTAATAATGATATCAACTAGCTTGTAAGACCATGGATACGTAATTCATAGATACCAAATGATTCAGAAATTCCAGAAGTCAGAACCGACGGACATTTAGGTGTCTCTATGTGTCTATATTAGAGCAGGCAATTACAGTTCATTTACTCACAAATGTGCCAAAGTAGTGCTTTATCTCTAATGGGTTGAAAGTTGCCTAAGTGCCTAACCAGTCTGATCAGCCCATTTTGTCTGTTATCAACTTGTACCAAATTACCTGTTTTGACATGTTATCCAACCCACCTGACCAGCTCATTAATCTACCTCTAGTGTAGATGTATATAGTTATAGTTATTAGAACATGTGTAGACGTCTAAAATCAGCCTACAAAAGACGGGAAATTATCTCTAGTAGTTCATGGAAGTAAAGCTTCCTAGATCATCATTCTCAAGTGATTCGTGAACATGAAAACAAGAAGAGGCTCACCTACCTTCCAAATACGAGAGTGGTCAATGCAGTGGTTCCTGAAGAGACGTCAACAGAGCTGTTCTCTGCAAATGCTTGATCAGCTTTCATGTATGCATTTCGAATTGCCTTCTTCAAGCAACCCGGGAACTGAGGATCCTCTACTATGAACTTCAATATATTCTTTCTAACATAACAAGCAGCATCGGTTCCACCATGGCCATCAAAAACCTGTTATCATAAAATCCCAAACGTGAATAAAAGACTATGACCCACCAATCGATGTCAACCTAGTAAGATACATACAATGCATAAAAAATATGGGGAAAAAGTAAAAGAAGGCAGCATTGATGTATACCCCATAGAAAGCTCCAAGAGAAGGAAAACCTTCTGTTCTGTCTAAATGTTGAAGAAGGTTGTCTATACATATATGTTCATCCTCCATGTATTCTTTTGGCCCTTTCTCTGCACAGCTTCCTGATCGGATCATGGGTGTATATTCAGATTTCCCATCTGAAGTTGACTTTATGCCAACAATCCCTAGGTCGAAGTCCTAGTAAATTTACATATAGACTATAAGAGAAGAAATCGGGCAAAAAAAATTTGTTATTTTTAATATGTTGCCTATCGATAAGGCAGTAGCTTATCGTGACCTTCAGATTCCATGGCAATAAATCTACATATCCACTCTTTCTATTCTCATACATAACAATAGAAAACTACTCAAAAAGACATCAAGCATGAATCAACGTCCAAAGATTAACACATAATGTTCTAGTCAACAAACAAAAGCATGAATGAAAACAAAGATCTACACAACATAAGCTGCTTGATCAACTTTGAACATGGAAATAATTTATATACCGGATCAGTAGGCGTCAGCAGAGTTGCTGTGCTTATGCTATGACGGACAACCGATAGATGTCTTGGAGGTTTTCCAACATCCAGTTGACTCAATTGGTCTGAATTTTGAGATTTTTCTTCTCTCTCTGAAGAAATATCATTATTGAAACTATCATCCACCATTACATACGACTGCGAAAAACCTGTGCCAGCAGCCATACTCTATCTTGGTACATAAACAACTCAACCCCAAAACAAGTTCTTGAATGATGCACAACACAAATATTGGCCTAGTTATTCTATATCTGGAACAAAATCTTGTTGCTGTTGTTGCTATTTTCCCTTAAATAGTCCCAACTTAGACTTATCAGAAAGCAATCATAAAAACAACCCACAACTTTCTCTTTTTATTTCATTGCAATCTCAGTAACATACACAAAACTCCTGATCCTACAACTTCAAAGATCCAATTTTTTTTTATAAACCGGTGATCACTTATTAATCAACCAGACAAACCAACTAAACAAATCTTACTGCCAGCAAGAAAAAAGTCACAACTTTACACCAAATCTTGAAAATTTGAACCTAAATAGTTGGGAAAAAAATTTCAAATATTTTTACATGTAAATGGAATCTAGAGTTAAAAGACCAACTGATTGTATATCTTGGATCATACCCAAAATCATGAATTTCACAAATCAAGATCCAGACTTTTAACTAGGATTAGGCAGTATGATAGATACTGGTAAGAGAGATTGCTCACAGATGAAGAAGCAGATTGTGATACTTTTGTTCCTGGGTTTATTTTAATTGTAACCCAATTTAAGAAACCCTAGATAGAACTACTTGAAGTAGAAATCAGAGAGAAAAAATAGGAAATGGCCAAAGGGGTTGTTTATTTATCAAAAAAAAGTTAATTGCTTTTAGATCCCTTTATATTCATGAATGATTCATTAACGCTCCTAGTACTTCAATAGATCAATGCAACTTTATAATATTAATAAACTCATAAAATACGGTTTAATGACTTTAATCGATTCTGAATTTACTGTCCTGTCCATCTTTCTAGGTTAACGTAATACTCCATCCGTCCCGGTTAAAGTATTCACTTTGGCTTTGTACACAGTTTTAGAATTCTTCATTAATTACACTTTTCATCAATCAAATAACATATCTACTCAATAAAGTTTCTTTCGATTGGTAGAAACATGAAAGTGGATACTTATTTGAGACAACCCAAAATAGTAATGTGGACACTTTTGGGTGAGACAGAAAGAGTAGTATTAAAAATAAGAAGTCTATTCTTTTATGGGCAATATGGAAACATAGAAATCGTATTATTCATGCCTCACCGGTGGATCAAGATCGTCTTTGTTTGAAGGATCTATTCCCTTTCCTTCAAAGGCATGCGTTATTTTGGATTAGCAACAGATTCAAGAACTTGAGTTGTAGGTGGGAATGTTGGATTAGCAACCCCGAGGTGACGTTTGGTTCTTGATTTTCAAGTTCATTTTGGTGTTTAGTCCGGTTGTGCTTATTTCTTCTTGTTTATGTAATCTGTAATCTTCTCTCCTCTTCATGGGGATGGGTTATATTTAATTGGAATCTTCAGCTTTTCAAAAAAAAAAAAAAATCTAAACTAATTAAAATCCTTAATGTTAGAAATATAATAGGTTATAACCAGTTAGTGTGATGATTGTACTTTTGTTACATGTTATTGACAAATAGAATTAAAATGTAAGAAGTATTCTTTAATTCAAAGGAAAAAGAATTAAAAATCTGTTTGGTTGAAAGAAATGGAATAATTTTGTTAATACTTATATACCAAATAAATTGTTTAGCTGATGAGTAAAGACTTTATTATTAGGAATCAAACGCTCAAATTTAGGTTTCCACTAAACCCATTAAGAGGTGAGGGTATGAAAATGTATCATTCTACTGGTATTTACAATTCTCCTCATCTCTTTTAATCTATTGGACATTTCATTGTCTTTGTACTTAGATTGATAGTGTCCTTTCATGTTATATTGTCATTGGTATAATAATGAAGTCGATGGATTTCTTTAAATTTGGATTTGATTGTGAATTATGAATTGTGTTGTTGGACTTCATGATAATGATGTTTAGGTTTGCTTGTTAACTAAAACGAATCATATATTCCATCAATGCGTTCGCTTTCTACATAATCATGATGGTCTATACATTCGGTCGTACTTTAGTATCATTTGTCAGTATTGTTTGTTGTCAACGTGTTACAAATGAATACAGGTTACCATATTAACAAATATATATGGGCTTAGAAAAAAAAAAATATTAACGAGGTTGACCAGCTTAGCGCATGATACTAAATGTTTTGACTTTATTGTGTAAATGACTAAAATGTTACTAGAAGTCAACACAAACCTCAAAACCTATCCAAATGTACTTACCCCCTACCGACCCCAATGAATTGAATGTGTCATACTGTCCATGTAAACCTACTTCATTATTTTCGATGAAGTCAAACGATATATTTGGTTTTAGTTTTGGTGTAGGATGTGATAACTAAACGTTTTTTATTATTATTATTATTATTATTATTATTATTATTATTATTATTATTATTATTATTATTAATTTTTAATTTTTAATTTTTATTTATAAATTGTCTGTAAATGTATTGAATCGGTTACAATATTCTATTGTCTGCATTCACATTATGCATCGAATTTACTAATATAATAGGAACGATTAGTAGTTTGATACGTAGTCACTAGAATCTGTTACGTGGCTTGGAAAGACTTACATGACAATACTACATAACTAAGGGCATCTCCAATGGACATTTTTTAAGATTTTTTTAAAAAACTTATTGCTCCAATGGTAAAAGTTTTGACAATGGGTTTTTATCATTTAAATTGATTATATTAATTAGAGAGAGATTGTGGTTTTTGATTGTAAGATTCGTAAGAGTTAAGCCTTTCGTTCTCGATCTCTTTTATCTTATCTTACTATATAAAGAAGACCATTTTTAATATCAAGATGACATATCATCATTTTATATTTAAATAATAACATAAATAGTTTTATTTCTTAATCATTTTCAATATTTCTCTTAAAGAAAAGAAAAACTTAATATCTTAGCTTAATCCTAAAACCTCATTATCATTCCTTATTATATAAAAATAACCAAATCATTCCTAAGCATCCACATTAGTATCTAATTTTATGACACTCTAATCGACTTTCATCTCCAACATAATTTATTAACAAATTATTTTCTCCAAAAATAAAATAACCTACCTCTATATAAATATTTATTTAATTTAATAATTTTTTCTTCTTTCATTCACTATTTTTCTTACTTATACAATCTTAATCTTACTCATATCATATAAAAATTATGTGTCCAAGTTAACACATCATTTCATCCATATGCTTCATTTAGTAATACATACATACATACATGTAGACATCAACTAGCTAAAAAAATTTAGCCATCAAAGCTTAACACATCACATTTGAATGATATACATTTAGTAAGACATGTACTTGATTAGTAATATGTTAATCTAGCAATTTAATTAGTTTGTTAATTAGGGTGGGTTGTGCTTACAAATAAAAAAATATAAAATAAAAAAAAAAAAAAAAAAAAAAAAAAGCTATTGAGCTACGAAAAAAAAAGCCTTTGACCATTGTAGCATTTGGGTTCTTGAAAAAAGCTTTCTAAATAAACCTTTAGAAAAATTTACAAAAATACCACCATTGTAGGTTTAAT
Organism: Helichrysum umbraculigerum; assembly: GCA_949592205.1. Lineage (NCBI taxonomy): Eukaryota > Viridiplantae > Streptophyta > Magnoliopsida > Asterales > Asteraceae > Helichrysum > Helichrysum umbraculigerum. The sequence continues at coordinate 52,670,932 of CATIUR010000003.1, read as the reverse complement.
TCCCGTGGTTTTCAAGATTCACAATTGACAGGCCAAATTCAATATCTAATTTGGGGTTTTAGTATATACTTAATTAACCAATCAATCTTACTTCTTTCTCTTCTACAAATGCTACAAATTAACCTACAAACCCTTTCTAGTCTGCAACAAACACCAAATGCATCTTCATCCCTTCCTCTTCTACAAATGCTACAAATTAACCTACAAACCCTCTCTGAATGTAACTCCATCCGCTGCCGGGCATTGCACCAGAGATCGCTGCGACGGATCGAGCCAAAGTTAACCAGAAAATCACCGTACCTATGATTTCATATCTAAACTCGCCGAAGATCGCTCTGATTGTTGCGGCGGAGATCAAATCAAAGAAACCCAACGATGCTAAGGTCATCATACTCGTGATTGAATCAAAGAAAATCATCGTGCTCGGCAAAAAAGAGATGACATTGAATATGACTATAACAAATGTTGAAGGGAATTGCTACAACTGATAGACCATGTATATTCTCAATTCAAATGACAACACCAATTGAATAGCAATCTTGTTCCGCAAAATACAATCATATTAGACATATTCAAAATAACTATATCTATAATCTATTGATAAGAAGTGTAACATAATAATCGCGGTTGGGTAATCCATGTGTGATAAAACGTTTTAATAGTTTGATACTATCGTGAAGTATCATTGAATGATGCCCATCCCTGTAATCAAGGAAAACCTTGTATGATTGCTATAGAATCATACAAAATAATTTTTCATCAATAATAACATTTTTAAGGTTTCGACATTACTTTGGGAGCTCACTACTTTAGGAGAATCCAGCTCAATAGCTCACGGTCATACAATTTGTTACATGTAAAACTCTCCGTAAGGAAACAGCTTGAATTCACTTTAATCTTGACATACTTTGTTAATAAAAATTGTTATTTTCGGTACTCTCAATCTTCGCAAATTATGATTTCTTGTCGACACCGTAACAAAAGTTAGATATTGAAGTATGATATGATCCTTGTTTTTGTAGCTAAATATTCTATAATATAAAGACTTAATCCTATGAAAATAAAAATGTCATATCACGAATCAGATCAATAATAACACGAAGAGTTGAATTCTACAAATTATACAACTTTTAAGCATGAGTTACAAAATATGATAGTTGCTTGAATATGGAACCATACGGTGATCAATTTGATGCTACTGTTGAGAGTATTTGCATGTGCCATAACCTGTTTTAAACCAAATTATATCAATTAATTACATCAATATCATTTGTTAAATTAAATATATAAAGATTAAAAAGGTAAAGTAAGAAAATAATTAAGGAACTTACTTGGGTCACTGAAAGTAACAAGACCACTTCCTTTGAAATCACAATTCCAATAATTTCTTCCATGCATTTGATAATATGCATTCATTGCATATGATGCATGTGCATGAACCTTATTGGGCCCAAAACAAGCCCCATTTTCATACACCTCCCTACAATCCACACCACCTGGCCCACAACAAAAGTCCAACACACCTTGAACCAACTTCTCATCCGCATGTGGCTTAGCCACACACCAAACCGATGGACCCCTTTGCACCATCTTTGACCCGAACTCGATTTTGGACCCACTACAGAACTCACAGCTCAAATCCATTTCATAAACCTTGGATCCATCCCCATTGAACAGCCCAAAGTTCCTCTCACTTGCACCTCCTTGTTTCTTGTTTTCATTAAATAAAGCAAAAAGAAATATGTCTATTTTCTCGTTAGGTTTCATTGGGGTCCCTTTGTTTGACTGAGCCTTTGTTATCAACCTACTATTGTAAGCTTTTGCATTGCCCGGTGAAGCTGCAACTTCACTAGGCTCGCCTTTTGAGGGCCATCCAGATTCGGAAACTGTTATACGAACATTTTGGTTTCCGAATCCTAATGACACAATAGCCGAACGGATCGCATCGATCTGTGCGTCTAACATATTTGTGTAGACGTACCCTTTGGGGTCATGGACCCCACTTGCGTTACCAAGCATGGCATACTCGAGGGGTACCGTTTTGGGGTTGTCACGATAGGCGAAGTAAGGGTATGCATTGACCATGAACGGTGAGCCCGTGTCGGCTAAAAAGGAAACTATCGAGGTCATTATTGGCATAAGGGTAGTTGCAAATGTGGATGCGGATGGTGGAAACGAGGTGGCTAAAACGGCCATACTATGAGGGGTAGTGATCTTGATTTTTCGGTCAAGTCCGCGAGATAACAAGACTTGATGTAGGTTTTGCATGGCTTGTACAAGAGCATTAGGGTCCAAGTTATCATCATTAGTGGCTAAGTACTCGTTGCCAACCGCAATGGCAACAATTGAGGTGGAGGGGATGAAAGGGGCGATACGGGCCGAGAACCAATCCTCTGCAGTGGAGGTGGAGGCGCTTAAATTAGCGACTTGGTTGTTCTCGACCGCAACTATTAGGTCAATGCCCGAGTTGGAGAAGGCTTGGAGGATTTGAGGGTTTGTGTCATAAATTTTGACTTTATCAATGAGTGTGGATTGCAAAAGTTGGGCTACCGTCTTTGGTGATGGGAGGTTGTTTCCGAGTGTGCCGTAGTTTACCCCGACTGCGTTAACGGTGGTGAATGGGCAGAGGAGGAAGAGGAAGGGAATGAGACATAGAAGAGCCATTTGTGATGGAGTGAACTAAGCTAGTAACAGATGAAGTGAAGAATCAATTATTAGTTCCTTACCCATAATTAATAAATATAGTAAAATTTTGAGAGGTAGTAAGATTATAAGGAGTATACATCTTTTAAAAAGTGAGACATGATGATTGGAAATTTTGAAAAAAGAAGGAATAAATTTCAAAAGGAGAATTGGAAAAATCCACTTTTGTCTAGTGGAAATGGTGTTTGGGTCCTGCTGATTTGTTGAAACAGAGTAAAAAGATACAACGCCTATCTTTGATTGACGGTACATGCCTCATTTGTTGATATACTTAAATTCAAAAGGTGATTACGTACTTTACCAAAAAATTCTATTTTAACCGATGGGAAAATAAGTAGTAGTAGTTCATGTTATATTTACATCTCATTTGGTCATTTAATTTATCACTTAAAGCTTATCGATCTAACAATTCAATCCAATTGTTAGCATGTTTAAAGAAAATGAGCCACATCTTCTTTTGGGATGTTGCAAATGTGAACGAGTTCAGTAGTAGTTAAGGGTGGAGCAACGTTAAGGGTAGAGGTAGCAATAGCTACGGTCTCATTCGTTGTACTGCATCTTTATTTGTGCTATGTGATTACACCAATTGCGATATTGATGTTGTCGGTCTCCTTAAATCCTTGAGACATAGTCGTAGGATGCTAAAGGCCATAAATCTAGGTGAGATGAGTCAGCTACTCAAAACTTGCATGTTCGAGTATGAATGTAAACGAATTGAACAAATACGAACGAGCTTTATTAATGTTGTGCTCGTTTAAATTTTATCGCTTAATGAGCGGTTTGTGAACGAGTATATGTAAACAAAAAAAAAAATGTATCTGTGTTTGTTGATTGAAAAAACTAAATTGTTCGTGTTTATTTATGTTCGTTCGTGAACAGGTCAAAACGAAGATAAGCGAACACAAGTGAAAAAAAAATGAATATACGTGCTATATTGAACTCGAAGGTTGGAATATTGAAAATATGAAACTAATCGAAAAGATGCTAGGACCTAAAGAGATAAGGATTACAAATGTACTTATATATCTATCTCTATATATACTAACTAGACATCAAACCCATGCATACACACGGGCTATTGAATATGAATTTGATTTTTATAATTACGCGAATTATGTATACGATAAAATTCAATTCCGTAAAAGTTAAAAAATATATGCAATGAAGTTCAAAAGTCCTTAAACGAAAGTAATATAATAGATTGATTGCGTATATTAATTAATAATTGTAATAAAATACAAAGAATTAAGATTAAAATTATATATATCTATTACCTTACTTATTTAAAGTTAAAATTCTCCTTATGCAGGTCTCCTAATGAAATTAGGATCCTAAAATAATAATAATAATTATATCGATAAATTAATATATAAATATATTTCAATACAAAATATGTATTTATAACATTATCTCATCCTAAATTTTAGCTAATTGGATAAAATTAAAGAATTTATTTGGTTAATTGGGATTTTAATGATGTCATCATCTCCTTCCTATATATAATTTAAGATTGAGAAGTCCTTTTTCCTGTAAGGCATTGAAACGCCCATAATTCAATAGATTTTTTTTTTTTTTTTTTAAACATATTACATTGTATGAAATCATAATGCTTAGAAATATAATTCCATCACATTTGGTCCCATTTTATATTCTACAATCTATTCCATTTGAAATCCACATTTGATTTTACATATTCAAATAAATACAACCATGACACATTATATCAAATCATAATCTTTTGGGCGATTTATACAATGGTATTACAAAACGACAATTCAATAGAATATGAAACTTGTATAATGACACAACAAGCTTCAATCCACACTTACTTCTTGTAATCACCTTTCATCCAATTGGTTCAACCGAACCAACACCTACAACATAAATCACTGATACGAGTAAGCATAAAGCTTAGTGAGTATACAAGCAACTAATTAAATAATTCACAAACAAGATACAATTTATCAATAACTACTTATTTCTTTCAAATAGAAACTATTGAACAACAATAAAGATTCAACAATATTTCGTATGGATCCATGATCCAATAGATACAAGTAAGCATGGCACTAATCCCATATGGGTACCAAGCTTAATAGATACCAAGTAGTGCCAAGCACTTATTTCGTGATATTCAATTTCTACAATACTAAATCCATATATTCCAATTAATTCACATAGTCCTATTAATTCACATAATCCTCCTAATTCACATAATTCTCCTAATTCACATTATCTTACAAGTTCACATAATCCACATAATTCAATCATTCCACATAACACTATACTATTTCCAATTAACTCAACTATTAACAACAATCCACAACTATGGTCAACAATCAATATTTCTTAAGATACGAAGCATGATACAATATAGAAGCACACATGAGATACAATTATAAGAAACAAACAATAAGAACTAGAAGAGACAAACAATATTTCAAACGATTGTATGAACCTCTTGCTCGTAAGCAATCCGGAACATACAATCATTATTCAAGTAGTCCTCGTATCACTCACCTTTGCCTTTTTAAGCAAACACATGATTTCTCTCTAAAATAGCAAATCCATCATTCTTGATCACCTAGCATATAATACATAGGTACAATAACACATTTAATAACTAGAATTCATAATAATCAATACATCAACTTAATCAATTCATCACCCTCATGGATTAATCATACTATCCATGATTATTTATTTCTTGATTCCCATTGATTTTCATTATTTCATTATTTAACTATTCATTCCATAGTCATATACATGACTTAATTTCTTATATATACTTCAATTATCATCAAATAGCACTTGTATCTTATTTCAACCATTACTAATGATTACCATGATCATCTTACATACTAAATCCTCATAATTCTTATAATCATAATTAACTCAATAGCTTAATCCTCTTGATTCAATATTTCACTTCTTCATATTCATATTTCAATAACCATTTTTAAACACTAGTTAAGGTATGTTAATACCAAATCCTATTACTATGATCAAACTTTCTTGATTACAATCATATAATTCAATTAATTCATCAAAACCCACCAATTTAAGATGTATTAGTATCAATTCATCATTCTAAATACAAAACCCACTTGATTACTAACCTTATATTTCAATAATCCATTATTTCATCAAAATCCATCAAAACCCCAAGAACACAATTCAAGATTCTTGATTTTTAATTCGTTCTAGTGTTAATTCAATCACTAATAAGCTTTACTAACTCCAATTCAATATATTTCAAGCTTAATTTCGTATTAAAATTCATTAATTCTTCATATAATTCGAAATCCCCATGAACCCTAATTTTAGAATTCAAAATAAAACAAGAATCATGATTACCTTAGGTTGTGGATGATTAATCCTTGTTGAATTCGAGTTCCTAGCTTCGATTTCAGGTTTAAAATTCGATTTCTTTGTTTAGGGTTTGATGTTCTTCATCTTGAACTCTCTGGAAATGTTTTTGGAGAGATATATGTGATATGTACGCATGTATGTATATTAGATATACATGTAGTGTAATTTTATTCCCCGTGATTATCATTGTCTGGAACTTTAAAACCGACTCACAGTTATTACTATTTTATTTCACCTAGAGTAAAAATAACTTAAAACATTTACTATTACTTTATTCACAATATTACTTTTGGATTTTGGGATGTTACAAGTCTCCCCCACTTATTTCATTCGTGTCCTCACGAATGTCACTCATATAGATTCGCAGTGATACTTTCTCTACAGGTGCGGAAGCGTTTATTTCGTATATGATATTTTACACAATTAATGAATTCACAACATGAATGTACACTACTCATGTACCCACGAAATCTCTTTGATTTATATTTCATTTTAGTTCTAGACAACTTAATACGTATATTACATAAATAATCTTTCATCATATGCAGATAGATTGTGCATATTTCTTAAATACGTAAGCATATATTCCTATCCAAGGTGTAATTCAATTTGATCCATAAATCCTAAGCACCAAACTGCGCTTTTAATTCTATTTCTTTTGCTAGCATAAAGTACAATATCCAGTACAATGTTGGATTATGCCAATTATATCATTATATTAATACACCTAACATTCGTCACTCCAGTGAGTAACTTATAATACAGATACATATTTTCAATTCTTTTCACATTCACATTTCTATAAATGTGTATACTTCTATTTTTACCCATGCACAAAAATTGTGCATAATCCTATTCCATACTGACCACTTAACCGGGTCATTTGTTATTATTAGTCATATATATTCTTGGATACACAAAATTACTTATTTCTTCTCAATAGATACAATAGTGGTTATAAACCACACTATATATTTCGAAAGTGAAAATTTTAATTCAAATCATAACTAGCTAATGAACTAGTATTCACATATTACCTTAATTAACATAAGTACTATCAATAATATATTTCGTAGTATCATACTAGCTACGTCAGCAAAGTATGAATATCAAGATTATCATATTTCGTAAACAATTCCGATACAGGATCAGTGCTAACCGCAGTTAACAATGATCAATCATAATTCCTTAACTATATTTCTATATTATGTTATTTCATAATCAAATTCTATTCTGTTAATCTATTATATGTCACTTACTAATATTCTCCCCCACTTAAGATTCATCATACTACTTTTAATAACAAAATTCATAATAAGATACTATTATAGGGCAAACACATATTTTATTTCGACTAACATCTATTTCTTGTATACTAGGTACCACATTATGACTATAGTCTAGTGGTTTACTATTTCTATATTCCATACTAAATTCACATTATATTGATACTATATTCACTTATAAAGCATAGGCTTACATATTTCTGTCTTTATCCGATACAAATCAATACTAATTCTATACTTATTTTCTACAAATTATATCAAGCCTCTCTGATGTTTGGCAGCCTCAACAATTCCATGTGAATAGCATAATATAATTACGTTGGCCAGACGTCTTTAGATTATGTTATACACACTTCTTTCTTAGGCTACTTTATATCATCCAGCCTTAATATAATTTCCACAAAACACATAATTCAATGATTCACAACTAGCAAAACACTTGCTAGTACTTTAATCACATATATTCAACTTATTTCAATTAATAGATTTCACATAAACAAGAAAGTTCACATATATATTTCACCTCCCAAACTGCCATTGATGAATGAATTACATTCTTCAATCAATTAAACACATATATTTCTAATCACATAACAACTAATCACATACGATGACATATATTAATCATGTCATTATTTCACACAGTTTAATTCACAAGTACACCAATAATCAAATCAAACAACAATTGAGCTTAGGTAGAGATTAAACTCCCAAACAGACCCACAATCCATAAGATACCATTATGCTTAGCACATATTTCGTATAATTAATATTTCGTAACAAAGAATCTCTACACTAAAACTTAAATTCACAATTCATAACAAAACATATTTATCAATTCACATATTCCATATTCTTCCTAAGGAAGCAATCCATTTTTCCTAATCATTGATTAAAGTTTTCAATTATTTCTTAAATACTTATACAATTATTTTCGTATTTCGTTTAATTCAATCAATACTCAAAATTCGCATAACATCGTAAAAACAGGCTCTAATGATACATTTATTCAACAGAATGATCCCTGAGGCTTAAAGAAACAAAAGGCTAATTCGAAACACAAGTCAAAAATTCAAAATAAGGTCCGAAAAACAATAAAATGTCATTTTCGGGCCCTAAATGACCCCGAAGTGCCGAAAACTGACAGGGCTCATGGCAACATGAGCTTTGACCGTTCGGCCGTTTCCGAGTGACCTTGTAAATTTCGTCTTAATCGGACACCGAAATTTTCCAACGGAAATTTCTACGTCAAATATTACGTCGAACATCGAAAAAAACTTTTTCCACTTACTAACGCGATCCAGGAACATGTTCAGGATCGCGTTCCATAGTTCTGTAACCAAATTAAGCATTCAAACGCGATCCGGAGAACAAAGCGGGATCGCGTTTCCAAGAACAAAAATTCTGATAACGAAATACACATGAAAACGCGATCCGGAAAAATTTACTGGGATCGCGTTCCATAGACCAAAAATATTCTGTAACCAAATTCAACATACTAACGCGATCCGGATCCCACACTTGGATCGCGTTCCTATGTATTTTCAGACCTGCAACTTTATTACAATTTTCTGAAATTCAAACGCACATATCTCCCAAACCGTGAAGAGTTAGAATCTGAAATTTTGCAGGCACGTTCATCCAATCATAATGCAACTTTCCCTTTTTACACTTTTTCAATTAACACATTTTACAAGAAAACGGACACATGACTCATTTTAGGCCATTTTCGACCAATTTGGTGGACAACCCATATTCCAAACCACTTGGTTTTAGATTCTGGTCTTTTGCCAACATATTTCTGTATCCATTTGTGACTTAAAGCAATGATCACAACTACCATGCTTGAATCATTACTCATTTTGACACCTTGACCCGTTTGGGGGTCCATTTAGACACTTTCATTGATTTTAACACAATTTAACTATTTAACATTTGATTTCGATTCATTTTAAAATCATACCTTATTTCTTGATTCATGATCATCCAATTAGACCATATTTCAATATTTAACCCATTGATCACAATTTCACCAAAACTATGATCAATATCTATATATTTCAACATCTAACCATATTATCACTATATAATATTTCTATTACTCAACTTGACACCTTCATATTCCAGTTTGACTTTTTCAAGTCAAATATACATTTTTCAACAACTAAGCTAGTTACTATTTTAACCAATCATGAAATTCTAAATCCTATTACATAAGGTTCTAGACCCCATTAAACGTTCTATTATTAATTCTACACCTATTAACCATCAAATATTTCGCTACAGAGAATCATATTAATTCAATCCATCAATTCTATTACTACTCATAATTAAGATAACAATTCAAATAATTCATACAGGTTTAAGCTTAGGCAATCCTATTGTGGATTACCTAATTCTCTTAAACCATCGCTCTGATACCAACTTGAAACGCCCATATTTCAATAGATTTTTTTTTTTTTTTTTTAAACATATTACATTGTATGAAATCATAATGCTTAGAAATATAATTCCATCACATTTGGTCCCATTTTATATTCTACAATCTATTCCATTTGAAATCCACATTTGATTTTACATATTCAAATAAATACAACCATGACACATTATATCAAATCATAATCTTTTGGGCGATTTATACAATGGTATTACAAAACGACAATTCAATAGAATATGAAACTTGTATAATGACACAACAAGCTTCAATCCACACTTACTTCTTGTAATCACCTTTCATCCAATTGGTTCAACCGAACCAACACCTACAACATAAATCACTGATACGAGTAAGCATAAAGCTTAGTGAGTATACAAGCAACTAATTAAATAATTCACAAACAAGATACAATTTATCAATAACTACTTATTTCTTTTAAATAGAAACTATTGAACAACAATAAAGATTCAACAATATTTCGTATGGATCCATGATCCAATAGATACAAGTAAGCATGGCACTAATCCCATATGGGTACCAAGCTTAATAGATACCAAGTAGTGCCAAGCACTTATTTCGTGATATTCAATTTCTACAATACTAAATCCATATATTCCAATTAATTCACATAGTCCTATTAATTCACATAATCCTCCTAATTCACATAATTCTCCTAATTCACATTATCTTACAAGTTCACATAATCCACATAATTCAATCATTCCACATAACACTATACTATTTCCAATTAACTCAACTATTAACAACAATCCACAACTATGGTCAACAATCAATATTTCTTAAGATACGAAGCATGATACAATATAGAAGCACACATGAGATACAATTATAAGAAACAAACAATAAGAACTAGAAGAGACAAACAATATTTCAAACGATTGTATGAACCTCTTGCTCGTAAGCAATCCGGAACATACAATCATTATTCAAGTAGTCCTCGTATCACTCACCTTTGCCTTTTTAAGCAAACACATGATTTCTCTCTAAAATAGCAAATCCATCATTCTTGATCACCTAGCATATAATACATAGGTACAATAACACATTTAATAACTAGAATTCATAATAATCAATACATCAACTTAATCAATTCATCACCCTCATGGATTAATCATACTATCCATGATTATTTATTTCTTGATTCCCATTGATTTTCATTATTTCATTATTTAACTATTCATTCCATAGTCATATACATGACTTAATTTCTTATATATACTTCAATTATCATCAAATAGCACTTGTATCTTATTTCAACCATTACTAATGATTACCATGATCATCTTACATACTAAATCCTCATAATTCTTATAATCATAATTAACTCAATAGCTTAATCCTCTTGATTCAATATTTCACTTCTTCATATTCATATTTCAATAACCATTTTTAAACACTAGTTAAGGTATGTTAATACCAAATCCTATTACTATGATCAAACTTTCTTGATTACAATCATATAATTCAATTAATTCATCAAAACCCACCAATTTAAGATGTATTAGTATCAATTCATCATTCTAAATACAAAACCCACTTGATTACTAACCTTATATTTCAATAATCCATTATTTCATCAAAATCCATCAAAACCCCAAGAACACAATTCAAGATTCTTGATTTTTAATTCGTTCTAGTGTTAATTCAATCACTAATAAGCTTTACTAACTCCAATTCACTATATTTCAAGCTTAATTTCGTATTAAAATTCATTAATTCTTCATATAATTCGAAATCCCCATGAACCCTAATTTTAGAATTCAAAATAAAACAAGAATCATGATTACCTTAGGTTGTGGATGATTAATCCTTGTTGAATTCGAGTTCCTAGCTTCGATTTCAGGTTTAAAATTCGATTTCTTTGTTTAGGGTTTGATGTTCTTCATCTTGAACTCTCTGGAAATGTTTTTGGAGAGATATATGTGATATGTACGCATGTATGTATATTAGATATACATGTAGTGTAATTTTATTCCCCGTGATTATCATTGTCTGGAACTTTAAAACCGACTCACAGTTATTACTATTTTATTTCACCTAGAGTAAAAATAACTTAAAACATTTACTATTACTTTATTCACAATATTACTTTTGGATTTTGGGATGTTACAGGCATGCTTCTCCTTTCAACACCTAAGCAAATATTATACGTGTCAACATTTCGTTCATTTGCTAAAATTATTTTACCACATCATTCAAATCTATAAGTTTAGAAGGTCATAAATTTAACCTATAATTGTGTAAGTTCATTATTATTATGGATTCATATATATGACCAAAAAAATAATATTGATTTATACATTAATTTAACTACATTTAATTGTAGTCAACTATGCCTTAGATAAAGTTAATAATTTAAGTAACTAATTAAAACGATTTATGATACAATAACTTCAACTTTTTATAAAAATGTAGTTGACATAAGTAAATTATGTTAGAGACTTTCACTATTGTCAGCACAATCTCTAGCGAATTGAAAATAGAGAATATGTCTAACAACTTGAAAGATAATCCATCGTTCTCATGTTTAGTCATCCCCCCTCCTTCACAATCTTATTTGCATTACATGTAATATAGTAAAATTCTAAAGAACATGCACATGTTTTCTCATTTATTGTTGACTAACACATATATATCATCTAATATTATGTATATGAAATATGAATGACTTAGAAGAATCAAAATCGTAATTAGAACGTGTAGTTTTCTAGAACTTAATCATTATATAGATATCATTGGCTAATACATTTACGAATAGTTTTCGGGAAGTTAATGAATGGAAGAAATCAAATTTGTGAATAAAAACAACGAAATAGAAGTACTAACCATAGAGAATTTATGTACATAATTTCATACAGTTTTTTGGTTAATTACATTACACTAAAAATTTCAGTATTAATGACTTTTAATTTGGTTGTAGGATGATATTGATAAGAAGAAAATATTGGATGATGTTATTTTATGAAAAGAGTTTTTCAACGTTTGGAAAGAGGAGCATGAACTTGGAAATCCCGTTAATTATACATTCTCATATTAATACAAACAAGTAATTTATAGCATTCATTTACATAAATAGTTATAAAGAAAAATAAGAAACAAAACCGATCGAACGAAGATCACTTTTGAAAACAAAACCATTGTCTCATAGATGATGACATTCATCAAATATTTTAAAAAACAATTTATTAAATTTAACATTAATGTTCTAAAAACTTTGAATGTTACTAATATAGTAATCTTTTTTTTAATGTGATGAGCTTCTTCTTCCGTCATATAAGAGTTACTAAACTTCTATTATAAATTAAGCTATCATTTATTAGCTAACCAACAGACGGATTTAACACAAGTTTATTATATAAAATAAATGCTATACAAATGAATACTAGTTTAACCAAACTACTATACTTGAACGAACGTAATATTATAGTGAATGATGTTCATTGATTTAATGATTGTGTCAAACATAATCTTAAATCTTATTATTATTAAATTATATATAAGAATCACCTGCTTATGTCATCAATTTATCAATTGACCAATAGAATTATTTGATTTTGTTAAATTAACTAAAATTTAGGATATTGTGACATCATAATACACAATTTAAATAATCAATTAAATTGAGATAGGCCGTTAGACGAATTTAAAAACAAATCAATTTGAGTTTGTATAGTATACTTATTAGTTCTTACGTGTAACTTATTTAATTAATCAATTCTGGATAGCTACCAAGTCCTTTTAAAAAATTATTTATTTATATAATTAATATAGTTAATAATTAATACAAGTCCGTCATTCTATTTATTTAACATTAACATTATATTACATTGAATACATCTCACAAGCATACATTACAATCGTTTAATATCTTTCCAAGCATGTACGCTATGATTATATATCAAACAACTCCACATATTAACCATAGATACTACATGAATACTTTTAAATATATTTTAGCGCAACCACAGTTATAATTTAATTCAATTTAATAAAACAACATATGAAGGTAGATTCAAATAAGAAGACTAATTTTTGTGAGAACGTAGGAAACGCTTCAAAATCACTTTTAAATTATCTGAAACACATTTTTTAAAAAAACTTTTTCAATGATTACTATTAAATTAACTTTTGGAAGCTATGATATAAATATAAATAAAAAATATTAATTTTTTAAAAGTTCTTTACAGCCGTTACTGTTGTGATTATTTAAGATAATCACAAAATATAACATGATAATCACATGTTATTATTCTTTAATATAATGTGATTATCATGTGTTCGAGATAATCACAAAATATGACATGATAATCACACATTATTCATGTGATTGTCCAGTTATATAAATGTGATTGATTATAAGAATAAAAATAATAAAACGTCAAAAAAATTATTTGAAAAATAGACTCTAAAATTAGGGGTGAGCAAAAAAACCGAAAAAATTGAATCGTAAATGAATGACCAAAATACCCAATCGGAAAAAACCGAACTGAAGTTAAATCTGAACAGTTAATAACCGACATATTTCGATTCGATTCGATTTATACGTAAAGATCGAACCGATAGTAACCGAACCGTTATTTTTCCATTATTTAAAATATTTATATTTGTTTAGTATTTTATATTCAATATTGTTAATATTATTATATACTAATAACAATAACTAATAACTTAGTAAAAATTTCTTTAGTATATATGTATATATATATTATGTAATAGATTATATATAATTAGTACATGATCTTTATCAAATACTCAATCAACCAAATTTGATGCTTTAGTCTAATCCATAGTTTCTACTTAACTAAACTAAAACTACATTCATAACTACATTTGTAACACCCACTTTTGTGACCTGAGCGCAATCCAGTATTTTTCTAAACTTTAAATATAAATTATTGTGTTAGGATAAATTTAGTATTTTTTGTTAGTTGATAATATTAGTTTAAAAAGTTAAGTAAGTTATTGTGTTAGATAAATAACTTATTTTGTTAGACTAATATAGTTATAAGGAAAATAATATTATTGAAATTGTGAAATGATTTTTAGGTTCCAAACTATAGGTTAAAAAGTGAGAACTTAAATTAATTGGGATATATGTCGGCAAGTATGTGAGCCAACTTAGGGTGGTAACTTTCCCAAAATAGAGATAAAATTAATTCATGGGAAGTCGGTTTATATGGGGTGAGTCGACGTGCTTGGTATCACTTTCCCAATTTAGAAAGAATACCTTAATTAAAGAAAGCCATACAAGGGCTCTAAACCCCACTGTGAAGAAATCAATTTTTGACTAAGTATATCCTTGCATCTTCTTTACACATCATCTTGTATATCTTCTTGTTCACTTGTAAGTACTTGCTTTATTTAATTATGAACTTATTATATAGAAGTTTGGTATTTGCAAGAAATAGTAAATTGTATTACTTTTGAACTTGTATTAATATATGTTGAAATAGAAGCGATTATTTGATATCATGATTGTGAATGTGATTTTGTTACTAGTTGATGTTAAATTAGATTGATTCCTATGAAGAACTATTTTAAATTCCAAGTTATGAAATTGAGTAGTGATTGGAGCTCCAATATGTGGGTTATTGAATAGATAGGAATTTAACATGAAAAGTGTATTAGTTTGATATGATATAAAAAAAAAATACTTAATGCTCCTTTTGAGTTGGAAAGTGTAAAGGTATGAATTGGTACATAAAATTGCAAATAGTAAAGGGCTTTACATGAATTTGGTTAAATGGGGGTTATGCTCTGTCATGGGAAAGAAAAGAAACAGGAAGCCCATGTGTTGACTTTTTTAATTTCTTAATATTTCATTCTAAAGTCCTAATTACGATTAAGTGTTAATATATTAGTTATAAAATGAATGTTTATATATATATATATATATATATATATATATAAGAATAGAGTATAATTAAGAATATATTAATGTTATGAGATTATTAATTATTCTTAATTTATGTATTGTTATAAGCTAGTTGTTTATTGTACGAGTACTAACTTATAACTGAATTTTATTCTCAGATAATCAGAGGGCTCAGCGAGATAAGACAGCTGAGTAAGTGAATCGAAGTTGACAGGTGAATTGACTTGGAACTTCAGTGTAATTTGGTTGTGACATATTGGTTACAACGATATAAATAAAGTGATTGTTGATTATATTGCTGATATATATATATATATATATATATATATATATATATATATATATATATATATATATATATATATAACTGTGATATGTTGTCTTTGTGCATTTTGGTGAATCGGAGGTCAACAATTGTTGGACTGATTGCTACAGGTTAGACAATGTGAGATTTGTAATCATGTGTTGAGAATGGAACACATATTGACTAAAGGTAGCAAACAGTTATCGGTAAAATCACTGTATTAGCCTGCAGTGATTGTAAGTGTTGCTTGGTGAGCCATCGCGGTCTGAGGGCTCCACAAGGACCACCGATCCTCTTGGTGATGTTGTGTCAAACTGATATTGCTGATAATTGATATTGTTATAGCTAAGTCAAACTGTTTGTAATAGGTTTATTCACTTAGCTTCGTGTTAATCCCGTTGTTTACTCCTTGCAGGTTTTGATGTGACTGGGCAAGGAGTGACTGGGAGTTGTTTGACCAGGATTACTCTGATTTTGTTAGATACAGTTGTTCATGTTTTGTTATATAATGATTATGATAAAACTAATGGTTTGTAAACGAGCAGTTAATACTTATAACTTGTAATATGTTTTGGTTGATGATATAATGTCGTCTGTGTTAATATGAATGGGATTTCGCTTCCGAGTTTTTTTTTTTTTTTTTTTTTTTTAAATGTCACGTAAATTTGGTGCGTGTTATAAATTGGTATCAGAGCATAGGTTTGGACTAATTGAGTAGGGATTAAGTGTTCAATCCCAAACCTAGTGGTATTGGTCAAACATTCCAGGTTACGGGATTGGTTATGAATTGATATTGGTTAGTATATTGGTACTAACAATTAACAAATCGTGAGATGTGTTGTGATTACAGGATGGCTGATAATGAGCAACCGAACCCTACCCTTAATAATGCATCAGAGACAGATGTACCTCCAGATAATCAGGGCACATCTTATTCAGTTGGTGGAGAATCTGATCGTGACTATATGATGAGATTAGAGGCTGAGGTGATAGATCAAAGGAAACAGTTGGCCGAGCTTTCTCAACGTCAAATTCCGAGCCAGCCACATGTTGAGAGTACTGTTCCACCTATTACATCTACTTTTCGGGTTCCGACATTAGTTCCGTATGTTTCTCAGCAGCAAACTCAGGAGTATAATTTTCAGACTTCTGTACCATTTTCTACATCTGGATCTGCTGGTTTTCAGATACCTATTTTCTCACCAGTTCAGCAGTTAAAGAAAAGTTGTTCTCTTAAAACATTTATGTCTAGTAATCCTTCTGTATATTCTGGGAGTACTGATCCTACTGTTACCCTTGACTGGTTACGTGATGTGGAGAGGAAACTGGATGTTTGTCATTATGAGGAGGAAGATAAGGTACCTTATGCAGTACAGTTGTTAAAAGGTCAGGCTATGTCTTGGTGGGACTCGATTACTGCACCATTGACCCCACAGCAGATTAGTGCTATCAAATGGTCAGATTTTCATGCTGAGGTTTGTAAGCAGTTTTCTTCTGAGTTTAATCTTTCTCGTATCAGGCAGGAATTTCTTGATTTGGAAAGGACTGATCAGATGAGTATTGATGAGCTTATTAGACAGTTCTCAGAGAAACTGCGATTTGTACAGCAGTGGGTTTCGACTGACAGGACCAAGATTGATCAGTTTGTTAGAGCTTTGCCTCCTGATTACCGTACTACTGTGAGACTAGCAGGTACACTTTCCCAGGCCTTTGATTTAGCCTGTTCTGTTGACAGTGATATTCAGGCTAAGAGACTGCAAAATAAGGAAAGGTTCCAACAGAGGCAAAAGGGTGATTCTTCTGATCGGGGCAAACAGAGGACAGAGTACACAGCCGAGCAGGAGAGTTAGTTTTGGTGGTAATACTTCTGATGGTTCTTATTTCACTATGTGTAAAGCTAGACACACTGGGCCTTGTACTCCTCAGACATCTAGGTGCATCAAATGTGGAGTGTTAGGACATGCAGCCAGGGATTGTACTTATCCTAATCAGGTATGCTGGAACTGTCATAAGGAGGGTCATAGAGCTGGTGATTGCCCTGAGGCTAGGAGACAGGGATCGGGTATGGATGGTGGTTCCTCTTGTTCGAGCCAAAAGCAGAAAAATCCGCCATCTGCTACTGGTCGTGCATTCCAGATGACAGTTGATGAGGCTGTTGTCACTGATGACGTTTATATCTGTGAATTTCTGTGAAAAGTTAAAGTTGACTCCCTCGTTGATTGTAAACCCTATTGAAGTAGAAGTGGCCAATGGCAAAATGGTTCCTGTTACCACCTCGGTAAAAGGGGCTAGTATTACTATAGAGAGTCATGACTTCCTGTTTCATTTCTTCTGTTGCCTATTCCAAGTTTTGATGTGGTGTTAGGTATGAATTGACTGAGTCAAAACAAAGCCAATATTGAGTGTCACAAAAAGTTGATTAAAATCCCAATTTCAGAGGAGTCATACGTAGTGGCTCGAGGAGAAAGGGAAAAAGGCAGTATTCCATTGATTTCTGTAATGAAAGCTAGAAAATCTCTAGCTAAAGGGTGTGAGTTTTATTTGGCCTATGTTGTGAATACAAAGTTAGAAAAGAAATCTGTGTCTGATGTCCGGGTGGTTTCTTAATACCCGGAGGTTTTCCCTGATGAGTTGCCTGGTTTACCCCCTGTTAGGGAAGTCGAGTATCAGATTGATTTGATTCCTGGTTCCTCGCTTGTAGCTAAGTCTCCTTACAGATTAGCACCTTCTGAAATCCGTGAAATGATGACTCAGATTCAGGAACTGATAGATAAGGGTTATGTACGACCTAGTCATTCTCCCTAGGGTGCTCCTGCTTTGTTTGTGAAAAAGAAAGACGGTACTCTTCGTATGTGTATTGATTACAGGGAGCTGAATAAGAGAACAGTGAAGAATAAGTATCCTTTGTCCAGAATTGACGAGTTATTTGATCAGTTGCAAGGGTCTTCATATTTTTCTAAAATTGATTTGAGATCAGGCTATCACCATGTGCGAGTTCGCGAAGAAGATGTTCCTAAGACTGCATTTCGTACCAGGTACGGCCATTATGAGTTTTTAGTTATGCCATTTGGACTGACTAATGCCCCTGCTGTGTTTATGGATCTAATGAATCGGGTATGTCGTCCTTTTTTGGATAAGTTTGTGATTGTATTCATTGATGATATTCTAATTTATCCTAAGTCTGAGTCTGAGCACGAACAGCATTTGAGACTGGTTCTAGAAACTTTAAAAGGGGAACATTTGTATGCTAAGTTTTCAAAATGTGAATTCTGGTTGCGGGAGGTACAGTTTTTGGGGCATGTTATTTGTGATAATGGAATAAAAGTCGATCCGTCTAAGGTTAAGGCTGTGATGAATTGGAATACACCTAAATCTCCTTCTGAAATTAAAAGTTTTCTGGAGTTGGCGGGTTATTACAGAAAGTTCATTAAAGAATTTTCTAAGATTGCAAGCCCGTTGACCAAATTGACGCGTAAGAATGTTAGATTTCAGTGGGATGATCAGCAGGAAACAGCTTTCCAGACTCTGAGACAGTTATTATGTCAGGTTCCAGTTTTAGCTCTACCAGATGGTTCTGATGATTTTATTGTTTATTGTGATGCTTCTCATGCTGGGTTGGGGTGTGTTTTAATGCAACGAGATAGGGTAATTGCTTATGCTTCTCGCCAGTTGAAAGCTCATGAAAAGAATTACCCTACATACGATTTAGAGCTTGCTGCAGTGGTATTTGCATTAAAGATTTGGAGACATTACTTATATGGCACTAAATGTGTGATTTGTACTGACCATAAAAGCTTGCAGTATATGTTTACTCAGAAAGATTTGAATATGAGACAGAGGCGGTGGTTGGAGCTGATTAAGGATTATGACTGTGAAATCCGATATCACCCGGGTAAAGCTAATGTGGTGGCAGACGCGTTGAGCAAAAAGATGCCTTCTGATCGGGTATGTTTTATGCGTTTAGAAATTCATTCTGATTTGATTTCTCAGTTAAAAGCTGCACAGTCTGAAGCATTACTGGATGTTAATTTGAAATCTGAAATTTTGTTGAAACGAAAGGATTTATTAGTTGATAATTCTCGAGGTTTGAAAACCTTTCAGTCTCGGGTTTGGGTTCCATTACTTGGGGGACTTCGGGATTTGATATTATCTGAGTCACATAAATCTAGATTATCGGTTCATCCTGGAAGTACAAAGATGTATAATGACCTGAAACCTCTTTATTGGTGGCCTACGATGAAAACCAATGTAGCACGTGTTGTAGAAACTTGTCATATTTGTTCCTAGGTGAAAGCAGAACATCAGAAACCTTATGGTTCATTGAAACAGTTGGATATTCCTGAGTGGAAATGGGAGCATATTACTATGGATTTCGTCACCAAACTTCCCAGAACGCAGAAAGGTAACGATATGATTTGGGTGATTGTTGACAGATTGACTAAGAGTGCTCATTTTCTGGCTACCAGTGAGACTGTTTCTTTGACTCGATTGGCCCAGTTGTATATTCATGAGATAGTTTCGAGGCATGGGATACCGTTATCGATTGTGTCAGACAGGGATTCCAGGTTTATTTCTGGATTTTGGCAGGGTTTACAGCGAGAATTGGGTACCAGAGTTAACCTCAGTACGGCTTATCACCCACAGACAGACGGTCAGACAGAGCGTACCATTCAGACTCTGGAAGATATGCTGCAAGCTTGTGTGTTAGAGTATAGGGGTTCTTGGGATTCTCACTTGCCTTTGGTAGAGTTTGCTTATAATAACTCTTATCATTCCAGTATTGGCATGCCACCGTATGAGATGTTATATGGGCGTCTCTGCAGAACGCCTACTTGTTGGTTAGAGGCTGGAGAAAAGCAGTTTGCCGGTCCTGATATTGTACAGATTACGGCTGATAAGGTTGCTATAGTTCGCGAGAAACTGAAAGCTGCCAGAGATCGACAGAAACAATATGCTGATCCGCGC
This sequence comes from Helichrysum umbraculigerum, assembly GCA_949592205.1. Lineage (NCBI taxonomy): Eukaryota > Viridiplantae > Streptophyta > Magnoliopsida > Asterales > Asteraceae > Helichrysum > Helichrysum umbraculigerum. Next base: position 52,649,969 of record CATIUR010000003.1, on the reverse strand, counting down.
CGTCGACCAGTTACTTTTGTTGAGGGTGAACTTGTTTATCTAAAAGTTTCTCCTTGGAAAGGTGTGATTAGATTTGGGAAACGTGGAAAGCTCGCCCCGAGGTACATTGGTCCATTCAGAATCAGACAGGTGGTTAATGATCAGACAGTCGCATTGGATCTTCCTTCTGAGTTATCGGGTATTCATGATACTTTTAATGTTTGTTATTTGAGGAAATGTAATGTGGAGGATCAATTCCAAATCCTTCCATTACAGGACCTTAGAGTTGATTCTAGTCAGAAGTTAGTCGAGGAGCCCATAGAATTAATTGATAGATTAGTGACTAAGTTGCGCAAAAAGGAGATTCCAATGGTTCTGGTTAAATGGAAGCATAGTTTGGGGGCGAACCTTACCGGGGAGACTGAGTCGAGCATGCGCTCACGTTACCCTCATTTGTTTGAGTCTAACGAGATTTCGGGGACGAAATCTTCCTAAAGGGGGAAGATTTGTAACACCCACTTTTGTGACCTGAGCGCAATCCGGTATTTTCTTAAACTTTAAATATAATTTATTGTGTTAGGATAAATTTAGTATTTTTTGTTAGTTGATAATATTAGTTTAAAAAGTTAAGTAAGTTATTGTGTTAGATAAATAACTTATTTTGTTAGACTAATATAGTTATAAGGAAAATAATATTATTGAAATTGTGAAATGATTTTTAGGTTCCAAACTATAGGTTAAAAAGTGAGAACTTAAATTAATTGGGATATATGTCGGCAAGTATGTGAGCCAACTTAGGGTGGTAACTTTCCCAAAATAGAGATCAAATTAATACATGGGAAGTCGGTTTATATGGGGTGAGTCGACGTGCTTGGTATCACTTTCCCAATTTAGAAAGAATACCTTAATTAAAGAAAGCCATACAAGGGCTCTAAACCCCACTGTGAAGAAATCAATTTTTGACTAAGTATATCCTTGCATCTCCTTTACACATCATCTTGTATATCTTCTTGTTCACTTGTAAGTACTTGCTTTATTTAATTATGAACTTATTATATAGAAGTTTGGTATTTGCAAGAAATAGTAAATTGTATTACTTTTGAACTTGTATTAATATATGTTGAAATAGAAGCGATTATTTGATATCATGATTGTGAATATGATTTTGTTACTAGTTGATGTTAAATTAGATTGATTCCTATGAAGAACTATTTTAAATTCCAAGTTATGAAATTGAATAGTGATTGGAGCTCCAATATGTGGGTTATTGAATAGATAGGAATTTAACATGAAAAGTGTATTAGTTTGATATGATATAAAAAAAAATACTTATTGCTCCTTTGGAGTTGAAAAGTGTAAAGGTATGAATTGGTACATAAAATTGCAAATAGTAAAGGGCTTTACATGAATTTGGTTAAATGGGGGTTATGCTCTGTCGTGGGAAAGAAAAGAAACAGGAAGCCCATGTGTTGACTTTTAATTTCTTAATATTTCATTTTAAAGTCCTAATTATGATTAAGTGTTAATATATTAGTTATAAAATGAATGTTTATATATATATATATATATATATATATATATATATATATATAAAAGAATAGAGTATAATTAAGAATATATTAATGTTATGAGATTATTAATTATTCTTAATTTATGTATTGTTATAAGCTAGTTGTTTATTGTACGAGTACTAACTTATAACTGAATTTTATTCTCAGATAATCAGAGGGCTCAGCGAGATAAGATAGCTGAGTAAGTGAATCGAAGTTGACAGGTGAATTGACTTGGAACTTCAGTGTGATTTGATTGTGACATATTGGTTACAACGATATAAATAAAGTGATTGTTGATTATATTGCTGAGATATATATATATATATATATATATATATATATATATATATATATATATATATATAACTGTGATGTGTTGCCTTTGTGCATTTTGGTGAATCGGAGGTCAACAATTGTTGGACTGATTGCTACAGGTTAGTCAATGTGAGATTTGTAATCATGTGTTGAGAATGAAACACATATTGACTAAAGTTTGCAAACAGTTATCGGTAAAATCACTGTATTGGCCTGCAGTGATTGTAAGTGTTGCTTGGTGGGCCACCGCGGTCTGAGGGCTCCACAAGGACCACCGATCCTCTTGGTGATGTTGTGTCAAAATGATATTGCTGATAATTGATACTGTTATAGCTAAGTCAAACTGTTTGTAACAGGTTTATTCACTTAGCTTTGTGCTAATCCCGTTGTTTACTCCTTGCAGGTTTTGATGTGACTGGGACTGGGCAAGGAGTGACTAGGAGTTGTTTGACCAGGATTACTCTGATTTTGTTAGATACAGTTGTTCATGTTTTGTTATATAATGATTATGATAAAACTAATAGTTTGTAAATGAGCAGTTAATACTTATAACTTGTAATATGTTATGGTTGATGACATAATGTCGTCTGTGTTAATATGAATGGGATTTCGCTTCCGAGTTTTTTTTTTTTTTTTTTAAAATATCACGTAAATTTGGTGCGTGCTATAACATTGTTATAATTAAGCTATAAACATGTTAAAATAGAACGAACGAAATACACAACGACAATAAAAAAATTATTGTATCGTCTTAAAAGTTTTATGTTGGTCAAAGTTTAGAATTTGAATAATAACCGAAAATAATCGAATCGGAACCGAATCGAAACCGTAAAACTGAAAAAACCGAATCGTAGAAAAACCGAAACCGAATGGTTTTTATTTTTGAAAAAATGAAATATTTGATTCGAATCGATTTTTGCCAAAAACTGAATCAAACCGAACCACGAACACCCCTACTAAAAGTTATTTGAAAAATAAGCTACGGAGAAAATTTTGTAAAATAACGTGGTTTAGATAGTTATAAAGTGATTTTGAAGTGTTTCCTACGTTCCTATGAAAATTAGTCTACTTATTTGAACCCAATTATATATGAGAGAGATTCAAATGAGAATAGAAAATTGTGTGAGAATGGAGGAGCCAATAAGAATGCGTCATGTGTCATAAAATCCTTTTTCCCCAACGTTTTTTAAAATCAAATATCTCACAAATGTTAAGTTTGAAAAGTTATAAAAAATGCTCCACAAAAATCAGCATTTTTTCTCTTCGATTTGCCATCTCACAAGGTATACTTTTGACGATTTTTTTATTGGTTTTACAAAGTGTACAATATAGTATAACATGTGTTAGTAGCTGGTATCACATGTATTACTAGCTGGTAACACATGTGTTAGTTGTTTTCAAAACTTACCAAAAAAATGAAAAAAAAATTCGTCGAAAGTATACCTTGTGAGATCTATAAATGAAGAGAAAAAAACGCTAATTTTTACGGTGCAATGTTTGTTAATTTTTGACTTTTTAAAAACGTGGGGGGGAAGTGGATTTAGTGACATGTGGCGCATTCTTATTGGTTTCTTCATTTTCACAAAAATTTATTGTACTCATCTGAACTCACTCCGATACACACACACATATATATATATTAACATCATCACTGTCATCACAAAAATTAGCCACACCGAAAGTATTGATATTTTAATATTAAAAAGATAATCACTAAAGTCCTACTATATTGTAAAAGACCTTACCATAGATAACATAATTTGATATCTATAATTAAATCGATACCATATTCAAATTTGTGCTATGTTGTTATTTCGGGGTTTTTTCTGTGTGTCTGTCAACTAATCAATTTAAAGTAATAAGCGATATGATTTATATGCATACTATATAATTCATTGTATCTTTATTCACTCATAGAAAATGATAGAATTTTATCTTGTGCATTATCAGCATAATTATAAATATCAAATACACATCTGATAGCCCGTGTGTGTGTATACACGGGTTTTAGGGCTAGTATAAATATATGACAAAAGGCAAATGGGATAAGACACAAAACCGAATTACCCAATTAACTAAGAGATGTCCTCAAGAACTAATCACGACAAATATTCACATAGGTAGAATTGGATTAGAAAATTGAAAAAACCTACAAAATATGAAAACAATTCAAACACATAATTAACAAAGCAAAAAAATGCTTAAAATGTACATTCCAAATTCTCATTAATTTAGAGTAGATTAGAAAGAAGTGATGTTGATCAATAAGAACAGAGACCAAATCACAATCAAAGCCACTCAAGCTGTTTTTTACACTAAAAATTCATATGTAATTGAAAAGTAACAACGCATAGACATATTTGAAATGGCAATGGTATTAAATTTTACATGTACATAAACCTATAAAATAAGTTTAAACCAAGCCGACTACAAATACATGACATATATGAATCATTCTACAAATCATAACATGAAGTATGAAACCAACTTGCTTTGCAAGTAGCAAAAATATCAAGTGTAAAAGACCATAAGACTTTCATAACAGCTCAACAATTCTTCTTGCAATCTCTAATGCAACCAACCAGGGACGGAGTCAGGAAATTTGGATGGAGGGGGCGGACATTTTTTTTTTCTCTATTTCATCTATAGTTTCGTGGGGGCGAAAATTTAAAATGTCAATAATACCTTAAATATTTTCTTTTTTACGTAATTTATAATATCTTGTGGGGGCGGCTGCCTACGCTGCCCCCGCCCTGTCTCCGTCCCTGCAACCAACAAATTATTAGTGGAAGATAGTTTGAAAATTGAAGTTTCATAACAACTTATCTATATCAAAATTAAAAAAATCAAGAAACGCCTGAGCTAATTCTCAAGTTTAGTCATCTATACTAATATATAATGCATTTGTAATGTTTTTTTTTAAAAGGACATTTACTAATCTACCCCTAACATTACTATTAATATTTGAAGAACCTACTTGAAATTACAAAAATACCCATTATAACATTACTAATAAAAATATGACATAACTTTTAAATCGTAAAGAGATACGAGACATGCCAATTATGTACGGAAAGGTCAGAACGAGACACACGTGTTGGCAAACTGTACTTTATATGAATTTGAGTTATTCGGTCCATTTTTGCTTTACTTCAACCGTTGCATTTATAGCGTCAACCAATTAAAAATACACAGTTTTTAAATATGTTTGGTTGATTCAGCTTTTGGTTAATTAACACAATATCTATTCCTTTTTTTTTTCTTTTTTTTTTTAAATGAAAATTTACATTCAAGAAACAACAACTATCAAAATATTTAGTCATTTAATTAGATAAATAAAAATGATCAACATAGACAATATAAATAAGATTACTAGATAAATAAAAATAATCAACATAGACAATATAAATAAGATTACTGATATAATTTGTTTAATAATGCAATCAAGAAAATCAAAAGTAAAATCAACTTATCTATATCTATACTATAATATAAAGCATTTGAGTGTTTTTTTTTATTGGACATAAATGACTACTTTACCCCTTGAATTACTAATAGTTTTTTAAAAATCTATAGAAATTACTAACATACCCCTACAATTCTTATATTCTCATTAATACTATATTTATTAAACCACCCATATGTAACATATGACATTAAATATGTATTAAATAAAACTTATCAATATCTATACTAATATATAATGCATTTGTAATGTTTTTTTTAAGAGGAAATTTACTAATCTACCCCTAATATTACTATTAATATTTGAAGAACCTACTTGAAATTACAAAAATACCCATTATAACATTACTAATAAAAATATGACATAACGTTTAAACCGTAAAGAGATACGAGACGTGTCAATTATGTACGGAAAGGTCAGAACGAGACAAACGTGTTGTACGAAGGCGGTTTGTCGACTTTTCAGAGACAAATTTCACCTTCAAAGCCTTTAATTTCAATTTTCCCCCAATTTTGTACGTTTTTAAGCTTTTAAAAAATAATAAACGAACCCTCAACTTTATTCTTTTGAGGAACTATAAAATTTTCACATTTATTTACAAGTTTAATTTTGTATTTATGTAATCAATTCACATATTCTAGAATTTTAGTTTTCGATCAAAAAAGCTAATGCTTAAAAAAAATTCAAAAGTTGGTGTGTAGCTTCCAGAATCTATATTTTCACATTGACAATTTTACGTGATATTCTTTAGATAGATAGTAAGATTTACTAAAAAGATATTAATGGAGCCTAATAAAAAGTTCAAGCTACCCATAGTTTACACTTCATATTGGGTGAGCCGAAAAATTTTACATAACGCGTAACTTATATTAATATTTGATCGTAAATTGTTTCCATTTTGTTCCCAACACATATTTTGTTTGTTTTCCATCAACTTTATAGTAACCTTATTTTTTAATCCCAACGTTTTGTCAATTTTTTTTTATGCATAATGTCCCACCGCAAAGCGCGGGTATCCTACTAGTATCAATGATGGATCAGAAAATATGCTCGTTTCATATGCAAAAGTAGCTAGCTTCAAATTTATGCTACAAATTAAACCATAAATTAACATCACCCGGAATGTTAGGTGTAATATCTAATTCCACTGGTTTATTCCAACATGTAATTCTCCTAAAAAAAATATTTCTAAATAAATGCATAATACGTCGTGCTTCATCAAACAGTATCAGTTTCAACTCGAAATATGGCGAATTAAAAAGATAACAGAAGGAACAAGGAGAATTGACAGTAATTTATTGGAACTTAATTGAATAAAAAAGATATCGTTAAGGTTGTAACAATCACACCTACATATGAATGAATTGAAGGTAGTATTTTAAATTATAAAACTTATCCATTGACCTTGAGCGGATTGATCGGATCGTGAGTAAGGATTTGATTGTTGCTGAAAAAATTTGGTATTCTCTTAAAAGTTGCATCCTGCATAAACAAAATATTAGAGCGAACCCTAGCAAACTAATGACAAACTTTGAAGAAAATGATTATAAACATCACCAAAACTCATACCTCACATTCTATCTAATTATGAGTTTATTTATCAGACATAAAGTGATTTAATAAACAAAAAGTCAGAGAAGAAACATATGTAAGTAAGCTATTTGATGAACATTGATTTTACCTCGCCTTCGACTTGAATCTGCTACAAAAAAATGCTTGAAGAAAGACAAGGAAATAAAATTGTAGAAAACATACGGGTGAAGAAAATGACATAGAACGAAGATGGATGTGAAAACCCGACGAAGAAGAGAAGAAAGATCAATGAAATCAATAAGGTAAATTTTGCGTGGTGACATAGAAAAATAGGTATGTGTGATATTGGTTGTATGTACACCAATCAAATTAAAACGTGAAAAGTAAATTTATGAGTCTCAAGAAATTTGCATAGAAAATGAACAAACTTCTATTTTATTAAATATGTAAAATTATTTATAGTAGGAGTTCAATATTGCATATTATGGTATTACCAGGTTATCGTCAGCATGCCACGTAAGCAAGGAAACCTATTTAAGGAAGGGACCCATCGGCTTAATGACATCAGCTAAAGTGTCCTTCAGTTTTGAGTACAAATGTATAATTATCGAATGCACATAATAATCTTTTATTAAACAAAGTAATTGTCTACTTTGGGCATTTAACTTGTAAAATTTCGTGAAAGACCAAATAATAAAATAGAGCAATAAAAACTACTGTAAATAACAAGAGTCAAGAAATACATTGTCCCATTTTGATTCAACGTTTATATTTCAATAGCCAATTATATAGGACACTTCAAGAGTTAAATAAAATATGGACTAAACTTATTCAAATTTCAAATAATATAATAAAATCAGCAACTTGTATGTATATATTAGTTGTTGTGTGAAACTTTGAAATTAAATATTCATTGTGTGTCTTGGAATATGTTACTAACGATTTTCAATTAATAATATTTAACTTTCAATTAACAATATTGATGCGATTGGAAAAAAAATTATAATTAATTACATCTTTGAATTGTGGTGAATGTACGGCCTCAAAACCTAGTATCAAGTGTATATCAACTAAACACATGGAATATATTTTAGAATTGTAAAAAAAGAAGAAAAGAATTGTCGAAAAAGACAAAATGGGTAGCGTATAATAAATAAAATGTATATAGGTAAGAAAGGGGGTGTTCCGGGAGTTTATTTAATTTTGTGATTGCTGATTATTCCCTCCGTCTCACTACAAGTGTCCACATTACTATTTTCGATTGTTCAAAATAAGCGTCCACTTTTATTTTTCAACCAATTAAAAGAGACTTTAGTGGGTAAATATGTTATTTTATTGGTAAAAAGTGCAATTAGTGGAGAATTCTAAAACTGTGTACAAAGTTAAAGTGGACACTTTGACTAGAACGAAAAGAATATTTGCTATTTTTAGCTTATTTCGAGTCTTTGCATAGATAACAAGCTTTACAAAATGGCCTTATCCAAAACAGTTAGACCATTGCCAATGGTTTCATCGGTTGGGAACTGATGAAGCCTTGGCAAACTGACACCATTGGCAACGATTAATCAGTTGCTTCTTCCGTTTTATTTCTTCGGTTTACCGACGAAAGGAAGGAAGGTTTGGGATGAGGTCAACTTATATTTAATGTATTGTTATTTTTTGTTTAGTTTATGTAAATGTAGGTATATTGCTAAAAAATGTGGGGCTTAAAAATTGAAATGATGAAAGGATTGTTTGGAGTATTTATTCAATCTTTTATTAGTTTTGAATATACTGTAGTGATACTAAGCTGGCAAAACTGAAGGATGAACGGTTATAGTGGTTTTAGACCATCCGCAATGGGTACCGAATTGGGCGTTTTGGCACTCGACAACGCCCAGAACGCCAGCAGTGGGGCGTTCTGCTCGGGCGTTTTGGGGGCTTTCGTGGTGTTACAATGGGACGAGAACGAAGAAACCGTGGGCCCCACTCGATTATTTAATTGTTGTATTCGTTTGTTTCATCCGCTTTTTAATAAAAAAATATATATATATTAAATAAATATGTGTTGGAGCTGTTGTGGAGCGGAGGAAGAAACAAAAAAAAAAAAAAAAAAAAATTCAACTTTCATAAAATTCTTACAAAAAAATGGATGCGATTAATCTTATTTTTAGGATTGTAATGTTTTTTATTTTTAGGATTGTAACGTTTTTTATTTTTAGGAGTGTAACGCTTTTTAAATTTTCGTACTCTTTATTTTTTCTATCGTATTGTATTTTAATTATTGAATTGTATTGTTTTTAAATTATTGAAATGTATTGTATTTAATTAAATTGTATTTGTTTTGGTAAATAAGTGAAAATTATGTGGAAAATAATGGGGCCCAAGGGGGATAATGGACGTTCTGGTATTATGATTGTGTGTGATGAAATGGTATTGTGGTGTTATGCTGATGTGAAGACCGAATAATGGGCGTTCTGGTATTACGACTGCGGATGGTTAGGTAAAACTTATATTTTATGAAGCAAATAATCAAAACTAGATCATAACCAGCAAAATTTGCGGGCTAAAACATTTAAAAACCATAGGGTGATTAGTTTTTGAAACTTTTGAAAGTAATGAAGACTTTATATCAAAATGCAAACACCGAAACAATTAAATTTATAGAGATAATTGTTGAGGTAACGGTCCTTTAAGGCTTTTTTAAAACAACAACAATCTAAATGTCTGAATTAGCTTGTCTAAATTAACGTGTTTAAAAAAGGCTTTAAACGAAAGTGGTGACAGAAAATAAAAAAACGAGTTCCTGAAGCTCCAACTGATAGACACACTCAACAATGGAAAACAAATTGTAAAAGATGTGCACAAAAAGATCTCCTAGATATATTTTGAACTTTTAATATTTAAAATGGGCCCTTAAAAAATGTAGGCCTAGATTAATTAGTTAAAACAACAATTAGTAAACTCAATAATTTATACAGTTGGGTTTCTAAGTCATACAAATAATATTGTCTAGAACCCATATTATGGATCTCAAAAAATATTCAAATATACATTAATCTTAGGGTTTGGTTTCTTTGCATAACATAACTAAGCAAGGTAGATGCAAACCCAAGATCATAACCCGCAAAATTTGCGGGCTAATAAAACGTATTATAACAAAAGAACTTTGCTCTAAAAAATATGTGTATAAAATATAGTGCTTACATCTATTACTTAAATTGATTTGTTATTTGCTTATCAAGTCTTCCATCCGCATTGAAAATATGAACTCATCTCACACCTGTGAAAACTTTGCTACGTTCTTTCTTACTCATACATTATCTTCCTCTGCTGCAATTCCATCTTAGTAAAAAGAAGCAAATATTACATCTTGGTGCTTGCAACAATGACGAAGAAATAGAAGTTTAGTATTATCAAGCATCCCAGTGTCCGAATCTAATGATCAAATATCAATATCAAATTACCAGGGATTTGGATCCAAATGGGTCAAAACGTGTTAAACTAATATGGGTTAACCCATGAACATTTCATTTATCTAGTGCACTTCACAATGTCTATTACAAAATGACAAGTAACATTTTGAGTGCTGCTGTTGCATTTGAAGTTGTCTAAAATGGTATTCTAATGTTCAAGGTAGACGAAGCTCGTTGCTGTTTTACAAGATAGATAAAAGTGTCATTATTAATTCAACTATTATTGAAACAATGATAACTTCAACCAACTGAAAAACATGTTCTTCAATAATGGCCAAAAAACAAATTCAGGACACTATTGAATCTGTCATTTTAAAGTGCTTATATAAAGCGTCTAACACGGGAAATATCCTTTCAAAAATCTTTACCTGAATAAAATTGATCTGGAATATGGTGTTTGTATATATATGTACTTTTTTCAATTAATAATACCTTCGAGGAGATGGTGACTGTTGGCGCCCGATCAGGTCGGTGTCGTTAAACGATCGCTAACCGGGCGCGCAACAGTGGAGTTGTTTTAAATTTGTAATTGCGGGGCCTAAGTTTTCCCTAACAATGCTAATCCTAAGGGTGAGCAAGTGGTAGGTATGACCTAGAGTCGTTCTTCAAACCGACTGAATTGAAACTAAGGCGAGGCAGATGAGGGCTTTCAAACTAGTGAATGGTTTATAAAATAGTGGGGGTTTTGGTTTTTATATTAACTAACTTAGGCAAGTAAATAAACGAAAGCGAAATAAAAGTAAAACGTAAAGCAGATAAAATAAAGATAGTGTTTGCTGAGACTTCGTTAATTAAGTTATGGGATGATATTTGGAGAAACTGTTTTGAAAGATATTAGTTAATTATCATTCTTGAATACTTGTATGTAAACACTAGATTCCCTACTAATTAAAATCCCATTAGCATGTCACACCGGGAGCTAGGTTATGGTAACATTACAAAGTATTTAGAATAATAAACAAAATCTTAATTATGGTTTAACAATACTTTCATATGAACGGATAACTGAACCTTAAGGTACTAGACATAATTGAATCATATAACGATTCCTCGTCATCCTAACAGATTCGTATATATAAAAAAAAGTTCATTTATGACTTTAAACCAGCCCTTGCTTAAGACTACCCAATAAATCCCCTAGTTATCCACAGCGTTCCTCACTTTAAGTGGTTCCGCCGCTTCAAACCTTGGCCATGTCTTGTCCTATGATAATCCCCCATGTAGCCTTGCGGTTCCATAGTTTCATACCTTTGACAAATTATATTGACACAGATAATTGACTACCTTTTAATTGGACGTCGTAAAAAGGTGTTGTAATCACGTTTATTGGTGGAAAGGCGATAGATTAATTTGAAGTTTAAAAGTCTTTTAAGAAAGGTTAATTAAACTAGGCTTCTCATTTTATATATATTAGTCCGTAATATAACTACCTTCGGTCGTTACGCAGCTTCCACGCATTTGTACTACACCTAAAGTGTTTCCAACGCTATACTGAGTAACAGTCGAATAGGGGCCATCATATTACTTCATAATATTATACCGCTTCGTAATATGACTACCTTCGGTCGTCCCTCGACTTCCATACATTTGTACTCCACCTTGAAGTGTTTCCAGTACTATATCGAGTAACAGTTGAATAGGGGCCATCATATTACTTCACGATAATTAAGAACGTTTATATATTATTACTATGATAATCCTAAGGCAACAATCAAACAAGAACATGCAATAAGACGATCAAAGCAATATTACTGATCTTTAATATTTAATTATAAATCATCCCATAATTAACTAACTACATCGCAAACAAACACAATAGTAATCTACTCGCTAATCATGGCATAAACGATCTCTAGCATAATTAAAGTAAACATAATTAATTAAGATAGATAAGGATAGAAATAACCGAGATTAATATGCGAGAAGGAATAGACTTGAATTAATAAGAGTTGCTCCAAGCGTACACCAAAGATTACAAACACATTCCTCACCAAAGAATACAAGCTCGTTCCTTGCTTCTATTTTAACTAGCCTACTACTACTTTAAAGTAAGAAAATAAACAAAGAAATAAAAGCTAGAAGCTATAGAAAGAAAGTGTGTTTTTCCAAGGATTGAAGGTGTGTTTTGCAAATGGAACCCAAGCCCTCTATTTATAGGTGAGTTTTGGCTCATTTTAGCATCATGAAGACTTGAGGTGCATGTTAGAAAGACTAGCCAAAAGTGGAGTGTACAACGCGAAAAGTGACCGCACCGGGTACTGTACAACGCGAAAAGTGACCGCACCGGGTACTGTACAACGCGAAAAGTGACCGCACCAGGTACCAAAATTTGCCAAAAACGGAAACCGGGATGGGGGTGAGGAGGCCGGCGGCGCCAGCCCTATGGCCGGCGGCGGTGGGCTGGTGGCCGGCGGCGGTGGGCCCTACCCCGCCCCGTTGCGCGATTTATTGCTTCGTTTCTTGATTCGTGTGTGTTTTCTTCGTTATACGTCCGTTTGAGTCAATTCTTTTTTTGTTGGATTCGTAATTCAAAAACGAAGATTTTGACATAGGATATGCCTGAAAATGAGGTCCATATCTCCAGATATTGCGTACGAATCATTTGGATCTTCCGGCGGGCGCGAAATCTTCATTCTTTACCCATTTTGGTTGATTCTTCTTCTGTTGGATTCGTATTTTGAAAACGAACATCTTGAAAATAGTGGATGTTGGTGGAGGGCACTTTGGTCTTGAAATCTCGTTTTGATGCCTTGAATCTTCAAACGTGTGTGGAATCTTCGTTTTTCATCCGTTTTGCTTGATTTTTATCGTGCAACCTCGTTTTGACCATCTTGGCATAATGTTACTGATTTGAACCATATTTGAGTTAAAAATGTCAAGAATCGTTCTAGAATGAGAGAGATATCGGTAGTAAAAACGTGACTTTTTACGCGATATCAAGTATCCCACACTTAGAACTTTGCTTGTCCTCAAGCAAACTAACATTCAACAGAGATAAAAATAAGCAGATAATGAAATATTTTAAGGCGGAACGTTTTACTAAGGGGGTTTTGGAAAAGTAAAATACTTGTTCTTTAAAAAGGAAAGATTGTAATCTTTAGGAGCATGCTTGTGATCTTTGATCTTGGATACATGACTAAGCGATCCTCTCATGGTGGTCACTCAAATCACTCAAAGTGTTTAGGGTTTCCTATTCTATTATATCAATCGCTCAGAACGCCATTCATGTATCGTTTATCGTCATAGGCTTGATCGAGTATCAAATCGTTACCTTTTAGGTGAGCGCGAAGTCGATCTAGCCACACTCATTCTAAGGGAAGTGATGTAGGGTTTTGAGTGGAGTGTTGGTGGTATGAGAGGGGGTTGTGTTGGATTTTCTTTTTGGTGAAGTTGGAAAGCTGAAATTTTTGACTTTTTGGGATATTTGACGCCCTTTTCTTTTGGGAGGAGTCTTTTTCTCCATTTGACTTTCTTTTCTTCGAATTTTCTAAGATATATTTTTTTTCGACATCATATCCTTAATACTTCTCTTTTTTCATCTTTGGAACTTTCTATGAAGTTTGAGGGATGCTTTTTGAGTAGGAAAGGGATAACGTATCTGTTTTCGGGTGTATAGATGGGTTCAAGAATGATGTGATTCGATCTCCTTTTTGATTCACCAGTTCGGATTCGAAATGCATAGCAAGAGCAAGTTCTGATTCTAAACGCATACATCGGCACACTCAAGAATCGAAAAAGTGAAACATTAAAAAGTGAATGCTTTTCATATGGCTCAAGATACCTCACGAATCAAAAGTTGGGTTGTTGTGTGCTTAGTCATGCGATGCTCTTTATGGGATTACTAAACTTGTTTTTCAAAAGAATTTGTATTTTATTTTTCCTTCTTCCCCAAAGTAAATCATTCTTTGTTTAAATTTTTTCATTTTCAACATATTTTTAATTCAATTTTGAAAATTTTGTTTACTTTTATGGAGAAGCAAGGTCTTATAAAGAGCAGCGAGTTTAGAATCAAGTATATACCATTATCCATTTAACAGTAGTGCAACTACTGCTATCCCACACTTAAAGGAACATCGTCCTCGATGTTAAACTAAGCTCATAATGGGGTAAAATCCTACACTTAGGATTTGAAACATCTTAGACGTATTCTTTTAGCGGTGTGTTTTGGGTTTGAATCCCACACTTAGTGATAAGCATAGTGGATATGGTATATTTAAAACGAATGAAAGGGACGGTATAGAAGTACTCCCCAGTATTTGTTATGTTCCTTGGTATGCGTCTGTCGAACTTCGTCTTCTTGGGTTCACTCTTGATCAAGTCTTCTTGTGATTGGTCTCGTAGGTGTGAACACGTTGGATATACTTTTCTTTAATGCGCGGCGTCAAAAACTTGATGCGTCGGGCTGAAACTTGGTCGTATATCCAAGTGTGAAAGATAGTCGGAGACTTCATCACTTCTTGGAATGTAAAATTGCATAAATGTAAACACGGGTTGCCTCCCGAGAAGCGTTCTTTTAAGGTCGAGAGCTCGACTTCTTTTCTCCTAGCTAGATGGAGATGGATGCATCCATGGGATCCCCTTTGTTGATGTTGTGGTCCCTAGGTTGCGGGAAGGTGTATCGAGGTGGATAGATTTTCATGAAATGATTGACTACTATCGTAATCAATTCAAGTGGACTATCTCTCGATGTTGCCTTGTAGTTCAGAAGATGCTCTAAAGTTGTCCTTGCAAGGCCGTGAAGTCCGAAGGTGATGTAATCGACTGCTTTAGTGACAGTCCCACTAGGGTCGGTCATGGTGGTTGTGTTTGTCTTAACAACCTCTCTTGATGGTGGGTTTTGCCAGAGAGAGCATACAAACACTAAGAATTGCAGTTTTATGCCTTCATAGTTCTCGGTCTTGGGGTCTCCGTTAAATCTTCTGATGGACGTGCACAGGTCCTCTATTTGCCGGTGCTGATGGTTGTTGAATGGAAAGTCGGATTCTGAGAAAACTAGAATAAGCTGACGAAGTATCTCCTTGCATCCTGAGCAGAATATGAACTTCGTTCTGGAGTTACTTTTCCGTTGTTGAATCTCCCTTAGATGGATCGTAATAGAAGTAGCGATATCAAGTGGTGATTCATATGTAATCCTAAAGGGTCGTTCGCGCCTTGATTCCTCCCAAACGAGATCACTAAGTTCTTCAATCATTGACTCAATTTGTTTTTCCATAGTGGAGTTGATAACCATAGATCCGCTTTCCTTGGAGCTGAGGTGATCTTCTCTACTTAGCAAGTTAAGCAATGATGTGAGGTCATTCATCATTGAAATGTCGGCACGACTGCTCGGATGTCCAGTAGTCTCTTTCATATGTGCTCTAATGGATCCCAACATCTCCCATTGTGTTGAGGTGAATGGGATGTTAGATCTTTTAAAGGCATTGTAGATCCTAGCGTAAGTCCGTTTCTGTTGTTGACAGAATTGCAGTTCAGCAGGGGAAGGAGCAAGCAAGTTGACTGCGTTGCTAATTCCTTCTACCGCTTTGTCAAATCTTTGGATGAATTCTTCGAGCACTTTGTGATCCATGATGGTTTGTGGTTGGTATCCAGTGCGTTTGGAATATTCTTCCAGTGTTTCTCTTCTCATGGGATGGTTGTGGTTACTTCCTGCCATTTCTTCAGTTGTAAACGGTTTAGTTGGCGGCATGCTTCTTTTGTTTTCTTCTTTCATCTTTATCTTCCCAATTTCTTTCATCGTTGGTTTGTTTGCTGATGGAGATGCATTTTTCATCTCTCGTCCTATTCGTCGGAGGTCAATCGGGAAATATGGCGTGATTGCCATTTCCTTGCTAGATTTACTTTCACTTGTTGACTTTGCAGTTTCTTCGTCTCTGGCGGTCTTCATGGAGATCATGTACATATCGGCTTGCTCTCCAGCATTTGGATTGTCGATATGGAAAGTGATGGTTTCTCCCTGAGACTGCAAGCTGATGGTTTGTGCGAAGACGTTGATGATTGCCTTAGCCGTATTCATGAAAGGTCTTCCTAGTATGATTGGGATGTGTACGTCTTCCTGCATATCCATTACTACAAAATCTGCTGGGTAAAGAAATTTGTCAATCCTAACTAAAACATTTTCAGCTATTCCCCTAGGGTACTTGACCGAGTGGTCAGCAAGCTGTATGGTCATTTTGGTAGGTCGAAGATTTTCTAACTCAAGCCTCTTGAAAAGCGAGTATGGCATAAGATTAACACTAGCTCCTAAATCGGCAAGAGAACAGATGATGCCTGAATTGTAAATGGAACATGGAAGAGTAAAACGTCCAGTGTCTCCGAGTTTTTCAGGAATGATATTATTCAAGATAGCTGAACATTCCTCGTTCAGCGGGACATTGGGTACTTCGGGTACCTTATCCTTGGTTGTAAGAAGTTTTCTGAAATACTTTTTGGAGTGAACTTCGGAGGCGGTATCTAGGAATTTCCTATCAAGCTTAAAAGACTTAAGCTTGTCGGGTCGTTGTTTAAGACGAGCCGGAAATGGGATTTTCCTATTTGGTGTAGACTCTAAATCCATTGTCGATGGGACAATAGGTGGTTCCTTCACCGGAGAAGAAATAGAAGGTGGGCTATGTGCTACCTGAGAGTCTAGAATATGAGAAGCCTCTTTATGGCAACTAGTTGGACTATCCTGAGGTTTAGCGTTAATACGCTGTGCTAATTGCCCTAATTGGGATTCGACAGCTTTTAACAAAGTCAGTTGATCACTTAAGATGAGATCCGCTTGGTCTTGTCTAGTCGAGATTCCTTGAATGACTTGTATCAGGGTGTCGTCAAAACTAGAGATTTGTAAGGAAGAGGGTTCTGAAGGTTGAGGTTGGTAACTTAGTGGGCTATTCCTAGGTGGGTTAAAAGAAGGGTTAGTATTGGGTGAAGTTAGATGAGACTGAGGAATTTGGGCTGAGTGGTTTAGATTAGCACAATTAAGGCAGGTTTGAACTTGACAGACTTGTGGTGGTTGACTTTTCAATTCCTTAATCTCCTTGGTTAGGTCTGCCACTTGCTGAGTGAGGGTTTTGATAGCTTCATTCCCGATTGTAGTAGGTGAATTCACTAGCGAGGGGTGATTTTCACTGTTCCAGTCATGGTTGTGTATTGTCATTTTCTCAATAAGGCTCCAAGCTTCATTTGCCGTACAGTCTATGAAACTACCTTGAGAGGCGGTATCAAGTAAAGGACGGTGATGTGGGAAGAGACCATTGTAGAAAATGCGCAACTGGTCTGAACGCACAAAACGATGATTTGGACATTTCTTAAGCAATTTCTTAAAGCGTTCCCATGCATCGTAGATTGATTCATCATGCACTTGACGAAAGTTTATGATGTTGGACCTAAACGTGGCTTGTTTTGATGGGGGGAAATATTTGGCCAAAAATTTGGTTGCTAATTCTACCCAAGAGGTTATAGAGTTAATCTCTAGTTCCTCAAACCAGGTTTGTGCATTGAGAGTGAGTGAATAGGGAAATAGGTATAGATAGACTATGTCCTGATTAACCCCAATCGGCTTAAAAGAGTTGGATAAGGAAATGAATTTGTCAAGGTGGGAGTTGGGATCATCATTTGGTAGGCCACGGAATTGACAGAGGTTTTGGACTAACTGAACAATATGGGGCTTTAATTCAAATGAAGTTCTATCGGTTTCCGGATAGACAATTGGTCCTCCTCGACCTTCAATCAGAGGTTTAGAGTTTTCAGCGAGAGTTATACGTGTAGCTGTCATAGTCTCGTTGGCAGGTGGTTGACTAGTTGAATGGATAGGGGTGGTAATTTTGTGGTGTCGTTAAACGATCGCTAACCGGGCGCGCAACAGTGGAGTTGTTTTAAATTTGTAATTGCAGGGCCTAAGTTTTCCCTAACAATGCTAATCCTAAGGGTGAGCAAGTGGTAGGTATGACCTAGAGTCGTTCTTCAAACCGACTGAATTGAAACTAAGGCGAGGCAGATGAGGGCTTTCAAACTAGTGAATGGTTTATAAAATAGTGGGGGTTTTGGTTTTTATATTAACTAACTTAGGCAAGTAAATAAACGAAAGCGAAATAAAAGTAAAACGTAAAGCAGATAAAATAAAGATAGTGTTTGCTGAGACTTCGTTAATTAAGTTATGGGATGATATTTGGAGAAACTGTTTTGAAAGATATTAGTTAATTATCATTCTTGAATACTTGTATGTAAACACTAGATTCCCTACTAATTAAAATCCCATTAGCATGTCACACCGGGAGCTAGGTTATGGTAACATTACAAAGTATTTAGAATAATAAACAAAATCTTAATTATGGTTTAACAATACTTTCATATGAACGGATAACTGAACCTTAAGGTACTAGACATAATTGAATCATATAACGATTCCTCGTCATCCTAACAGATTCGTATATATAAAAAAAGTTCATTTATGACTTTAAACCAGCCCTTGCTTAAGACTACCCAATAAATCCCCTAGTTATCCACAACGTTCCTCACTTTAAGTGGTTCCGCCGCTTCAAACCTTGGCCATGTCTTGTCCTATGATAATCCCCCATGTAGCCTTGCGGTTCCATAGTTTCATACCTTTGACAAATTATATTGACACAGATAATTGACTACCTTTTAATTGGACGTCGTAAAAAGGTGTTGTAATCACGTTTATTGGTGGAAAGGCGATAGATTAATTTGAAGTTTAAAAGTCTTTTAAGAAAGGTTAATTAAACTAGGCTTCTCATTTTATATATATTAGTCCGTAATATAACTACCTTCGGTCGTTACGCAGCTTCCACGCATTTGTACTACACCTAAAGTGTTTCCAACGCTATACTGAGTAACAGTCGAATAGGGGCCATCATATTACTTCATAATATTATACCGCTTCGTAATATGACTACCTTCGGTCGTCCCTCGACTTCCATACATTTGTACTCCACCTTGAAGTGTTTCCAGTACTATATCGAGTAACAGTTGAATAGGGGCCATCATATTACTTCACGATAATTAAGAACGTTTATATATTATTACTATGATAATCCTAAGGCAACAATCAAACAAGAACATGCAATAAGACGATCAAAGCAATATTACTGATCTTTAATATTTAATTATAAATCATCCCATAATTAACTAACTACATCGCAAACAAACACAATAGTAATCTACTCGCTAATCATGGCATAAACGATCTCTAGCATAATTAAAGTAAACATAATTAATTAAGATAGATAAGGATAGAAATAACCGAGATTAATATGCGAGAAGGAATAGACTTGAATTAATAAGAGTTGCTCCAAGCGTACACCAAAGATTACAAACACATTCCTCACCAAAGAATACAAGCTCGTTCCTTGCTTCTATTTTAACTAGCCTACTACTACTTTAAAGTAAGAAAATAAACAAAGAAATAAAAGCTAGAAGCTATAGAAAGAAAGTGTGTTTTTCCAAGGATTGAAGGTGTGTTTTGCAAATGGAACCCAAGCCCTCTATTTATAGGTGAGTTTTGGCTCATTTTAGCATCATGAAGACTTGAGGTGCATGTTAGAAAGACTAGCCAAAAGTGGAGTGTACAACGCGAAAAGTGACCGCACCGGGTACTGTACAACGCGAAAAGTGACCGCACCAGGTACCAAAACTTGCCAAAAATGGAAACCGGGATGGGGGTGAGGAGGCCGGCGGCGCCAGCCCTGTGGCCGGCGGCGGTGGGCTGGTGGCCGGCGGCGGTGGGCCCTACCCCGCCCCGTTGCGCGATTTATTGCTTCGTTTCTTGATTCGTGCGTGTTTTCTTCGCTATACGTCCGTTTGAGTCAATTCTTTTTTTGTTGGATTCGTAATTCAAAAACGAAGATTTTGACATAGGATATGCCTGAAAATGAGGTCCATAGCTCCAGATATTGCGTACGAATCATTTGGATCTTCCGGCGGGCGCGAAATCTTCATTCTTTACCCATTTTGGTTGATTCTTCTTCTGTTGGATTCGTATTTTGAAAACGAACATCTTGAAACTAGTGGATGTTGGTGGAGGGCACTTTGGTCTTGAAATCTCGTTTTGATGCCTTGAATCTTCAAACGTGTGTGGAATCTTCGTTTTTCATCCGTTTTGCTTGATTTTTATCGTGCAACCTCGTTTTGACCATCTTGGCATAATGTTACTGATTTGAACCATATTTGAGTTAAAAATGCCAAGAATCGTTCTAGAATGAGAGAGATATCGGTAGTAAAAACGTGACTTTTTACGCGATATCAGTGACTATCACTCGAATGCGAGGATCCCACGACACTGCAGGCTCGACTTTTTGAGCTAGAAAAAGCTGCCCAGACTTCCAGTCAAGTGTACTTGATATGTACTGGATGATGTAAAGTCCGAGAGTGTTTCCTGCTTCTTCAAATTATATTGAATCACCCATTTTAGAGAATGATTCGATCCCTATGAAACCATTTGAAAAGATAAACAAAGATAATCAGTCAAAAAGGCAAATTTCAAAGGTTTTTTATTCAAAGAGTTAAACTTTTAGCTAAAAACTCCCCATTTTTTTTTGCTCCTAGATTCATTGTTACAGACTTTGATCTTTATTTTGTATAAGTGGGACCAAACATACATAATTTTAACTCAATAAATGGTGATAACCAACTGTAAAAACTAAAAGTTCAAACCTGTTCCATAACAGCATCAGAAATCATTAAAATTTCATAAATAAATCAGAAATCACTAAAAGTTCAAACCTGTTCCATAACAGCATCAGCCCCAACTATGATATCCTGTAGCTTTTGATGATCCTGGAGATAATGGAAGCATATATAACATAACTTCAGGTTCTTTTTCTTCTTTGAATACTCAGGACACCGTTAGTCAAAGCTCATTCATAGTAGTCTGCATACGCCATTTCTTTGGTCCATTTGCACAGGTTACGCGATACCTGTGCACATGTAAACCACTTTAACTATCATGTTAAAATTACCCCGTCACCTGAGAAATTTCCATACAATAATTGCTGAAATTTTCATATGACATCCAGAAAAAACATTCGACTCATTTATCTAGATTATCAACACAGGTACCTTTAGCATATTATAGGTGGTACAAGATACTTCATTCTCCGTTTGTAAGGTGCTTGCGAGTCTTTTAGGTTCTGACCTGAGTACACCAACCATTTCTCGCTAGATAAATTGTCAAAACATTCTTGATACTTCGTCAAAATTTACGGAGATTTCGACCTAATTAAAATTTCATAAATAAATCTGTTATTTTTACCCGAACTCATCGACTGATGTGCCCCTTGTAGAATACATATGGGACGCATTCACGATTTCCATGAAGAATGTGCCGATTTCCTAAACCGTCAATCATATAAAAGTAGTCAAATATATCAAGATATGCATCCCTTTGGTTCATACGGTCAAACATGAATTGTGTATTCACTACGCATTTTCGTGGTTCACAAACTTAAAACCCATATACCTTATACAACTGATCACCTGTAACTTCATACCAACTTTGAGCTCCAATGAATATTGGAATATGCATATTGGCATGATAACCAGATATGGCATTGGCCTCCGTGACATAGCATATGAGAAATATTAAACATCAGGTATGTCATCAGCCTACGTGACATAGCATATGAGAAATATCGATCACATACACACACACACACTAAAAAAGAATAAAAATTACAGAAACATTCTTCTACTTGGGATTCTTGACAAATAAATTAAATAATGTTAGGATCAATTCGAACCATGGATCAATATATATAGAACTCGAATATAAGTTGGCAACATGAAGTACCTGGATGAAATTCTTCTTAATGCTTTTTGTGGCTGGCTTACTCAAAATTCATGGGAACACCAATTGTCTGTCCATGTGTAGTGCAAAAGTTCAAACATGGTAACTCACACAACAATCACATAAAACTATAACATGGACTCGTCCTTACTCCTGAATAGCTTTTTGAGTTATATTTTCACTTTTCGATTTCTCTATAACACTTTTTATCCGTAGTTTTATTTATAGTCTAAATAAAATGACTTAGAAAGATACGCATTGTAACCAAAAAAAATTAATTTAGAAAGATAGACAATGTAACAACGGTTCTGGAAGAAACATGTTACACCATTATGTAATTTCCGTTTGATAACTTGAAGCCACCAACCATGCTAATTCGCTGTCAATATGACAATACATCATATAATGGTAAGGACTACTTAATGAGAAATCATGAATGAATTGCATCTTTTAAGAACATGGCATTACTCAATCACCCGGACCAGCAGCAAATAAGGAAAAAGCACCTTTAATAATATATTGAAAGGAAAAAGCATCGATTTATACCTTATAATTGCAATTGACAGAGTCTAGCAATACCATAATCATCACCATAATCATCACCGACCACCATGATCCACCATGAACTACCACAAACACCCAAAAAAATATCAAAATCAAACTCTATACTAACCAAAGCAAACTGTATTAACGATTAATAAGTAATAAAATCACCAAATAAATACGGAATAACTGTTTGTACATATAACAAAAAATACATTAGCAATTGGATTTGTTCAAACACAACAATCCAAATTATGAAACCTGGGTGAACTCAAAATTGCATTTCAATTCGAATTTTGAAAACGGTGTATTCGTAGTTCAATCGATCATTTGGGTATTGGTGTAGGAATTCTGTAGAGTAATTCAAAAGTGGTTTACAAAGTAATGAAGATGAAGAGAGTGGCTGGAAATACTTTGGATTTAGAACTGCAACAGTATCTTCCACTAAACAAAAATTTACATTAGCATTGAAAAGAGAAATATAAAGACCACAAAACGGCCCAAGATCTTTTTCAAGCATATTATCAAACAGTTGGTATGCATAAATTTTATTCTCATCAAAATTAACATAAAGATTCCGTTGATCATAACCATTATATGTTTGATGCAACAAACCTGAAAAAGATCTTATATATATAATCTGGTCTGCGTAATTCATTGAAGGTGTCCAAAATCATCTCAATTCCTTGTCATAAGCAATAATAAAAAATAGGCTCCTAAAACATCCAAACACAACCTATCAAACCTAAAACATTAATAAGTCATAAATCATAAAAGTGTTGAATATACGTCAAATACATGTACATAATATATACAGTAATATAATTGAAATAGATATAATTGAAGCTGCTTGACATATTCGGCAATCTCAGGACCGATACCGTCCAAAGTAGCGGGGATTAGAAGATTAGATGATGAACCATAGTTGACGATGGTAGCCTGGTAGGTTTCTAGTATTGCTCATACAATCAGGATTGACTCGTTTGTCTATTTGTAAAGAACACGATCGATTGCAAATTGGGTTACAGGGAGAGATTGAAAAAGAAGAAGAAGATGAGCGCCTGATGATTTTATGCTTCCGCTGCGTTTACATATCCCCCAAAATTAGATTAGATGCTTTGATTTTGAATAGATCGGATGCTTTGCTGTTGAAATTCAAAAGGAACAGAAGAGGGGCGCCCTAATTTGAGGTGTTGGGGGCGTGGATTTGAAGGGTACAATGGTACTTTTCTAATAAGCCTTCCTATTTATTTGCTAATCAAGAATGTGGGTTGCTAGAAACATAAAAGGCTAATTACAATTGATTTGCCTAATCACATCCTCTTATAATAATTAAGAGGGATTATGAAACCTGGGTGAACTCAAAATTGCATTTCAATTCGAATTTTGAAAACTGTGTATTCGTAGTTCAATCGATCATTTGGGTATTGGTGTAGGAATTCTGTAGAGTAATTCAAAAGTGGTTTATAAAGTAATGAAGATGAAGAGAGTGGCTGGAAATACTTTGGATTTAAAACTGCAACAGTATCTTCCATTAAACAAAAATTTACATTAGCATTGAAAAGAGAAATATAAAGACCACAAAACGGCCCAAGATCTTTTTCAAGCATATTATCAAACCGTTGGTATGCATAAATTTTGTTCTCATCAAAATTAACATAAAGATTCCGTTGATCATAACCATTATATGTTTGATGCCACAAACCTGAAAAAGATCTTATATATATAATCTGGTCTGCATAATTCATTGAAGGTGACCAAAATCATCTCAATTCCTTGTCATAAACAATAATAAAAAGTAGGCTCCTAAAACATCCTAACACAACCTATCAAACCTAAAACATTAATAAGTCATAAATCATAAAAGCGTTGAATATACATCAAATACATGTACATAATATATACAGTAATATAATTGAAATAGATATAATTGAAGCTGCTTGACATATTCGGCAATCTCAGGACCGATACCGTCCAAAGTAGCGGGGATTAGAAGATTAGATGATGAACTATACTTGACGATGGTAGCCTGGTAGGTTTCTAGTATTGCTCATACAATCAGGATTGACTCGTTTGGCTATTTGTAAAGAACACGATCGATTGCAAATTGGGTTACTGGGAGAGATTGAAAAAGAAGAAGAAGATGAGCGCCTGATGATTTTCTGCTTCCGCTGCGTTTGAATATCCCTCAAAATTAGATCGGATGCTTTGATTTTGAATAGATCGGATGCTTTGCTGTTGAAATTCAAAAGGAACAGAAGAGGGGCGCCCTAATTTGAGGTGTTGGGGGCGTGGATTTGAAGGGTACAATGGTACTTTTTTAATAAGCCTTCCTATTTATTTGCTAATCAAGAATGGGGGTTGCTAGAAACATAAAAGGCTAATTACAATTGATTTGCCTAATCACATTCTCTTATAATAATTAAGAGGGATTAACATTGAAAAGAGAAATATAAAAACCACAAAACGGCCCAAGATCTTTTTCAAGCATATTATCAAACAGTTGGTATGCATAAAGTTTGTTCTCATCAAAATTAACATAAAGATTCCGTTGATCATAACCATTATATGTTTGATGCAACAAACCTGAAAAAGATCTTATATATATAATCTGGTCTGCGTAATTCATTGAAGGTGACCAAAATCATCTCAATTCCTTGTCATAAGCAATAATAAAAAGTAGGCTCCTAAAACATCCAAACACAACCTGTCAAACCTAAAACATTAATAAGTCATAAATCATAAAAGCGTTGAATATACATCAAATACATGTACATAATATATACAGTAATATAATTGAAATAGATATAATTGAACCTGCTTGACATATTCGGCAATCTCAGGATCGATACCGTCCAAAGTAGCGGGGATTAGAAGATTAGATGATGAACTATAGTTGATGATGGTAGCCTGGTAGGTTTCTAGTATTGCTCATACAATCAGGATTGCCTCGTTTGGCTATTTGTAAAGAACACGATCGATTGCAAATTGGGTTACAGGGAGAGATTGAAAAAGAAGAAGAAGATGAGCGCCTGATGATTTTATGCTTCCGTTGCGTTTGAATATCCCCCAAAATTAGATCGGATGCTTTTGATTTTGAATAGATCGGATGCTTTGCTGTTGAAATTCAAAAGGATCAGAAGAGGGGCGCCCTAATTTGAGGTGTTGGGGGCGTGGATTTGAAGGGTACAATGGTACTTTTCTAATAAGCCTTCCTATTTATTTGCTAATCAAGAATGGGGGTTGCTAGAAACATAAAAGGCTAATTACAATTGATTTGCCTAATCACATTCTCTTATAATAATTAAGAGGGATTAACATTGAAAAGAGAAATATAAAAACCACAAAACGGCCCAAGATCTTTTTCAAGCATATTATCAAACAGTTGGTATGCATAAATTTTGTTCTCATCAAAATTAACATAAAGATTCCGTTGATCATAACCATTATATGTTTGATGCAACAAACCTGAAAAAGATCTTATATATATAATCTGGTCTGCGTAATTCATTGAAGGTGACCAAAATCATCTCAATTCCTTGTCATAAGCAATAATAAAAAGTAGGCTCCTAAAACATCCAAACACAACCTGTCAAACCTAAAACATTAATAAGTCATAAATCATAAAAGCGTTGAATATACATCAAATACATGTACATAATATATACAGTAATATAATTGAAATAGATATAATTGAACCTGCTTGACATATTCGGCAATCTCAGGATCGATACCGTCCAAAGTAGCGGGGATTAGAAGATTAGATGATGAACTATAGTTGACGATGGTAGCCTGGTAGGTTTCTAGTATTGCTCATACAATCAGGATTGCCTCGTTTGGCTATTTGTAAAGAACACGATCGATTGCAAATTGGGTTACCGGGAGAGATTGAATAAGAAGAAGAAGATGAGCGCATGATGATTTTATGCTTTCGCTGCGTTTGAATATCCCCCAAAATTAGATCGGATGCTTTGATTTTGAACAGATCGGATGCTTTGCTGTTGAAATTCATAAGGAACGGAAGAGGGGCGCCCTAATTTGAGGTGTTGGGGGCGTGGATTTGAAGGGTACAATGGTACTTTTCTAATAAGCCTTCCTATTTATTTGCTAATCAAGAATGGGGTTGCTAGAAACATAAAAGGCTAATTACAATTGATTTGTCTAATCACATCCTCTTATAATAATAATTAAGATTAAGATTAAGATTAAGATTAAGATTAAGAGGGATAAGCCCAAACACCGTGTAAAGCGTAAACCGTTGTATACATAAACCCTCGCACGCACAAACCCGAGGCTAGGGTTCAGTTTCAGTTCAAGTTCCCTTGACGCCGTATCTTTTAATCCTGGGTTTCATATCCATCTGTTCCAACTCACTGCTTCAGGTTCGTCAGTTATTCACCATACATACATTTTTCTCTAATTTTGTTTACTGTATTATATCACTCCATTACTTTACTTGCGGATTGTTCATTTTACTAATAATGTCTGAATAAATCTAACCTTTATTTTGAATAATTATCCAAACATTATTTTATTTTATAATATATACAAAAACTGTAATTTATGAAATATTTGAGTTTGGGGTTAGTATGGCTTGGAAAAAAGGCATAAGGTGCAAAGGATTGCATATGATGGCTTACACTTGATCTCTGAATATTAACAGGTAAGTACTGTTGACAACATATATATTGCTGATGCAAATCTCTTTTGCACCTTAACCTTTCAGTAAGCTTTTACCATTATTAGATACTACTAATAATTAACTTCTTGAAGAGTTGGGGTTATTTGGTTAATGATTAATTATTAATAATAAAATTTATGAAATGCCTGATTGGTATGCTCAAATTAAATGTAACCCCTTTTTTATTCGTGTTGTTTTATAACTAATGACCCGTGATTAGAAGATATTTTAACTAACAAATTCACGAAAATTATTAAGTTAATAAGTTTTTTTTATTGTACGTTTTTATTTTATTTTTTCCTTCAATGATGTTAGATTGTTAGGAATAGGAATATGCGTTCTTAAGTAAAATAAGCTAACTGTTTTTTAAGGGTTAATAATGTTTCCGTAAAAGTACCCGTGTATCCGGTTCAGTTAACCTCAAATGTGGTTCAGCGGAACCCGAGACTAAGTGCCTAACCTTAATTTGCGGTTAAGATTAGATTTAGTAAGGGATAAACCTATATACGCTAATTAGGTAAATTTTCAATGTAATGTGGGGTTCTGCTGCACCAGTTGACATATGCCACTTTCTCATAATTCTATATGATGCTATGCATGACCAAATGCGTACTAAAATCTAGATGCTAAAAGAAATAATTCGTCCTCCTAGTATTGATGTTTCTTTGATAAGCTGAAAAAACCCACCTCACCAAGAACCAGTTTGGCAAATGGTGCATTTCCCCTTTCGCACACAAGCCACACATTGTTTTCTCAGGTAAATAGACAGCAGCCAGGCGACCCCACTAGTTAAGTGTCTTGTGACCCAAAATAATGTAAGCTAAATATGGTGAAGTAATTTGGTTAAAGATGTATGCTGCATATGGTGGGAAAAAATATAGTTCCATCGATTTATCATAAGGAGGCAGAATAGTAACATAAGAACTGCATCACCAAACCCTCTACCTCTTTAGGCCACAAGGTAGATAAAGGCAAAACTGAGGCGATATAAAGACATAGAAATAAAGATATATATCACAAGATTAAAGGCATTATATATGAAGATATAAAAACATGCATACTTTCAATATTAGTTGTTTTATAGATAATATATTAAAAAAGGATAAGCTTTAAATGAACTAAGTCATAACAAAGTTAAATTAATAATGTATAAAAAGTCTAATACTCTAATCACAGGTCAGAATCACTAGTTTCTGGATCCACAATTTCTGCATTCATTAGATTCTTGTTTTGTTCATCAATTAAGTGTGTTCTACACTTCTACTTGGAGATGCTTCATTTCTAGTAGGGTGTCATCTTAGCTTGTTAGCTTCTCTCGCATTTGCTACATTAGCCCAAGAGTCACAGTCCAAGTCTTATCTTATCTTTTGAATTTAAAAACCAATCTAATCCTAATGACCTCATTCAAGTATTTAATTATTAATAAATGAGAAATTAGAAAGGGGCAATCTATGTTAATAAAGCAGATCCATTATTGCTCGTAAACAAAAAGGGACATTTGGAACTTATATTAGAGCCATTAGGTGTATTAAAACTATAAATCTAGAAAAGGCAATCACCTTCTCCCCTCAACGCCTGTCCCCTAATAAATATGCACCTCTTTAAAACAACTAACCGGAGGTATATAAAGGCACCCTTCATGAGAACGCCCCACTTCATCGCCTAGGAGAGTGCCTTTCTCGCCTTAAACTACCTTGTTAGGCTGTGTGACCCTCCGACAGAGAGTTTGTCTATCTACTATGATCTGTGAAAACAAAGTATCTCTATAAATGTTCGCAATCAATATTGACCCGTTATCCAACTCACACATGTTATCACCTCAACTGGGTTGATCATTCGTGCTATTAAATATAACACAGATATACAGCACAAAGTGATAAATATCCAATTGCATTGACATACAAACTTCACTGCCAACTATGACCAACATGACCCTTATGCCTACCATCTGTTGCATTTTGCATTTGAACATGTAATTACTATCACCATGAGGACAAAGGCGGTGTGTAGTCCTACTCGCAAATCTTTTTATTAACAGATATTTCCTCAATTATGGAGATTAAGGAACCACGCCCAATTAGGGTTGGTACCTAGTGCAAAGTGATATATAACTATGTCATACTCTCATCAAATTACATAATGTTCACACATGCTCATCAGATTTAAAAACTATAAATACCTCTTATTTGATTGTAAATTTTGATTTAATACACATATTATTTCAACCTACAGAATAATGTTTTTGTCCACCACAAACGAACTCTCTTACCTAGTTCCCACAGAAAATTAGAGGTAGTAACTTCGACCCATCTACAAGAAGTTATGATGTCCCATTTTGAACGTTGAAAATTTATCCAGGCAGAGCATCATATCAGAGATCAGAACATTATCAATTGGTTTGGTCACGTAATGGTAAGAAAGTAAATCAAAACAGTAATCTGTTAGCGCTATAACTTGAGCTTTTTTTTATCCTGTTTGCTACCACAGGAGGACCCAGATATGTATGGCTTAACCCTGCTGACCAATTGACCAAAGTACATTAGCACTAATCTGTTATGTCAAAGTGAACTTACAACATAATAGCCAATAATTATATTTTTTAGTAAGAATAATTTGATTGTTTCGAGTGTTTATGGTTACTAGTTTATCACAAACTACTGACTGACGATATATTTCCAATTAGTTCTATCTTTGTCATGTTATGAGTGTCTGTTGTGTATTTGATTGTTTTTTGATGGCTCATACTAAAGTACTGTGGTCAAGTTAAATGCTGATATTTCTTGACATACATTCATTAAGGGTTATGACTACCCAGGTACCCATCAAATATTTAGAATGCTTTTAGACAAGGATATCATTGAGGAATCTAATCAGAATCGATAGTACTAATAATTATTTTGGGTTGAGAATATACATCGAAAGAAACAATACTCTTATTCTAGTACAAGTAAAGAAGAAACATGTTGTATTTACTTTTAGGTTGTAGGAGTATGTAATTACAGTTTACAATCATAAGGTAACTGTCAAAGACAAATGTGTGGTTACACAAGAAGAATTACGACCATCTAATAAGGGAAATAACTTCATAGATAACTCTCAGAGCAATAAATATTTTGGTTTAGCTTAGGAAGGCTGTGTCGGCTTGCTTTACATTATAGACATTGTAAACAAGAAAATTCTCGTTTTTTGAAATGACTTCGTGTTACTATGATTGTATCATGTCACCTTTTAGATCTGAAATAACATATTTAATACGATACATATAATATGAACACTTATCTTCTCATGTTTACTGATATGAAAGTTAGAAGACTTTGTGTAAGTTTATAATTTAGTTATATAGTTAGATTTATAAGTGTTTCTTTTTGTTGATAGAGAAAGCTAAGCTGCAATTCTGCAAATTATGGGATGGTTATGTTCATGAGTTTAATGCTTACCTATAAACTGATAGTCATTGATCACTTGTAGATATTCAATTTCCTCATTGTTTTTAAGGGTAAGGTTCAAATGAGACTAAAAATTTGTGTGAGAATAGAGGAACCAATCATATGGTGCCATGTGTACAAAGAGAATACAAAACCCATTTACCCCTTAAGTTAAGTATCTCACAAACGACAAATCGAAAAATTATGAAAATTGCACCATTAGATTCAGCGTTTGATCCTCTTCGATTTGCCGTCCATTAACACATACTTTCGACGAGTTTTTTTTTTCCATTATTTTTAGTGGGTTTCACATTACTAACACGTGTGTTACAGTGTTGCGTTTAGGGTTTGGGGTTTAAGGGTTAGGGTTTAGGGTTGGGAGTTTGGGGTTTCGAAACCCCAAACTCCCAACCCTAAACCCTAAACCCTAACCCCTAAACCCCAAACCCTTAACCCTAAACGCTTTATAAAACTCTAAACCCTGAATCATACTAAACCCTAAACCCTGCTAAACCCTAACACTAAGGGGGTGCTTGGTAGGAGGTTTTAAGGGGTAAGGAATGATAATGATAATGATTAAAGATGGTTGGTTAAATATAATGCAATTAATCATTATAGAGTATGGGGTAATGAAGCATTCCCCACTAATATGGGGGTTATGGGAATGATTACTTGTAACTGCCGTTATCTATTATTATGTTCATCTGTTTTTTCGTCTCTTTTATCATATCACTACACAAAGTGAATTACACCCACCCTCCAATTTGATTCTTATCATCGTGAATTCCTTCTTGATATATCTTAAATTTTTTATTCCCCCCCCCCCCCCCCCCCCTAATAGAAGTATAGAAACTAACCTAGCTCTTATTCTTTATTTGTTTTTTCCATCGTCGCTAAAATATGGCTGTAGGTAGAAGTAATAACAAACCCGTATTATTTCAAATCAAAATAATAAGGATTGTCTATAAGTTATATTTGAAACCTGAAGCTAGATATTGAAATCAAATTGACTTATTGTCTAATGTATTTCACACAAAAATCAAAGTGTTCTTAAACCAAGCACTATCAAAGATAATGGTAATGCTCATTCCTTTCCTTAGTATTCCCTTTGCCAATCCCTTTCCCATTCCCCTGTTTGAACCAAGCGCCCCTTAAACCCTGCTAAACCCTAACACTAAACCTTAACTCTAAACCCTAACCCTAAACCCTAAATCAAATGTATAATCAATCACTAACACATGTGTTACTAATATGTAAAACCCACAAAAAAAATGAAAAAAAAAAGTTTGTCGGAAGTATGCCTTGATGGACGGCAAATCGAAGAGGATAAAACGCTGAAAAATATGGTGCAAATTTCATGATTTTTCGACTTTTCGTTTGTGAGATATTTAATTTTTAAAAACGTGGATGAGAGAGAAAAAAGTGACACATGGCATATTGTGGTTGGTTCCCCCATTCCCACACAAAATAAATGGTCTCAATTGAACTCTTCTCTTGTTTTTAATATTAATTTATTTTTTTTTTATTTTTTTTTGGGTAAAGAATATTAATATACTTGGTGGAAATGTACAGAGCCCAAATTCCAATATAGCCTCATTCTGTGGCCAGGTGGTAGGATCTTCCCCAGGCTTCCTAGAGGTCAGGGGTTCGATCCTACCCTGGGTAAATATTTAGCATGTTAGGTACCGTCACCGCAAATTCACAGGGCACACCCGGGTTCGAGTCCGATAAAGGACTGCCGGTATAATTTCGTGGGCTAACTGTGGCCAGGTGCTTTGCCGGGTAGATGTCTCTTGCGGGTGGGACGCTGCGGATCTCAAAAAGATCCGGGGTCAGGGGTACCCTCCAACTACCCTTAATATAGCCTCATTCTATGGTTACGGAGGTATGAGATTTTGTGGTTGGAGGACTTGGGAAAGAAAGAAGAGAGGGAAAATGACAAAATTACTCGCTTGTGCAACTCACATGATATGATTTAAACTGTTGACATTGACGGTGTTAGTGGGTGTTTGGAGAGCTTATTTGATGGGCTTTTTAACTTATTGTATTGCGATACAACTAAAAAGTTTTTGAAGGGTGTTTGGGGGAGCTTTTTTCCAGAGCTTTTAAGCTTTTTGGTGAGGGTGAAAAGCTTAAAGGCAAAGCCCCAATTTTGAAGCTTTTTCTTAACGCGGAAGTCATTTTTGAAAAGCTAAGCCAAACACCCCTTAATCTAAATGACTATCAATGCAATAAGTTTAAAAAATAAGGATGAATCTTTTAATAAAATATGATAAAGGACTTGGTGAAATTTCGCATAAATTATAATGACGATTCAAGTAATTTACTCAAAAATGTTTATTACACTATTTATCTCGAATGTAACTTAAGCTTAGAGTGTTCTTTTCAAATAGCAATTATTAATATAGGTTTTTATGCTACTTACAAGTTACATAGAATCTTACGCAGGAGCTCCATAACCCAAAGTTTGGTTGTGTAGTACTACCTCCGTCCCAAAATAATAGTCCAACTTTCCTTTTTTGGATGTCCCAAAATTATTGTCCACTTCTCATTTCAACCAATAGGAAGAGACTTTAGTGGGTGAAGATTCCATTTGAGTGGTTGAAAGGTGTTGTGGTCCCACTTTTATTAAACTGCATGTTTTTTGTTGGTGGACAATAATTTTGAGACGGAGGGAGTACATTATTGTCGATCTTTTTGCTTATTTTATGCTCTTAATTGTTTTACTTAATTTAATTTTAAACATCACAAGTCACTATTTCCACTTTAGAGAAAAGATCAGGAGAGTACAAGGATTTTGAAAAGAATGGAAGTACCAATGCATGTGTGACATGTGTACAAAGAGATTACACACATGTTAAAAACCCATTTACCCCCTAACTTCAATATCTCACAAACGACAAATCGAAAAATTATGAAAATTGCACCATTAGATTCAGCGTTTTATCCTCTTCGATTTGCCGTCTATCAAGGCATACTTTCGATAAAAAAAAAATTTCACATTTTTTGGTGGGTTTTACTAATTGCTAACACATGTGTTATTACATACTTGAACATTTAATTTAGAGTTTAGTTTTTAGAGTTTAGTATGTTTGATGGTTTAGGGTTTATAAGGGTTTAGGGTTTACTAAGGTTTAGGGTTTAGAAGGGTTCAAGGTTTAGGGTTTAGAAGGGTTCAAGGTTTAGGGTTTAGAAAAAGTTAGGGTTTAGCGTTTTGTAAAGCGTTTAGGGTTTAGGGTTTGGGGTTTAGGGGTTAGGGTTTAGGGTTTAGGGTTTGAGGTTTGAGGTTTCGAGGGAGAAACCCCAAACCTCAAACCCTAAACCCTAACCCCTAAACCCCAAACCCTAAACCCTAAAAGCAACACTTTAACACTTTAACACATGTGTTATTAAAATGTGAAACCAACAAAAAAGAAGAAAAAAAAAACTCGTCGAAAGTATACGTTGAAGGACGGCAAATCGAAGAGGAGAAGACGACGAATCTAATGGTGCAATTTTCATAATTTTTCGATTTGTCGTTTGTGAGATATTTAAGTTACGGGGTAAATGGGTTTTGTATTCTCTTTGTACACATGTCACCCTTGCATTGGTACTTTCATTCTTTCTAAAATTCTTGTACTCTCGTGATCCCTTCTCTTCCACTTTAATATGTTCGTTTTTTGAAACTATTGTAAGACCATAATGTCATGCAATTGCAGGAGCCTAAAACTCCAAAGGCGTAAAGGGATTTTTTTTTTCCAAGTGGAGATTGATACATAACAACCTCAAATCATTTTTTTTTAATTGTTTCCTAGTGATTGAATTTTGATTATAATTTGGCCAATGGCCATAGAAATATTTGTTGAAGAACAAGGATCAAGTGTTTGAACAAAGCTGCAAAAGTCTACTCTAATTTATATATATGAGATGAGATGTAATTGTTTCTGAACTCTTACAGGGGTGTATGAGCACATGAATATTGACTTTTGACGTATTGGAGTTGAAAAGATGATGGCATTTGTCGCAAGTGCATAAGCATTTCTTGGCATTCACAAGTTCTTTTATAGGTAATTGTACTAGTAAGCTTCCACGTACGCACAACCCACGAAAGTTGTTGATTGATTATGTGAGCAATTGAGGGAACAAAAATGTCGAATGAGTTTTTTAAAGTAGATTAACTTCCCTCATGACACCTGCAAGTCTCCGGCATAACGCTAACACCGATGGCGACAACCACACAGAACGTGCCGCTGACCCCAGGCATGGCACAACAAATTCTTTCTCAAATGGGTTACTTGGTCGGGCCAGAAACCTTCTCGCCACAGCCGAATTATCAGTGGCCGCAGTTGTATTTCCAGCAGCAGGTGCCACTTACACGCCACCGCTGGTACAGCCAACACCGTTGAATAGCACCCCAGTGCCAACAAACATCCAACAAGCGGACCAGCTACAGCATAACAGCAGCCCTGCAGCAATGCTGGCACAGATACTCAACCAAGCGATGCAACCAGCGCCACCACCACCCGCGCCAGCGCCTGAGAACCCGATGGTAGCAAACCTCAGAGCAGCACTGATGGGGCTACCCGCACCAAGACAGATCCAAGCCCCTGACATTGCAATGCACTTTATGGAGCACATTGCAGTAACGTCCTTACCATACAACACATGCGTACCGCTGGGGGTAGGCAACTATGACGGAACCACATATCCGGAGGATTTCCTCTGTGGTTTCGACAACGCAATTAGAACGCAACACTGGAGCGACGCGGTGTCCTGTCACATGTTCCAGTCAGTCCTTCACGATCTGGCACGGCGTTGGCTACACGAGCAACCCCCCAGGAGCATCACTAGTTGGGCTGACCTGCGGGAGAAGTTCATAAGGCGATTCCATCAAAGGATATCAGAGCAGCTGTCACACATGGCCGCACATTACCTGTTCCAACGACACGATGAAAGCCTGGCAGACTTCATTGACAGACACGCAAGCCAATGCCTTCGGATCCCGGGGCTGCCAGAAAGCCAACAGATCTCGGGATTCATCAACTGCCTGGACAAGAACAGGTTCAGTTCCCTCATTGATCAGTTGACAGAAACCCTACCACGGACAGTCGCCGCAATGCAAGACAAGGCAAGAAGTTTCATCAGGGTGGGAGCCGTGCGTCCTCACGCAAGGCCGCGGCATAACAGCGTTTACCCCGCCGGGCCCTCCTCGTCGCATCGGTGGGACAGAGGTAACCCCAGAGAATACAGGAACCCCAGGTTCAGGCCGGCAGAGCGCCACAGCTTGCTGTCGACTCTGAGCGAGTCACCAAAAGAAATACTCGCAATGGAACCAGAAGCAAAACGTTTCCCAGCCCCGCGGCCAATGGCACCTAAATACGACAAACAAAGAAACAAATATTGCAGATATCACGAAGAAAAAGGCCATGATACGAACGACTGCAGAGAACTGAAAGCAGTCATCATTAACGCCATAAAGGCAGGGAAGTTGGAACACTTAGTCGTTGGTGCCAGAGCAACACAGCGGCAAGAGGAAGACAAGTCAGCGGGGGGCGACAAAAAGAAAACCCAAGGGTTACCACCCCCCGACGGAACAATCCATATGATCCAATGCTGGGTTTGGGGACAACGACGCAAGGCAGAAGTCTTGGATACTTGGGAAAGGCAAGCCATAAGTTTCCCACCCATCCAAGATGCCAGCCCGTCGGCAGAACCACTGATCATCTCGGGAAGAATAAACAACCACCAAGTGGAACGGATCTACGTCGACAGTGGCAGCGCGCTGGACATTATGTACGAGCACTGTTTTGTCCAGCTGCCCATCAGCACACAGTGCCTATTAAGCCCTTA
The DNA here is from genome assembly GCA_949592205.1 of Helichrysum umbraculigerum. Lineage (NCBI taxonomy): Eukaryota > Viridiplantae > Streptophyta > Magnoliopsida > Asterales > Asteraceae > Helichrysum > Helichrysum umbraculigerum. The sequence goes on along the minus strand of CATIUR010000003.1, from coordinate 52,613,405 downwards.
TGACTCCCCGCTAGTGGGATTCTCATGTGAAACAAACTGGCCACTCGGAAAACTCAGCCTGGAAATGTGTCTGGGGCATCACCCAACTTACAGATCAACTACGCTGGAATTCATAGTTGTTCGCTCGCCGTCGCGGCATAACGTAATCTTGGGTCGCACCGGACTGCAGGCGTTCGGTGCGGTGATCTCCACCGTGCACGGAATGATCAAATTCCCAACGCTGCAGGGCGTCGCAACTATCAGATGTTCTGCCCCAGCAGCAGCAGTATGTGCACCCGTTGCGGTGGAAACTAGCAAACAGACCACACAGCCAGGACCGATGGAAGAAGACGTAGCAATAAACCCATCTTACCCTGAGCAAGCCATCAAGATCAACAAACTTCTCCCTCAGGAAATCAAAGCACAGATAATTAAAATCCTGCAAGATAACATTGATGTCTTCGCTTTCTGTTACGCTGACATGACAGGAGTACCTCGGAGTATTGCCGAGCACAGACTGAACGTTAACCCCAGTCTCACCCCAGTGAAACAAAAGAAAAGAGGAATGGCTCCCGAACGCAGCAGATTCTTAACTACAGAGGTCGATGGCCTTGTCAAGGCATGTGTCATGAGGGAAGTCAAGTACCAGACCTGGGTGGCCAACCCAGTCATGGTCAAAAAGTCAAACGGCGATTGGAGAATGTGCGTTGACTACAAGGATCTCAACAAAGCATGCCCCAAAGACAATTATCCCATGCCGGAGATCGACTGGAAGGTGGAATCCCTCCGCGGGTTTCCGCCTCAAATGTTTTTTGGACGCATACAAGGGCTACCATCAGATTCACATGGCAAAGGAAGACGAAGACAAAACAGCGTTCCACACCGCCCGGGGAATTTTCTGTTACCAAAAGATGCCCTTCGGGCTAAAAAACGCCGGGGCAACGTACCAGAGAGTCATCGACGCAGCTTTCCAGCACCAGATTGGAAGAAACGTCGAAGCTTATGTCGATGACATTGTTATTAAAAGCAACTCAGAATACGACCTTCTGAGCGACATGATAGAAACCTTCGCCACCCTGCGAAGCAGTGGCATGAAACTCAATCCGGCGAAGTGCACATTCGGCATGGAAGAGGGCAAGTTCCTGGGGCACATCATATCGCCCCAGGGAATCAAGGCAAACCCCAAGAAGATTGAGGCGATAACTGGAATGCCCTCCCCAAGCTCCATCCAGCAGGTCCAGAGCCTAACACGAAAACTCGCTGCCCTTACGCGTTTCTTGTCGAGGGCAGCGGACAGGTCACTCCCTTTCTTTACCACCCTACGGGGTTGTTTACGTAACAAAAACTTTATGTGGTCAGATGCAGCGGAGCAGGCTTTTCAGGAAATGAAGCTATTCATGCAAGAACTCCCCACGCTAACTGCACCCATCGCAGGAGAAACGATGCAGTTGTATATCGCCGCATCAGGTGACGCAGTTAGCTCGGTCCTCATTGCTGAGCGTAACAAGGTGCAGTTGCCGATTTATTTTGTCAGCAAAGCTCTGCAAGGAGGGGAAGTCAATTACAACCCCATGGAAAAACTTGTTCTAGCAATTGTGTATTCAGCGCGACGGCTGCGCCGCTACTTCCAGGCACACCCCATAGTGGTGCTCACTGACCAGCCAATCAAGCAGATCTTGACAAAACCTGAAGTGTCGGGAAGACTGGCCAAATGGGCCATAGAGCTGGGTGAGCACGAAATTTCTTTCAAACCGCGTAACGCGGTTAAAGGTCAGATCATGGCAGATTTTCTGGCAGAAATACCCAAAGGGACTGAGGGCACCACCCACTCGTCCACGCCCGCCCCCACCGCGCCGAGCACTTGGGAACTATACTCTGATGGAGCATCCAGTTCGGAAAGGTCTGGGGCTGGGCTCATTTTGACAAGCCCAACCGGAGAAGAATACACTTATGCTTTAAGATTCGAATTTCCAGCCTCCAACAACGAATCCGAGTATGAAGCTTTGCTTGCGGGCCTGTGCCTCGCGCAAGCAATGGACATCAAGGATCTAAGGGCTTTCGTTGACTCTCAGCTCGTGGCCAACCAAATTTCTGGTCTCTTCGAAGCAAAGGAACCCGCAATGAAACAATACCTCACTTTAACCAGGTCTGTGATAGAAGGATTCAGAAGTTTCAGCATTGAACAGGTCCCCCGCGGCAGAAACAAGAGGGCTGATGCACTCAGCAAATTGGCATCCCTCACATTTGCTCATTTAACCAAAGAAGTACTCGTAGAGGTTCTGAAACACAAGTCAATTGCCGCTGATCCCACCGTGGCAGACATACAGGAGACGAGGGACACATGGATGACACCAATCATTACGTTCATCACCACTGGAACACTTCCGGAAGACCCAGGGCAAGCCCGGAAAATAAGAGTCAACGCCCCAAGATACTTGATGAAAAAAGGGGTCCTCCACAGGAAAACTTTCTCGGGCCCAGAGCTAAGATGCGTCGGCCCTGCCCAAGCGGAGAACGTAATCAGAGAAATACACGAAGGGGCGTGTGGTTTACACGCCGGCCCACGATCGATAGTGGCGAAGATAGCAAGACATGGCTACTTTTGGCCGACCATGCACAAGGATACCACGGCAATAATACAGAAATGCCACGCTTGTCAAATCCATGCCCCGGTGCAGCGTTCCCCAAGACACGACCTGATTCCGGTCACGTCTGCATGGCCTTTTCACAAATGGGGTATCGACATCGTGGGGCCCTTCCCGGCAGACCATGGTAACCTAAAGTTCCTTGTGGTGGCGATAGATTATTTCACGAAATGGGTGGAGGCCAAACCATTGGACAAGATAACAGGGCAGAAGATTCTCAACTTCGTTTGGAACGACATTGTTTGTCGTTTCGGCATCCGCACGAGATCGTAACCGATAATGGCAAACAGTTCGCTGACAATCCTTTCAAGTCATGGTGCGAGGGACTCCAAATCAAGCAAACGTTCACCTCCGTTGCGCACCCCCAGGCGAACGGGCAGGTTGAGGTCACCAACCGTGATATAGTTGAAGGCATTAAGGCTCGCTTGGACACGGATACAAGGGGGTGGGCCGAAGAACTACCAAATGTGTTGTGGGCACATCGCACCACACCAAAGAAGAGCACAGGCGAAACGCACTATAGTCTGGTCTATGGATCGGAGGCCGTCATCCCTACAGAAATAAGTGTTCCGACGCCCAGGGTTGCACAATTCGATGAGGATGCCAATGAGATACGCCGCAGGGAACACCTCGAGTTGACAGAGGAAAGGCGCGGATACGCTGCAATCAGAGAGGCCGAAAACAAAAGAAAAATGGCACAGTACTACAATCGCAGGGTACACCCTCTCACTTTCCAAGTCGGCGATTATGTATGGAGAAAAAATGAGGCAAGCCGCGTGGAAGACACCGGTAAACTGGGCCCAAAATGGGAAGGCCCTTACAGGGTGGCCACGAACCACGGCAACGGAGCATACAGCCTAGTTACCACCAGCGGTGGACCGCTCCCACGTACTTGGCACGCAATGAATTTGAAGAAATGTTATGTCTAAAGCGCCCCAGCCGCGTCGAATGTAACGGGCAGCCCCGCCGGGTCTATGGCAGGCCTAAGTCCCACAAAGAAAGCACTTATTTTCTTCATTTTATTCTTGTGATAGTCGATAGTGTAGGTCAGGAATGAGTCTGATCAGCTTATCCTCTGTACCCATGCTATGTATTTTCAAATTTTCCAAAGATAATGAAAATCCAACGATTATCGCAAAAATTACAGGCTCAAACTTGGTTATGCTGCAATAATACACGTTAAAATCAACACAAGGGTATGCAGGTCCAACACTCAAGCAAGTTGAGAAGACCAAGAGCCGACCCAAACAAAGGGTCACAACTGTCTTATGTCACGCCGCGGCAGAGCATTAAGCTACGCGGCGGAAACAGATAGGATGGTCCCACCCCCGTTGGGAAGTGTTTTCTAGCCTTACCCCTGGTGGAGATCCCCCGCAGTTCTCAAGCTGAAGAGGGGTTTGATCAGAGACAGTTGCCCCGCGCCCGGCGACGACTTCTAAGTCCGCCGAAGGCGAGACGCCAACACACACACGGTAATCTAGACTTACCGGTCATGACAAAAACAATAATCGCGCAAAAAACACAAACATCTAGCAAATAAGCTAAACACAACAAACCTGTGCAATACACCAGTTACATAAAAACAAACTACAAACTGTACATCACATAACACCAGTTACATTGTTCCAGAGGTTACATACGCCCAAACCAGGCACCAACAAAAAACAAGGTTAGAGTTATTACATAACAAGGGCCCGCAGCACGCGACCGACCAAAAGATTAAGTTCAAATTCAACAGATAACAAACAACTAAGGCTCGATGGCCAACACCTCGTCCACACTCAAATCGGGGTTGCTAACCAGCTTCGCAACATAAGCGGACTTGGCATTCTTCGCTGCCTCGAACAGTTGTTTGGCTTGCACCTTGCTATCGGGCTTGACCATTTGCAGAAGTTCTTCTGGGAACACAGGGGGGCTCTCTCCAAAGGCTTTCTGAGCACGAACCACAGCACGATGGGACCCATACTCCATCAGCCCTTGGGCATATGCATTGAAGGGATCGGTAACAGTCGGGTCCTTCAACACTTTATCGCAAATCTGTTCCAGCCCACCGCGCAGCTTCGCAAGCTCAGAAAGAGCCGCCTCCTTAGCCTCCCTCTCCTTGGTCACCTGTCCCAACGCACCTGCAAGGGATTCATCAAGGGTTTTGTTTTTCTGTTCCAACACAAATATCTGCCCATCCTTGGCAGTCACCAACCTACCCTGCTCAGCAAACTGATTCTCCAGCGCATCATACTCGGCAACTTTACCCTCCATCTCACATATGCGGTTCCTCTGCGCCTCGATCTGCAAACCCCGGTTGAGCGAGTCAGACTTACAACCATCCACAGCTAACTTCATTTCAGCAATAGTATCGAGTTGGGATTGATTTGTAGCACGCAACTCGACAACTTCGCCCGTTAACTTGCTCCAAGATGCTTTTTCTGACTTCAGGTTAGCCAACTCAACTTTCAACTCATGCACATGTCCCCGCTCAACCTCAAGCTCACCCCGCAGAGTTTGACGGTCATTAGACACTGCCTGATACCTGCGTCGGTTGTCCAAAAGCCAAACCAAATGGTGCACAATAGAATCATCGCTGCGGCGACGCGCTTCATCATCACTGAATTCCCGCACAGAGTCCAGCAGATCGGACGGTAACAGAGAATCCAAGATTTTCTCAACATCCAAAATATTGTCCGTAGTCTCTTTGTCATCATCCACACTAATAGCAGCTGTCTCATGGACAGGTGCGTTAAGAGGGGCAGACCGGACATGAGCAGGCATGGGTAGCACAGTGGGCTGGACCTCAGCAATTGGGTCAACGTTGAGAGGGTTCAACCCTGACCCACCGGGGAGAAACTCATCAGGAAGGCCACATGTATGCCGGCCAGTGGGCCAATCATCACCCGTCTCGCCCTGCTTCCCATCACCACTGCCTTCCTCATCTGCAAGCGAAAACGCTGCAAAATAAAGGTGGGGTAAATCCAAATAGACCAACGCGCCACGAACATATTAAGACGTGACAGTGGAGTGCAAAGAAATATTACCTGCATCGGAAACCTCTCCTCCAACGTCGCTTGCATCCACCCTGGGCAGTTTCATCCCGGACAAATCTTTTGCGGTAAACTTCCTTTTCTTACCAACAGCCTGGCCGCGCTGAAGCCCAGAGCGCGTAACACCAGGAATCACGGGGTCCACAACGGCAGTCGTTGCAGCAGACACCGACAAGTCCGGCTCATCATCACTCCCGGCATCCTCCTCCTTAACCAGTTGCTCGTGGAACGGCTCAAACTCCGACTCAGTACAACCCTCATAACCGACTTGCACATCATCAAGATCATCATCAGAAAGAAGATACACAGGCTGCATTACTGCAATACAACAAAAATAAAAAAAAAAACTTCAGGACCAATAGCAAGAATATGGAAACAGTTATTGGCGCAAGTAAAAGGGTCAAAGCAGCATATATAAGGATAAACATATATAGATGACCGATGCAGCGCGCCCATACCCTGTCCGTTTTTCCTAAATACAGGCTTCGCGCTACCACGCTTCCAGGAGGAACTAATGCCCAAAGCAAACAACAAAGCCTCTTGGTGATACGTGCGCATATGCAGCGTCGCACTATCACAAAGGTCAAACAAACGCGGATCCGGCCCATGGTCACGGGGAATCGTGTTCAACTTAGCAATGATCCCTTGAAAGTTCCATGACAGGACCACCGCGGGGACACGGGGCAAATAGGTCACATCAATAAAAAAGAAGCCATCCTTCCATGACCTTAAAGGTGGCCCTTTCGATGTTGTAAACGATGACGATGGCCTCTTTTCGAATGAAAACCAACAATCCTGCTTGGCCACACGGAAATGGCGGCGAAGCAATGCGATGTTCGGCTCGCCGCCATGACCACGGCAAAACATCTCGAACATAAGCAACCGCATCAAACCTAAAGGGAGGAGTTGAGAAAGGGCTATTTTGAAATACTCGCAGACACTCACAATGAAACCACTGACAGGAAGGCGAAAGTTGCACATTTCAAAATACCGCCGGTAAACAGCCATTTTTCCGGCCGGCGGAGCATGCGCCCTGTCATCAGGCCCCAGCGCCACCGGATTAAACCCCCTAATCGAAGGATACTGGACCTCTAAAGAGGCCAAGACAACATCGCTTACTTTGCTACGTGTCCGGGTGACGGTTGAAGTAACATCGTCGGAAACCGCCGCCGGAACAGTATCATTAGATGAAGAAACAGACATGGCAAGAAACAACCGTGCGCAAAAAACGAAAGGGGAATACTAAGAAACACAGAAAGTAAAGAAAACACGGACCTCTATACGGCGATTGATCGAAAATACAGCGTGGGAACCGTTTTTTGCGAAGCGGACGAACCCTAATTTGGAAATGATCAAATTTTGGGGATGAATAAAATGAACGAAAAAGGCGGGTTAAGGATATTTATTATCCGGGAAAACGGGTCGGGCCACCATCGGACTTTAATCACGACGCTACACGTGTCCGATCCACTCATTATTTCAAATTTTGAAATGATCTCCGTTCCACGCGCCTGCACCTAGCCGCCTCACGCGCCTTACACGCCATCATTGCCTGCCAAAAACAACTATTGACATGACTCGCCATTGATGTTTGCTCAGAAAAAATCAATACCACAACTGCCGTTACGTCCCACCCCGCTGGAAACAAACTGCCGGTGCACGCCGCAGTGTGCACACTATGAGAAACTAAGAGTTCGACCCTTCGACTAATACTCAGTCAAACAATCGAACAGGGGGGACTTAATGGTGTAACCACACCCCAGCATAACAACTACATTTCACAGCGCGGCGGGACGCACGTATGTCCTGCCCACCGCGGGAGATCGGCGTCCCAAACCAACTATGGTTACATCGCAGCGTAACCATACCGACAAAACATTCCCTGACACAACGTATCATGAACAGTGCCATGTCAGAAAAGTACAGGAAGGTCAACGTATCTTCCTTACGCCTCATTGGTTTGTCCACCGGTTAATACGGGTCCTCCAGCTGTCACACTTCCCCATTGGCTGCGGAATAAATCCAAACGGTGACAGCTTGTTTTCGGCCGATCACCTCGACACCCGAACACGACCGTTAGGCGGGAATCGCAGTGGATCGGTCCAGGCCCGTTACACCCCAACGGTTATCTTCCATGAGTATATATATCACACTTAACGCCATCTTGAGGGCATGTTCACTCACCACCCAAAAACCCTAATCACTTCTACCACCTGAAATCTTCTCAAGATTGAAGGTTATTAACAGCAACTGGAGTGTAGAAAACGATTATAATCCACCCACCTCATTCACTACTGCACTCAAGCGATCCATGGCTTGATCAAATGGCGCCACCCGTGTAGCTAAGTAACACACAGCTAAAACCCTAAAACACCACAGTCAACCTACAAAGCCACAACCTAAAAAAAAAAAAAAAAAAAAAAGACCCTAACAAAATGGCGACGTCCGGGGAAGCAACTTCGTTGCCAACTCCGGCCACGTTGGTCGTTATGGAACCGGTAGTATCACAGTTGGTCCCGTATCCGTCGCTAGCTAACCGGCAGATAGCAGCCACCATACTGCAAACACCTACGCTTCACATGGAACAACGTCGTCGCGAGACGGCAGAAGCAAACCGTCAACGGCTGCAACTCCAAACACCGGCAAAGGACGGCGGTATTAATAGCGCCACAATTCCGCCGACGACTGTGCAAGTCTCCGGCATAACGCTAACACCGACGGCGACAACCACACAGAACGTGCCGCTGACCCCAGGCATGGCACAACAAATTCTTTCTCAAATGGGTTACTTGGTCGGGCCAGAAACCTTCTCGCCACAGCCGAATTATCAGTGGCCGCAGTTGTATTTCCAGCAGCAGGTGCCACTGCAGCATTACACGCCACCGCTGGTACAGCCAACACCGTTGAATAGCACCCCAGTGCCAACAAACATCCAACAAACGGACCAGCTACAGCATAACAGCAGCCCTGCAGCAATGCTGGCACAAATACTCAACCAAGCGATGCAACCAGCGCCACCACCACCCGCGCCAGCGCTTGAGAACCCGATGGTAGCAAACCTCAGAGCAGCACTGATGGGGCTACCCGCACCAAGACAGATCCAAGCCCCTGACATTGCAATGCACTTTATGTAGCACATTGCAGTAACGTCCTTACCATACAACACATGCGTACCGCTGGGGGTAGGCAACTATGACGGAACCACAGATCCGGAGGATTTCCTCTGTGGTTTCGACAACGCAATTAGAACGCAACACTGGAGCGACGCGGTGTCCTGTCACATGTTCCAGTCAGTCCTTCACGATCTGGCACGGCGTTGGCTACACGAGCAACCCCCCAGGAGCATCACTAGTTGGGCTGACCTGCGGGAGAAGTTCATAAGGCGATTCCATCAAAGGATATCAGAGCAGCTGTCACACATGGCCGCACATTACCTGTTCCAACGACACGATGAAAGCCTGGCAGACTTCATTGACAGACACGCAAGCCAATGCCTTCGGATCCCGGGGCTGCCAGAAAGCCAACAGATCTCGGGATTCATCAACTGCCTGGACAAGAACAGGTTCAGTTCCCTCATTGATCAGTTGACAGAAACCCTACCACGGACAGTCGCCGCAATGCAAGACAAGGCAAGAAGTTTCATCAGGGTGGGAGCCGTGCGTCCTCACGCAAGGCCGCGGCATAACAACGTTTACCCCGCCGGGCCCTCCTCGTCGCATCGGTGGGACAGAGGTAACCCCAGAGAATACAGGAACCCCAGGTTCAGGCCGGCAGAGCGCCACAGCTTGCTGTCGACTCTGAGCAAGTCACCAAAAGAAATACTCGCAATGGAACCAGAAGCAAAACGTTTCCCAGCCCCGCGGCCAATGGCACCTAAATACGGCCAACAAAGCAACAAATATTGCAGATATCACGAAGAAAAAGGCCATGATACGAACGACTGCAGAGAACTGAAAGCAGTCATCATTAACGCCATAAAGGCAGGGAAGTTGGAACACTTAGTCGTTGGTGCCAGAGCAACGCAGCGGCAAGAGGAAGACAAGCCAGCGGGGGGCGACAAAAAGAAAACTCAAGGGTTACCACCCCCCGACGGAACAATCCATATGATCCAATGCTGGGTTGGGGGACAACGACGCAAGGCAGAAGTCTTGGATACTTGGGAAAGGCAAGCCATAAGTTTCCCACCCATCCAAGATGCCAGCCCGTCGGCAGAACCACTGATCATCTCGGGAAGAATAAACAACCACCAAGTGGAACGGATCTACGTCGACAGTGGCAGCGCGCTGGACATTATGTACGAGCACTGTTTTGTCCAGCTGCCCATCAGCACACAACGCCTATTAAACCCTTATGACTCCCCGCTAGTGGGATTCTCAGGTGAAACAAACTGGCCACTCGGAAAACTCAGCCTGGAAATGTGTCTGGGGCAACACCCAACTTACAGATCAACTGCGCTGGAATTCATAGTTGTTCGCTCGCCGTCGCGGCATAACGTAATCTTGGGTCGCACCGGACTGCAGGCGTTCGGTGCGGTGATCTCCACCGTGCACGGAATGATCAAATTCCCAATGCTGCAGGGCGTCACAACTATCAGATGTTCTGCCCCAGCAGCAGCAGTATGTGCACCCGTTGCGGTGGAAACTAGCAAACAGACCACACAGCCAGGACCGATGGAAGAAGACGTAGCAATAAACCCATCTTACCCTGAGCAAGCCATCAAGATCAACAAACTTCTCCCTCAGGAAATCAAAGCACAGGTAATTAAAATCCTGCAAGATAACATTGATGTCTTCGCTTTCTGTTACGCTGACATGACAGGAGTACCTCGGAGTATTGCCGAGCACAGACTGAACGTTAACCCCAGTCTCACACCAGTGAAACAAAAGAAAAGAGGAATGGCTCCCGAACGCAGCAGATTCTTAACTACAGAGGTCGATGGCCTTGTCAAGGCAGGTGTCATGAGGGAAGTCAAGTACCAGACCTGGGTGGCCAACCCAGTCATGGTCAAAAAGTCAAACGGCGATTGGAGAATGTGCGTTGACTACAAGGATCTCAACAAAGCATGCCCCAAAGACAATTATCCCATGACGGAGATCGACTGGAAGGTGGAATCCCTCCGCGGGTTTCCGCCTCAAATGTTTTTTAGACGCATACAATGGCTACCATCAGATTCACATGGCAAAGGAAGACGAAGACAAAACAGCGTTCCACACCGCCCGGGGAATTTTCTGTTACCAAAAGATGCCCTTCGGGCTAAAAAACACCGGGGCAACGTACCAGAGAGTCATCGACGCAGCTTTCCAGCACCAGATTGGAAGAAACGTCGAAGCTTATGTCGATGACATTGTTATTAAAAGCAACTCAGAATCCGACCTTCTGAGCGACATGATAGAAACCTTCGCCACCCTGCGAAGCATTGGCATGAAACTCAATCCGGCGAAGTGCACATTCGGCATGGAAGAGGGCAAGTTCCTGGGGCACATCATATCGCCCCAGGGAATCAAGGCAAACCCCAAGAAGATTGAGGCGATAACTGGAATGCCCTCCCCAAGCTCCATCCAGCAGGTCCAGAGCCTTACACGAAAACTCGCTGCCCTTACGCGTTTCTTGTCGAGGGCAGCGGACAGGTCACTCCCTTTCTTTACCACCCTACGGGGTTGTTTACGTAACAAAAACTTTATGTGGTCAGATGCAGCGGAGCAGGCTTTTCAGGAAATGAAGCTATTCATGCAAGAACTCCCCACGCTAACTGCACCCATCGCAGGAGAAACGATGCAGTTGTATATCGCCGCATCAGGTGACACAGTTAGCTCGGTCCTCATTGCTGAGCGTAACAAGGTGCAGTTGCCGATTTATTTTGTCAGCAAAGCTCTGCAAGGAGGGGAAGTCAATTACAACCCCATGGAAAAACTTGTTCTAGCAATTGTGTATTCAGCGCGACGGCTGCGCCGCTACTTCCAGGCACACCCCATAGTGGTGCTCACTGACCAGCCAATCAAGCAGATCTTGACAAAACCTGAAGTGTCGGGAAGACTGGCCAAATGGGCCATAGAGCTGGACGAGCACGAAATTTCTTTCAAACCGCGTAACGCGGTTAAAGGTCAGATCATGGCAGATTTTCTGGCAGAAATACCCAAAGGGACTGAGGGCACCACCCACTCGTCCACGCCCGCCCCCACCGCGCTGAGCACCTGGGAACTATACTCTGATGGAGCATCCAGTTCGGAAAGGTCTGGGCTGGGCTCATTTTGACAAGCCCAACCGGAGAAGAATACACTTATGCTTTAAGATTCGAATTTCCAGCCTCCAACAACGAATCCGAGTATGAAGCTTTGCTTGCGGGCCTGTGCCTCGCGCAAGCAATGGACATCAAGGATCTAAAGGCTTTCGTTGACTCTCAGCTCGTGGCCAACCAAATTTCTGGTCTCTTCGAAGCAAAGGAACCCGCAATGAAACAATACCTCACTTTATCCAGGTCTGTGATAGAAGGATTCAGAAGTTTCAGCATTGAACAGGTCCCCTGCGGCAGAAACAAGAGGGCTGATGCACTCAGCAAATTGGCATCCCTCACATTTGCTCATTTAACCAAAGAAGTACTCGTAGAGGTTCTGAAACACAAGTCAATTGCCGCTGATCCCACCGTGGCAGACATACAGGAGACGGGGGACACATGGATGACACCAATCATTAAGTTCATCACCACTGGAACACCTCCGGAAGACCCAGGGCAAGCCCGGAAAATAAGAGTCAACGCCCCAAGATACTTGATGAAAAAAGGGGTCCTCCACAGGAAAACTTTCTCGGGCCCAGAGCTAAGATGCGTCGGCCCGGCCCAAGCGGAGAACGTAATCAGAGAAATACACGAAGGGGCGTGTGGTTTACACGCCGGCCCACGATCGATAGTGGCGAAGATAGCAAGACATGGCTACTTTTGGCCGACCATGCACAAGGATACCACGGCAATAATACAGAAATGCCACGCTTGTCAAATCCATGCCCCGGTGCAGCGTTCCCCAAGACACGACCTGATTCCGGTCACGTCTGCATGGCCTTTTCACAAATGGGGTATCGACATCGTGGGGCCCTTCCCGGCAGACCATGGTAACCTAAAGTTCCTTGTGGTGGCGATAGATTATTTCACGAAATGGGTGGAGGCCAAACCATTGGACAAGATAACAGGGCAGAAGATTCTCAACTTCGTTTGGAACGACATTGTTTGTCGTTTCGGCATACCGCACGAGATCGTAAGCGATAATGGCAAACAGTTCGCTGACAATCCTTTCAAGTCATGGTGCGAGGGACTCCAAATCAAGCAAACGTTCACCTCCGTTGCGCACCCCCAGGCGAACGGGCAGGTTGAGGTCACCAACCGTGATATAGTTGAAGGCATTAAGGCTCGCTTGGACACGGATACAAGGGGGTGGGCCGAAGAACTACCAAATGTGTTGTGGGCACATCGCACCACACCAAAGAAGAGCACAGGCGAAACGCCCTATAGTCTGGTCTATGGATCGGAGGCCGTCATCCCTGCAGAAATAAGTGTTCCGACGCCCAGGGTTGCACAATTCGATGAGGATGCCAATGAGATACGCCGCAGGGAACACCTCGAGCTGACAGAGGAAAGGCGCGGATACGCTGCAATCAGAGAGGCCGAAAACAAAAGAAAAATGGCACAGTACTACAATCGCAGGGTACACCCTCTCACTTTCCAAGTCGGCGATTATGTATGGAGAAAAAATGAGGCAAGCCGCGTGGAAGACACTTGTAAACTGGGCCCAAAATGGGAAGGCCCTTACAGGGTGGCCACGAACCACGGCAACGGAGCATACAGCCTAGTTACCACCAGCGGTGGACCGCTCCCACGTACTTGGCACGCAACGAATTTGAAGAAATGTTATGTCTAAAGCGCCCCAGCCGCGTCGAATGTAACGGGCAGCCCCGCCAGGTCTATGGCAGGCCTAAGTCCCACAAAGAAAGCACTTATTTTCTTCATTTTATTCTTGTGATAGTCGATAGTGTAGGTCAGGAATGAGTCTGATCAGCTTATCCTCTGTACCCATGCTATGTATTTTCAAATTTTCCAAAGATAATGAAAATCCAACGATTATCGCAAAAATTACAGGCTCAAACTTGGTTATGCTGCAATAATACACGTTAAAATCAACACAAGGGTATGCAGGTCCAACACTCAAGCAGGTTGAGAAGACCAAGAGCCGACCCAAACAAAGGGTCACAACTGTCTTATGTCACGCCGCGGCAGAGCATTAAGCTACGCGGCGGAAACAGATAGGATGGTCCCACCCCCGTTGGGAAGTGTTTTCTAGCCTTACCCCTGGTGGAGATCCCCCGCAGTTCTCAAGCTGAAGAGGGGTTTGATCAGAGACAGTTGCCCCGCACCCGGCGACGACTTCTAAGTCCGCCGAAGGCGAGACGCCAACACACACACGGTAATCTAGACTTACCGGTCATGACAAAAACAATAATCGCGCAAAAAACACAAACATCTAGCAAATAAGCTAAACACAACAAACCTGTGCAATACACCAGTTACATAAAAACAAACTACAAACTGTACATCACATAACACCAGTTACATTGTTCCAGAGGTTACATACGCCCAAACCAGGCACCAACAAAAAACAAGGTTAGAGTTATTACATAACAAGGGCCCGCAGCACGCGGTCGACCAAAAGATTAAGTTCAAATTCAACAGATAACAAACAACTAAGGCTCGATGGCCAACACCTCGTCCACACTCAAATCGGGGTTGCTAACCAGCTTCGCAACATAAGCGGACTTGGCATTCTTCGCTGCCTCGAACAGTTGTTTGGCTTGCACCTTGCTATCGGGCTTGACCATTTGCAGAAGTTCTTCTGGGAACACAGGGGGGCTCTCTCCAAAGGCTTTCTGAGCACGAACCACAGCACGATGGGACCCATACTCCATCAGCCCTTGGGCATATGCATTGAACGGATCGGTAACAGTCGGGTCCTTCAACACTTTATCGCAAATCTGTTCCAGCCCACCGCGCAGCTTCGCAAGCTCAGAAAGAGCCGCCTCCTTAGCCTCCCTCTCCTTGGTCACCTGTCCCAGCGCACCTGCAAGGGATTCATCAAGGGTTTTGTTTTTCTGTTCCAACACAAATATCTGCCCATCCTTGGTAGTCACCAACCTACCCTGCTCAGCAACCTGATTCTCCAGCGCAGCATACTCGACAACTTTACCCTCCAGCTCACATATGCGGTTCCTCTGCGCCTCGATCTGCAAACCCCGGTTGAGCGAGTCAGACTTACAACCATCCACAGCTAACTTCATTTCAGCAATAGTATCGAGTTGGGATTGATTTGTAGCACGCAACTCGACAACTTCGCCCGTTAACTTGCTCCAAGATGCTTTTTCTGACTTCAGGTTAGCCAACTCAACTTTCAACTCATGCACATGTCCCCGCTCAACCTCAAGCTCACCCCGCAGAGTTTGACGGTCATTAGATACTGCCTGATACCTGCGTCGGTTGTCCAAAAGCCAAACCAAATGGTGCACAATAGAATCATCACTGCGGCGACGCGCTTCATCATCACTGAATTCCCGCACAGAGTCCAGCAGATCGGACGGTAACAGAGAATCCAAGATTTTCTCAACATCCAAAATATTGTCCGTAGTCTCTTTGTCATCATCCACACTAATAGCAGCTGTCTCATGGACCGGTGCGTTAAGAGGGGCAGACCGGACATGAGCAGGCATGGGTAGCACAGTGGGCTGGACCTCAGCAATTGGGTCAACGTTGAGAGGGTTCAACCCTGACCCACCGGGGAGAAACTCATCAGGAAGGCCACATGTATGCCGGCCAGTGGGCCAATCATCACCCGTCTCGCCCTGCTTCCCATCACCACTGCCTTCCTCATCTGCAAGCGAAAACGCTGCAAAATAAAGGTGGGGTAAATCCAAATAGACCAACGCGCCACGAACATATTAAGACGTGACAGTGGAGTGCAAAGAAACATTACCTGCATCGGAAACCTCTCCTCCAACGTCGCTTGCATCCACCCTGGGCAGTTTCATCCCGGACAAATCTTTTGCGGTAAACTTCCTTTTCTTACCAACAGCCTGGCCGCGCTGAAGCCCAGAGCACGTAACACCAGGAATCACGGGGTCCACAACGGCAGTCGTTGCAGCAGACACCGACAAGTCCGGCTCATCATCACTCCCGGCATCCTCCTCCTTAACCAGTTGCTCGTGGAACGGCTCAAACTCCGACTCAGTGCAACCCTCATAACCGACTTGCACATCATCAAGATCATCATCAGAAAGAAGATACACAGGCTGCATTACTGCAATACAACAAAAATAAAAAAAAAAACTTCAGGACCAATAGCAAGAATATGGAAACAGTTATTGGCGCAAGTAAAAGGGTCAAAGCAGCATATATAAGGATAAACATATATAGATGACCGATGCAGCGCGCCCATACCCTGTCCGTTTTTCCTAAATACAGGCTTCGCGCTACCACGCTTCCAGGAGGAACTAATGCCCAAAGCAAACAACAAAGCCTCTTGGTGATACGTGCGCATATGCAGCGTCGCACTATCACAAAGGTCAAACAAACGCGGATCCGGCCCATGGTCACGGGGAATCGTGTTCAACTTAGCAATGATCCCTTGAAAGTTCCATGACAGGACCACCGCGGGGACACGGGGCAAATAGGTAACATCAATAAAAAAGAAGCCATCCTTCCATGACCTTAAAGGTGGCCCTTTCGATGTTGTAAACGATGATGATGGCCTCTTTTCGAATGAAAACCAACAATCCTGCTTGGCCACACGGAAATGGCGGCGAAGCAATGAGATGTTCGGCTCGCCGCCATGACCACGGCAAAACATCTCGAACATAAGCAACCGCATCAAACCTAAAGGGAGGAGTTGAGAAAGGGCTATTTTGAAATACTCGCAGACACTCACAATGAAACCACTGACAGGAAGGCGAAAGTTGCACACTTCAAAATACCGCCGGTAAACAGCCATTTTTCCGGCCGGCGGAGCATACGCCCTGTCATCAGGCCCCAGCGCCACCGGATTAAACCCCCTAATCGAAGGATACTGGACCTCTAAAGCGGCCAAGACAACATCGCTTACTTTGCTACGTGTCCGGGTGACGGTTGAAGTAACATCGTCGGAAACCGCCGCCGGAACAGTATCATTAGATGAAGAAACAGACATGGCAAGAAACAACAGTGCGCAAAAAACGAAAGGGGAATACTAAGAAACACAGAAAGTAAAGAAAACACAGACCTCTATACGGCGATTGATCGAAAATACAGCGTGGGAACCGTTTTTTGCGAAGCGGACGAACCCTAATTTGGAAATGATCAAATTTTGGGGATGAATAAAATGAACGAAAAAGGCGGGTTAAGGATATTTATTATCCGGGAAAACGGGTCGGGCCACCATCGGACTTTAATCACGACGCTACACGTGTCCGATCCACTCATTATTTCAAATTTTGAAATGATCTCCGTTCCACGCGCCTGCACCTAGCCGCCTCACGCGCCTTACGCGCCATCATTGCCTGCCAAAAACAACTATTGACATGACTCGCCATTGATGTTTGCTCAGAAAAAATCAATACCACAACTGCCGTTACGTCCCACCCCGTTGGAAACAAACTGCCGGTGCACGCCGCAGTGTGCACACTATGTGAAACTAAGAGTTCGACCCTTCGACTAATACTCAGTCAAACAATCGAACTGGGGGGACTTAATGGTGTAACCACACCCCAGCATAACAACTACATTTCACAGCGCGGCGGGACGCACGTATGTCCTGCCCACCGCGGGAGATCGGCGTCCCAAACCAACTATGGTTACATCGCAGCGTAACGATACCGACAAAACATTCCCTGACACAACGTATCATGAACAGTGCCATGTCAGAAAAGTACAGGAAGGTCAACGTATCTTCCTTACGCCTCATTGGTTTGTCCACCGGTTAATACGGGTCCTCCAGCTGTCACACTTCCCCATTGGCTGCGGAATAAATCCAAACGGTGACAGCTTGTTTTCGGCCGATCACCTCGACACCCGAACACGACCGTTAGGCGGGAATCGCAGTGGATCGGTCCAGGCCCGTTACACCCCAACGGTTATCTTCCATGAGTATATATATCACACTTAACGCCATCTTGAGGGCATGTTCACTCACCACCCAAAAACCCTAATCACTTCTACCACCTGAAATCTTCTCAAGATTGAAGGTTATTAACAGCAATTGGAGTGTAGAAAACGATTATAATCCACCCACCTCATTCACTACTGCACTCAAGCGATCCATGGCTTGATCACAGATATATACAAAATAACTACACCAAAGGTCTCTGTCTTAAAGGAATTTGGTGATTCTATAAACCAAAAGTCTCTGGATAAAGTCTTACAGGAAGATGGTGTTATGAACTTGTTACCGGTATATGAAAGAGAGCATCTATATTATATTTACGTGTTAATATTACTTAGTAATGTAATAACTAATAACATTGTGTTCTCTTTGTATAAAATTTTTGATAAGATAATTAGTGAAAGCTAGTGATATTTGTTTTGTTGAAGCATGATAAGGTGTTCTATTTGAAAATTAATGATAAGCTAATTAGTGGAGGAACTTTTTATTGTTTTTTTGGTTTAATTTCTTTTGCCACTCTAAGAGTGTGACGTGTCGATTTTATAAGAAGTTTAAGAATCTTGAGTTTTCCTTATATAATAACTAGAGGTAGAAGGGTTGTGCACAGCTCACGACTAATTACGTTGATGATCGATTATTAGACGATGTAATGTATTATCTCTTTAAATGATGTATAACTTGTAATAGAGTAAATTCCACAAATGGTCCCTGTGGTTTACATTGATTTATGAAAACAGTCCCTGTACTCTTTTTTCAACGTTTTCGGTCCAATAACTTTGGTTTTTCTCGCAAATGGTCCCTTAAGGGACCATTTGTGAGCAAATCCAAAGTTAGACGGAGGGACCATTTGCGAGCAAAAATTCAAAGTTAAGGGACCATTTGCAGAAAATCCGAAGTTATTGGACCAAAAACGTTGAAAAAAGAGTACAGGGAATGTTTTCGTAAATCAATGTAAACCACAGGGACGATTTATGGAATTTACACCTTGTAATAAAATATAACACACACACACACACACACACACACACACACACACACACACATATATATATATATATATATATATATATATATATATATATATATATATATATATATATATATTGATCACTATTTCTTGTATGACTGGAAAAAATAGTTCTAATATGTGAAGTTACATGAACAATATTTTGTTATTTAGTCATGTTTTGCTTTGCACAATAATATCTTAAAATAAGTTGAAATACAAAAAATTACATTATTTACTCTTTTTTTTTTCTTTGCTAAAAAAATGTTGAGATCGGTTGACATTACAGTTACATAAACTTTTTTTTTTTTGGGTAAAGGGCAAATGTTTAGCCGGTAAATATATTCCCAAAAGCATTTAAGTACAATGGATGTGAGTGAATTCCACACCTCAGCCTGTTACATAGGCAAAAAAGACTACATAACAATGACACGACCACGAAACAATATTTGACTTAACAGAAATCAAACAAGGAACCACACTACTTAACCCTTCTTATCCATTTTTCTATCATGAAGGCTCATGTAATCAGCCATCTCGCTATCCACAGGATCAAGAATGTCATCTTCATCATTCTCACCCGCAAAATAGGAAGTAGGAACATCAGTACTATAAATCTCTTTTCGACAAGAATACAAGTTGGATGTATTATCAGTGCTATCATCAGTAGATGCCACCTTCTTTCCACGATCTTCCTTCATATTAGCCAACTGCTCACTTGAAAAAGCCGTACTATCAAATTTGGAATTTAATTTATTCAGAGCCTCAAAAGAGTTAGACGTTTCAGTTGTACCAACCTCCTTTGTCTTCTTTTTAGGAACAAACACCTGTTTAGAAGGTGCAACAACCACTTTCTTTGGATTACCAACCACAAGGCCACGGAACCCTATTATTTATGAAAATTAGCTTCATTTCCTGTGTGATGCACGTTTATATCAATTTCGGTACCTATTCATGACAAAGTGATCGCAAGCATAACTAAGTTTGCAAGATTGTACACTCTAATTTTGATATCAAAATGGGAATATCAATTGCGTAAGACCGCAATTTCGCACTGCAATATCAAATTCGCAATTTCAGTACGCAATATCAGTTTAGTAGTACAACTTATTTATGTAAAAATAATGGAGGAAGATAGTAAAGTCCCACTCATTTTAGGATGTCCTTCTTTACATACTGCTGATGCTATTATTTATGTGAAAAATAAGCAGTTGACCTTAGGAGTGGGCCTGGAAAGGATTGCTTTCACGGTTGATAAGGCCATGAAGCATCCTTATTCTACTAATGATACTTGTTTTAGTATTGATGTGATATATGAGGCTCTGGATGAGGAGTTACAGGCATTGCTGGAATTGGATGCTGAACTTGCTGAATTGTTGGAGATTGTTGAGGAGAAGATGATTGAGGAAGAGTTGCTTGTAGCTGTGGAAGCTGATAATTAAGGATGATGAAGAGCAACTAGCTGAGGAAAGCTTTGAGGAGTTAGAGAGCGAGGACCTGATGAGGATCAAAACATCACTGGAGGATCCACCGAAAGACTTGGAGTTAAAACCGCTTCCAAGTCACTTGGAGTATGCATACTTGCAAGAGGAAAACTTGTTACCGGTTGTAATTTCCTGTACTCTTGTAAATTCTGAAAAAGGTAAATTGTTGAATGTGTTGAAAGCTCACAAGGGCGCCTTTGCTTGGCGTACATCGACATACCCGAGATAAGCCCATCTTTTTGAAAGCATAAAATTAACTTTTTAAATGATGTAAAACCCGTTGTTCAAAGACAACGGAGGCTTAAACCGAATATGAAGGATGTTGTCAAGAAAGCGGTAATAAATCTACTTGATGCGGGTATTATATACCCGATTTTTGATAGCCCTTGGGTGAGCCCGGTCTATTGTGTGCCTAAAAAGGGGGGTATGACTGTAGTAACGAATGACCAGAACGAATTGGTTCCAACTAGACAGTCACGGGATGGCGAGTGTGTATTGACTATAAGAAGTTGAATGATGCCACCCGGAAAGATCATTTCCCTTTACCCTTTATTGACCAAATGTTAGAGAGACTTGCCGGTAATGAGTTCTTTTGCTTTCTTGACGGGTTTTCGGGATATTTTCAAATCCCTATAGACCCGAAAGATCAGGAAAAGATCACTTTTACATGTCCTTTTGGTACGTATGCTTATAGGAGAATGCCTTTTGGGCTATGTAATGCCCCAGCCACCTTTCAAAGGTGTATGATCACTATCTTTCAAGATATGATTGAGACTTCTATGGAGGTTTTTATGGATGATTTCTCTGTTTCTGGGAATTCATTCGAATCTTGCTTGTCTAACTTAGACAAGATGCTTGAAAGGTGTGAAAAGGCACACTTAGTTCTTAATTGGGAAAAGTGTCATTTCATGGTTAATGAGGGGATAGTTTTGGGACACAAGGTGTCGAGTGTGGGGATCAAGGTTGATAAGGCAAAGATTGATGTCATTGCCAAGTTACCTCCACCCACTAATTTGAAGGCCATTAGGAGTTTTCTAGGTCATGCGGGTTTTTACCGTAGGTTCAATAAAGACTTTTCTAAGATCACGAGACCTATGACCAAACTGCTAGAGAAAGATGTGCCTTTTGTTTTTAATGATGATTGTGTGAAGGCATTTAAGACTTTAAAAGACCGACTCACTAATGCACCCATTACGGTTTCACCCGACTGGTCACAACCTTTCGAGTTAATGTGTGATTCTAGTGACTTTGCCTTAGGAGATATTTTAGGATAACGGGAGGGAAATCAGTTTAGGCCGATTTACTTTGCTAGTAAAACACTTAATGGAGCTCAACAAAATTATACCACTACCGAGAAGGAGCTCCTAGCTGTTGTGTTTGCTTTTGATAAGTTTAGACCATATCTTGTGTTGTCTAAAACTGTTGTTTTCACCGACCACTCGGCCCTTAAGTATTTATTTGCTAAACAAGATGCCAAACCCCGTCTCATTCGTTGGATTCTATTGTTACAAGAATTTGACATTGAGATAAAGGATAAAAAGTGGGCCGAGAACCTTGCCGCCGATCACTTGTCAAGGTTTGAAAATCCAAACCTAGACAAGTTAAGCGATACTGACATTGATGATGCCTTTCCGGAGGAATTTTTGTTGTAGGTAGGTGACGATGCCGAGAATGAGGAGGAAGCACCATGGTTTGCGGATTTTGCTAACTATTTGGTTGCAGGTATAGTGAGAAAAGGAATGACCCATCAACAGTAGAGTAAATTCTTCTCGGACTTGAAATATTATTTTTGGGAGGACCCGTATTTGTTTTGGGTTTGTGCTGAAGGAATGATTAGAAGATGTGTTTAAGGAGCTGAAACAAGAAGAATTCTGGATGAATGCCCTCATGGACCGACTGGTGGACATTATGGACCTTTTGTGACTGGTAAGAAGGTATTTGATGTGGGTTTTCATTGGCCCACGATATTTAAGGAGGCTCAAACACTTTGTCAAACTTGTGATACATGCCAAAGAACGGGCAACATATCTAAAAGAGATGAAATGCCTCAACAAAGCATCCAAGTTTGTGAAGTGTTTGACATATGGGGCATCGATTTTATGGGTCCATTCCCGCCTTCTCATAAATGTGAGTATATCTTGGTTGCGGTGGATTATGTGTCAAAATGGGCAGAGGCAAAGGCTTTGCCAAAGAATGATGCCCGGGTTGTGATTGACTTCTTGAAGAGCTTGTTTTTTCGATTTGGAATCCCTAAAGCTTTAATTAGTGATCGTGGGAGCCATTTTGCAAATCAGCAACTCGAGAAAGTGTTGAAGAAATATGGGGTGACACATAGGTTTTTGACCTCTTACCACCCTCAAACGAGTGGTCAAGTTGAGAACACAAATTGTGCATTGAAAAGGATTTTGGAGATGACTGTAAAAGATAACGGGCAATTTGAGTAAAGAAGTTGGATGATGCATTGTAGGCGTTTAGAACCGCCTGCAAAACACCTATTGGAATGACACCTTACTGTTTACTTTATGGTAAGACGTGTCATTTGCCGGTTGAGGTTGAACATAAGGCTTATTGGGCATTAAAGAATTGTAATATGGATTTAGTGGAAGCCGGTGAGAAGAGGTTTTTGCAACTTCACGAGTTAGATGAATTAAGGTTGCAAGTGTATGAGAACTCGAGGTTGTGCAAGGAATGCACCAAGGTTTGGCATGATCGAAAGTTGAAAATGAGAAAAGAATTCAAGGCTGAAGATAAGGTACTTTTATTTCAGTCTCGTTTTAAATTGAAACAACCGAAGCTTAAACCTCGTTGGACCGGTCCATATACGGTCAAACACGGTTATCCTTCCGGTTATTTTGAGTTGTTTAAAATGGATGGTGGAAGTTTCATTGTTAATGGTCATCATTTGAAGTTGTATCATGAAGAGGACGTTGGAAGCGAGTGGGAGGCACTCGCGATGTACCCCAAGGACAAATGAATTCGGGATCGAGTCTAGCTTTGGACTCGATAATAAACTAAGCACTTCGCGGGAAATAACCCGTGTATGTATCCTTTTTTTTGTATATTTATTATGTAGTGTTAGAATAGCTTCATTATCTTCGGGGAAAAAAATCTTGTTATTTGAAAATAAGCGACCCAGGGTAGTGAGTGGGATCGCGTAACAAAGCACAAATCAGTAATAGTCGAGTTTCCAGCACAAATACGTGATCCTGGGCTTTGGTTGGGATCGCGTAAGTAAGTGAAAATTGTTAACAGTCGGATTCCCTGAGTAAATACGCAATCCAGGTGAGTTTGTGGGATCGCGTATGTAATAGCAAAACGGTAACAGACCATTTTTCAAGTAATATTATGCGATCCTGGTTGGTTTGTGGGATCGCGTATTCACGCGGGTCGGGTCAAGTATGATGATTAAAAACAACAAACGCACAAACACAAATACAATTCTTTCTCTTCTCTCTCTCGCGATAGCCGACACCCACCACAACCATATCTCGAAAAATTCGATTTTAACTCAAATTGAGCAAGTAATCTTTCAAGTTATCAACTAATAATCATGTCTGGATCATCAAAGGTACCCATTAACACCTTTTATTGGCTTGATCGAGCGATTTTGGGGTATGTACACAGTGCACTTGAATTCGGTTTTGTTCAATTCAAGTATGGGGATGTTTAATTGGTTGTTTTTCTTGATTCTTATGCTTAGTTTATGCTTTATAACTTGTTTATTCCATGTATTTATGTTTAATTGCTTGATTGTGACGATTCATGAAATTAGGGTTTATGCAAGTTTTGGGGGTTATCCGAATTTGAGTTTTTGTGTTGATATTTGGTGTTAGTTTGCATGTAATTTATGATTACTAGGTTATTGATGCTTAATTATTGATTAATTTTAATATTTGGGTAGAGTTTGCAATTAGGGTTCATGTAAATTTGGGGAAGAAGATGATGTTGACTTTTTAGTAAGTGCTTTAATTGATTGGCATGACTTTTGATTGTAATGCATTACTTGATTCAAATTGTGTGATTATTTTGCATAATTTAAGTAAATGTTTGATATTGAAGCTTATGTAATTTGATGGAAGTGAATTATGTATTTCGAGATGATAGTGCATTGTATAAATTAATATGTAATTTTGATTGTAAGACTTGCTTGAACTAAATTGTATTAAAAATTGGCATAATTCAAGCATTGTTTGATATTAGATTACATATTACTTTTGCAAAGTTGAGTTTGTGTTTGTGAGGATATTGATTATGTAACTAAGAGGTTTAGTTACTTGGATTGAATTATGGATGGCATTATTAGTGTTATAAAATGTGATAGTGTTTGTTTGGATTATGTGTTTTAAGTTGTTGGGGATGTTTGTGGTTTTAGGCATGGATCGCTCATTTTGTGTGATAAATACTTGTTATTGTTGCTAACACTAACACTTGTGGCAAATGTATGTTTCATTTTGTGTTTGGTGTTGTAGAGAACTAGGGGAAACAAAAATAAGGAGTCAAGTTTAGGAGCTAATCAGGCGGGAGGATCCGTGAGGGCTCCCCCTATGTCCCTCACCTCCCACTTGGTCCCGGAAAACATTCACCCTCACCTTATGTTCACTTGACAGATGTCCATGAAGTATAATGTGTTTAATGAGAGTTTGATGAACCTTAAAGATCAAGTTATTATACACCCGAGAGTTATTCTTATTGGCAACCATTGGAGGAGGCGGGTCTTGTGAGCTCGCTTAGACTCACTCTTACCCAATCTATTCGATGTAAATGAGATGGTATTGTCTATGATGTGCACGATTGGGAGAAGTTCTTTGCCATTCGTGAGCCTATTTACCGAGAGTTGTGTTTGGAGTTTTTCTCAACGGTTGAGATGTGCAAGGTGAAAATATTGGTGACCCTTTGTTGGGATTTCGTTTAGGGGGAGAGGATCAGACCATGTCTTTGCTAGATATGGCATTGTGTTTGGGAATATATGATGAGGAAGAGGTAAACTCGAGGTATTTTGAGGACTATATTTGGGGAGGTGCTTGGTTGGATGAAGGAATTGTAATGGAGACTGTTTGGGGACAACTAAGAAAAGTTCCTTCTGCGGGGGAAAACTATTCTAGTAACATCACTAAGATGGAGTTCAGATTGATACAGAAATTCATTGCACATTCCATTACCTGTAGGGGTAAGAACACCGAGAAACTTAACATCCAGGACATGTGGTATTTGAGTCATATTAAGGACAGAGAGCGGATCAGTATTCCTTATTGTGTGGCTCACTCTCTCAACTTCTATGTTTGTTTGAACTATTTGGTAATTTGGATGATTATCATTCTCTTCACCCTTATGTTTTATAAGTTATTTCTAGATTTTGGTTTTTATTTTGGATAGAATGCTTTGATGGAATGGAATCACACGTTTATGCTGGCAGTAAGTTCAGCTACATCATACACTCGGCTTTTTTTTTTTTTTTTTTATCTATTTTTGCAAAAACCCCCGGGGAAGTACTCGTTCCCTTTTACTTCCACACGTGTGTTATTGCATATTTTTCTTTTTGTTGCATTGAGGGAAAGGTACATCTTAAGTGTGGGGAGGTTGTAAATTCACTTGAATTTTATTTTGAGTAAACTATTGTTTCTAGCCTCTTATCGGGTCTGTTATTGATCTTGGTTTATCCAATAGAACTTTACGAATCCCAATAACGGGCCAAGGAATGATAGTTTGCTAGGAATTAGTTTGTCCTCATAAGATTAGTTGCTTCGTAACGTAGAATTAATATTAGTTTAAAGTGATTTAATCTTCCCTTTTGCATGAAATTTTTTTAGAGATGTGTCATAAAAGCAACCTTATTGGGTGAATTGCATGACTAGCACACTTGTAGCCCCACTATTAAATTATGTGAGATATTTTGAGCCTTATTGAGAAACACTTATCTTTAGTGTTTATATTGTTTCTTGCTATGAGTGTACCGGTGATTGTAGTTTGTTCTAGAACTTGCCCTAGTGATGCATTTCGAGGCCGCTGTGAGATCATAGAAATGTGATATAAGTGAGAGGTAGTATGATGAGGAGGTATTCTTTAGGATTTTGGAGCTTAATCCTAATCATTTTGATCTTCTAACCAATTATCGAGTCTGTTATTGATCATTTATTTGATTAGTACGAATCTCAATAATCGGTCAAGGAATCTTAATTATTAAGGATCTTATTTTCTTTTAACACCAATTATATCCCAGCCCACACAGGTCGTTAGCACTCAATTTTAGTGCTAAGAAACCCCTAGAAAACTTCCACATACATTCATTTTTACTACATCATATAGCCTATTTTTGTGTAGTCAATTCCCGAATCCTTTATATTTTAAATGTTGCTTAGTTAGATTTGTTTTGATGGACTTTTGTTTAAAATGTAACTTAAATCATTTTAAAAAGGATTCTAGTGTTCAATTATGTAATTGAAGTTGTGTTCAATGGAAATTGTTTAAATTGTGAAAGTTAAGTAATTGAAGTTGAAAACAATAAAATTTATGGAAGTTAACCATCAAAGCTTAATGTTAAGGATTGGATAATTATAGTCAAATAAATGGCCTTTGAATTCCTGAACAAGTAGTTCCCGAGGGGTGTTTTACACCTAGCCACCGAAGGTCTTTATCCGGTCTAGGATGGTTGGTCCGAAAGTTCGCTACACAAGGTTCATAGAAAGTCATAGAATGTAGTTAATCCAATCAATATTGTAAAAAAATGTGAATTATAAGTTGGCAATTGTTGAACATAAAGTTGTTAAGTGAAAGTGAGATTTAATTCTATTTGAATTGGCACATGAATCCTATGTTTATTACTATCACATTATGAAACGGCTAGGTAACATTCCACATACTTTTTAGTGGGATTTGACTACCATTTTACACCAATTGTTGAGTCTGACATACCGTGACACCCGGTCAAATAAGGCAAATTTCCCGCCTAATTTAAACCTCAATTACTCGTACTTAGTACGCATTAATACGAAAGTATTCAAATATTATATATATATATATATATAAACGCAAATGTTTAGTTGGAATCGTATACAAACAAATCAGAAAGAACCCGAAAGTACAAACATGGACGTTGGTGACAAAACTTTATATATAATGTCTTATTATTAAAAAAAATATTATTTATTTGGATAAAAATGAAACATATTTCGTTTTATTCAAAACGTACTCCACGCGACGAAACCATACGTATCATATACGACAAACTAATTAAAAACAAAGTTATATTTTATAACTTAAATAAATTATTTTTTATAAAATACTTCGATCGAAAATATATTCGAATACGTGTAAACAAAAATTATAATTTTGAAGTATTAAACTATTTATCGATCGGGTAAATAAACACGGACTTTTATACTACGAATTGGAGACAAATTGTACCCACCCTATGTGTTGGAGCCGGCCAAGATCCACATATTGTGGATCTTGCCCCTCAATAATGCAGACCCAAACACACCCTTTAACCTCATTTCCTTTTTTCATCATCATTCTCATACGTATCTATCTCTCGGTTTCTCTCTAAACCAACAACAACAACAACAATAACACGGCAGCAGCAGCAGCACGAGAAATCATCACCATCATCATAATTATCTTCATTATCTATCACCATCTTCATCTATCTCTTTCTCCTTTCTCTCGGCTCAAACACAAACCGGCTGTCGCACCCCCAAATTATGATGCTGAAACGATTCGGGTCGGAGCGCGACTAATCAAAGTAATCACAACACAAAGGTATATAGGAACGACTCTATATGCGTCGTTTACAAAAATTACATTGATATTTAAATATTTACAAAGTTGAAGCTATTACATAACTCGTGTTCGAATAAATGAGAGATTCCAACACATAATCACTTTTTACAAAACATGATAATGCAAGGCAATCTCTAATGTCTGCATGATGACTCGAGCTACAAGTATCATGTGTGGGCAGTCCAACCTACTGCTGAGTACCTGTGATACATGCTAAAATGGGTCAGCTAACGCTGGTGAGCTCACAGGTTTGAATATCAAATATCGTATGAACCGCAAGATTTATAGTACTAATTTGCAACCAAGCAAATAATAATGTATACAGCTATGAGCACATAGTATGAGCCTTAACTGAGGTGTCAGGATCACAATCAAGTGCCTGATCGAGGGTGCCTCCCCACGAGTGCCTAATCCACACTCGTAAACCTCAAATGCTAATGCGTCCGTTTGACCAGTTATTGCTTGCTAACCCGGACGAGGATTGTCAATCCTATATGGTACCATACACTAAAATTCACGCTACCGAAGTATTACCAAACTATGTTGTGGAGGACTTAAAATGATTAGTTGTGTAAACTCATGTAGTATATGAAAAGTTTGTACTCGCGTTCACATGTTAAAAATAAGCAATAAATCACACCCCTGAGTGAAAACAGTAAAAAGAGGGGCCATGAGACTCACCTGAGTCTGATGCGTTTACCCCAATAAACGTGCGTTGCTTAGCCAAGTAATGATGTCCGAACACTGTAACCTGAGGGCGTCCGAGACGCGGGTTGGTTAATACTAGTAGGTATCTCAAAAGATCACCTATGCTAGTTGATCACACAACTAGTAATGTCCAAATACATTTGGTTTGTTTGTTTGCGTTTTGAAAACGTGTACGGCCCGTTGGTGAGTTTTCGCAATAATAATTTACAATTATTATTATTGTGATGTTGTTACATTACACATGTAAGGTATGTTTCGATGTTTTCTGAGTTATATCGTATAAGTATAGAGATTATGTGGCGTTCGACACTTAGTGTGAAAACTAGTTATGAGTTTTCTGTTTTTGGCGACACTTGAGGCGTCACTTATCAGTTTTTGGCGACACTTAAGAGAGTGTCACATATATGATGAAGTTCAATATTGTTTGCGTCACTGAGTGAAGTGTTGCATAAGGTGGCGTCAGTAAGTTGCGTCACTTATGGTAAGTGTCGCAGATGTACTATTTCTAAAATAGGCGTCACTTCGATTAAGTGTCGCTGGTGTGCGACATTTGTTAGTGGCGTCACTCAAGTTGAGTGTCGCTAATAATAGTTTATAGGCATAATTGCGTCACTTAAGTGAGTGTCGCAGAAAAACTTTAGTCTCTGCGACACTGAGGTCTGATCAGTTTTGGTCATTATCGAAAACGTGGTCAATGGTTTCGGTTTAAACCGAAACTTTTACCCAACCCTTAAAATGGTAAAATAAGTTCATTAAAATTATCGGTTCGTGTCGGGGTTAACCCGAAGTGTCGGTTTTATAAAATTACCTAAACAGCCCTTAAGTTCTAATTTCGGTTTTTGTCGGTTGGTTACGCCTCTAGCTTTAGGTGGTTTCTACTCCAAACTAAGTTACACAAAAATTACCACATGTTCTATTATGTCTCTAGTACTTTATGTAATTTTTCCAAGAATTATAGTGTCCATTTAGTTAGTTAAATAAAAATCGAGAGGCGTCGGGTCCGAAATCCGGCCAAAACAGCGATAGTCATACAAATTGGGGTATCTAGGAGAATTGGTGTATTTCTAAGCTTCGAGCAAAACACGAAAGTTGTAGATAAAGAAAATACGAAGATTTTGGCGTTGGTTTCATGTATTTATCTTATGTGTACGATTTTATATGATTATTTCAGTGAGGTTGTTTTTCCCGCCAGAATAGTAGTATACGTATACGTGTTTCAAAAACGTTTTTCGACATGTTATTTGGACATTATCTAGTTGTATGAGCAAGATAACATGTTAATAATCATAATATAAGTAAGAACACAAAAGAATTAAGGTCTTACAATGAGTGTATGACGAAACGAAAAAGATGGACACGTAGTTTGCGTTCTTGTGGTCGTTTTCTTCCAAACGAGTATTGCGATCCAAGGCATTTTTCTTGGTGATTCTAGGGATGTTTGGGGTCGGTTTCCAGCAGGAGAAAGGGAGAGAAATATGAATTTAGAGAGAGAGATGAGAGGATGGTGAAAGAGTGAAGAATGGGAATGGTGGTATGGTGTTGGTTTGGTGATGATTTTAGTCAACAAACAAAAGGGTATGGGGGTTGATCTTGGCTGATTTTCAGCTGATTTTGGGGTGGGTCCCACCCCATGTGGTGTGCCAAAATTGATCCCAAAGTTTCGCTCCGCCCCGTGTTCGTGTGCCCGATCGTTTTAGGTTTTAATAAATCGTACAACGTTTTATATAATACGTTTTGTTAACGAATTAGAACACGACATTTTTAATAAAAGTTTTACTCAAATAACATATTTTAAGTTACTAAAATATTATTTTATTTTCGTTCGGTTGTCGGTTACGAATTTTACATTTATTTAAACCATGTAACGTTTTTGGACGTTATAATTGTACGCGTGTAATCGCAATATTTTTAATTGAAGTATTTTTATCAAAATACTTAATAATGAGTTATAAAACTATAACTTGAGTTTATTTGATTTGTCGGGCGCGTCTCGCGCGTTTAATTCGTGTCCGTTGTGTTTTAAATAAAGCGTACATTGTTTCGTATATTATTAATACATAATAATATAATGTGAATAACTACTATTTAATCACCAAATAGATTTATGTTATTTAATGAAAAGTTCACCAATGTCCGCATGATTATGTATCGAAATCCATTCGATATGAAACGTGCACGATTTAGCCAAATCGCGTAGGCGTATATATTCAACAATATATATGGAAGGATACATAAATTAGCCTAATCAAGGAACTAATTACATGTAATAATAGATGATTAGGCACTAAAACTAGCCCTAATTTGGCGGGTGTCACATTCTCCCCTTGTTAAGAGAATTTCGTCCTGAAATTTCAATCATGTGGTGGTTGGAGTTGGATCTGTGAATAACTGCGGATACTTGAGTCGCATCTGATCTTCCCGTTCCCAACTGAATTCCGGACCACGCCGCGAATTCCACTTGACTTTAACGATGGGAATACGACTTTGTTTGAGCTGTTTGACCCTACGGTCCATGATTTCTGCGGGCTCCTCGACGAAATGAAGTTTGTCATCAATGCGGATTTCGTCGAGAGGAATGAGAAGTGTCTCACCGGACAGGCATTTCTTAAGATTAGAAATGTGAAATGTGGGGTGCACGCTGCTGAGCTCGGGTGGCAGCTGCAATCGATATGCCACTGGACCAATCCTCTCCAGGATCTCAAAAGGCCCAATGTACCTGGGATTTAACTTTCCGCGTTTTTCGAATCGAATGACACCTTTCCAAGGTGATACTTTGAGCAAAACTTGATCCCCAACCTGGAACTCGAGATGCTTGCGTCTCACGTCAGCATAACTTTTCTGACGATCACGTGCGGCTTTCAGCCGGTTTTGAATACCAACGATTTTCTCGGTGGTTTCATGAATGATTTCCGGACCAGTGAGTTGGTTATCTCCCACTTCGGTCCAACAGATAGGTGATCGGCACTTATGACCGTACAGTGCCTCGAAAGGTGCAGCTTTGATGCTATAATGATAACTGTTGTTGTACGAAACCTCGGACAACGGTAGATGGTTTTCCTAGTTTGCACCGAAATCAACTACACAGGCTCGTAGCATATCTTCCAGTGTTTGGATTGTTCGTTCACTTTGGCCGTCGGTTTGTGGATGGTATGCAGTACTCATATCCAGACGAACACCCAATGATTTCAGTAATGATTGCCAAAAGCGAGATGCGAATAGACTATCTCTATCAGAGATAATTGAAATGGGAACGCCGTGTCTAGATACTATCTCTTTCAGATATATTCGTGTGAGACGTTCCATCTTGTCAGTTTCTTTGATGGCGAGGAAATGAGCAAATTCTGTGAGCCGATCTACGATCACCCAAATGGTATCGCAACCGCTAGACGTTTTTGGAAGTTTTGTGATGAAATCCATGGAGATCTGCTCCCATTTCCATTGAGGGATTTCCGGTTGTTGGAGCAATCCGGAAGGTTTCTGATACTCGGCCTTGACCTTAGAACAGGTTAAGCATTTGCCGACATACGTGGCTATGTCAGCTTTCATGTTAGGCCACCATTATAGTTCTTTGATACCGTGATACATCTTGTCAGATCCAGGATGTATAGAATAGCGAGATTTATGAGCTTCGTCCATCACTAAGTCTCGTAAGTTGCCGAAGCTGGGTAACCATATTCGGTTAGAGAATTGTCGAGTACCGTTTGGTTTGGTCTCGAACTATTTGTCCATGCCTCGCAAGGCTTCGTTTATGATGTTTTCAGGTTTGAGTGCTTCAAGTTGAGCAGTGAGGATTTGAGCAACAAGATTGTTGTGAATGTTCATGACGAGTGCTCGGACTCGAAAAGGTTTCGTGCGTTCTTTTCGACTTAAGGCATCGGCGACAACATTCGCTTTGCCTGGATGGTACTTGATTTCACAATCATAATCGGTAAGCAACTCGACCCATCGACGTTGCCTCATGCTCAGATCCTTCTGATCGAATATGTGTTGGAGACTTTTGTGATCGGTAGATATGGTACTTCGAGTACCGTAGAGATAGTGTCTCCAGATTTTGAGGGCGAACACCACGGCCCCCAGCTCGAGGTCGTGAGTCGTGTAGTTTTTCTCGTGGACTTTGAGTTGTCGGGAAGCGTAGGATATGAACTTTTCTCGTTGCATCAACACGCAACCGAGACCTTGGTGAGAAGTATCACAGTATACCACGAAGTCATCATTGCCTTCGGGTAATGATAGAATAGGAGCACTACAAAGCTTGTGTTTCAATAGCTGGAATGCTGACTCTTGTTTATCAGTCCAATCGAACTTCTTTTCTTTCTGAGTCAGTGTCGTGAGAGGTTGGGCTATTTTCGAGAAATTTTCAATGAACCGACGATAATACCTCACCAATTCCAAAAATTGGCGTTCCTCAGTTGGAATTGTAGGCGCTTGCTAGTTTTTGATAGCCTCTATTTTTGATGGATCAACATGAATTCCTTGACTATCAATGACGTATCTAAGGAATTGAACGGTTTGCATCCAGAACTCACACTTAGAGAATTTGGCATATAACTCTTCATGCTTGAGTAGTTCTAGAATGGTTTTCAGGTGTTGCGCATGTTCATGTTCGTTGCGCGAGTAAATGAGGATGTCATCGATAAAGACAATGACAAATTTGTCAAGATAGGGTTTGCTCACCCGATTCATAAGTTCCATGAATACAGCCGGTGCGTTTATTAAACCAAAAGGCATCACTTGAAACTCATAATGCCCATAGCGAGTTCGAAAGGCGGTTTTCGGGATGTCGGTGTCGCGAACTTGTAACTGATGATAACTTGACCGTAGATCGATCTTTGAATAAAAACTCGACCCCTGAAGTTGGTCAAACAAGTCATAAATACGCGGAAGTGGATAACGATTCTTTACAGTTAACTTGTTCAGTTCCCTGTAGTCGATGCACATGCGGAAAGAACCGTCCTTCTTTTTCACAAACAGGACCGGGGCTCCCCAGCGTGAGGAACTCGGTCGAATGAATCCCTTATCCAAGAGTTCCTGTAATTCAGAGGACAACTCCTGAAGTTCGGATGGGGCTAAGCGATAAGGTGCTCGTGCCACAGGTGCAGGACCTTACACGAGTTCAATTGAGAACTCAACCTGTCTAGGTGGTGGTAGACCGGGCAGTTCTTCGGGAAAGACTTCTGGAAAGTCTCGGACAATGGGTACATCCTCAAGTCGCTTCTCCTCTGACTTTTTCTCCATGACGTGTGCGAGGATTGCCTGATACCTGATGACACACAAAAAGTCATGTTTTTGTGTGCCATTATCTCACCATTTTAGCCCAATTATTAATGAAAACACTTAAAATATGAACTTAAACATCACATTACATCATAAGGGCTAAAATATAGACGATGTTTCAAGAATCAGCAAAAACAACCTAAAAATGAGTAAAACAGAGCACAAACGATCATTAAATCTTCTGTTCACGTATTTTAGCACAATTTGAGCTATACTTGGAATTTTGACCTCTAACTTATGTCATTTTCTTCGTTAGGAAAATACGATCGCGTGGATATAAAGAACGCTCAAAACGGACATCGGATGAAGAAGTTACGCCCGAACGAAGAAACGAAGAACCGATGGACCAAATACGGCTGGACACAGACCGTATACGGCTGAACCAGACTGTATACGGATGGACACAGACCATATACGGCCTGTGCAGACCATATACGGCCTGTGCTCAGCCGTATATGGCCAAACTCAGCCGTATTCACCCTATGCTCAGCCGTATACGGTCCAGTTCAGCCGTATACGGTCCAGCTCAGCCGTATTGTGCGTTTGGGTGATAAAAATATGTTTTTTATTCGCCTTTGCGATACGGTTGTGCGTTTGAAGGTTTGGATATGGTCTACGGATACAGCTGTGCGAGTTCTATAAATACAAGTCTCATTTCATCATTTTCAACAACTTAAACAAATCCATCATCAACCAACTCACTTCACACACTTTCTCTCACTACTCTCTCTCTAGATTAGGTTATAATTAGTAGTAGATTAGCGGCTAGTTAGTAGAGGGGCAATATTGTAATATCGCTTGGCGCGTACTAGGAGTTCTGCTCGTGTAACGTTCAAGTTGTATTCAGCTACGCTCTTATTACGGTTATATCTATCCTTTATCTATTTCATTATGATGATTGTTATTACTGTTGTCATGCTAGATTTAGGATTGGTTGCCATGATTAGCGAGTAGTGATATTGCGTGTTTGCTATGACGTAGTTAGTCGTAAATTGGTTGGAATGATGCTATGAAAATTAGTGCTTTGATTTACTTTCTATCTATGATTTTAAACCTATTAAACTAATCGCCTTTCAACCAGTAAACGTGATTATGGCCTTAATGATGGGACGTTGCGAACCCCATCAAAGGTACTTAGTTATCTGTGTCAAACATGAACATGGTCTGATTTGTTAATCGTGTAAATATCGCTTTCTAAATGAACGCTAAGTACATCGTCATCGTGGAAATACTGTTTTCTAATTCGAACGCAAAGTACACTGTGGCTATGGAAATATGGTTTTCAAACTGAACACTAAGTACACTGGAGCCGTGGAAATACTGGTTTCTACTCTGAACGCAAAGTACACTGTGCCCGTGGAAATATGGTTTTCTAACTGAACGTGAATATTACACTGTTGGCAAGTTAGGGATTTATTGGGACTTAAAAGTAAGGGCTGGTTTATATCATAGATGGATAATATTATGCTTAAATACAAACTTAGTTAAGTAGTCTGGGTTAGCTTTTATGAAGCATTGTAAGGTACCGTAAGTCGGAAGATTACTCGGTATAGCGTCGACAACACCTTCGGTGTAGTTAACACGTGGAAGCCGAGGAAAAGCCGCAGTTACTAAGCCTTGTGGAATAACGGCAACTCTGTGATCAGCAGAGCTGGTACCGACTAGGTCCTTGGTTCAGCAATGGAAACACCTCCAGTGGAGTACAGTGCAGTAATCACGGAAATAGTCGTTGTTATCGGTCTATGTGAATCACGAGTCATGACTCAACACCCAGACTCACAAAACCATCGATAGAAAGTAATCAAGCACACCTTATAAACTTGGTCTTAAATGCTTTATTTAGATAAGGTATTATTGTGGGGTTAAGAAAGGTCGGACGTCGAGTTGGTTTGTCGCCTTATTCATGCACCCAGGGTTTCATCCCAGAAAAGGGTCACTACACCTTCACCGGTTAGTGTTGTGGGCTGGATAAACTACTCCGATAAGAATCAGGATAGCCTAGCTGCCCAGTGACATACTGATCGAGAACTCTATCAGTAGGGGGCTAGTGCTTACTCCACAGATACCTGAAATAAGTAAAACACAAACCTTTAGAATACGTTTTCATACATCATACATCCTTCCAATCAATAAGGCTACCGAAATCATAGCAAACATTGTCACACCCCCTATTTCGGGTTGCGGAAACGAATCGAGTCGGGGCATGACTAATCAATAACCAAAGCACCAAAAGTATACAGTGAACGACTCTATATGAGACGTTGGAAAAATAATACGTTTCGTTAATATTCAAAAGTACATATCAACTAATACAGAAGTAATGTGGTAAAATCTCCAATTAGCTACATGCATGCGACTTGAGCTAATAAGTAGATCCTGCTGAGCCATCCTACTGTAGCTGCATACCTGAGAATGCATTACTAAAAGTGTCAACCAAAAGGTTGGTGAATCTCACAGGTTTGTAGTAAGTAAATTAAATTGAACACAATATAAGTACACAAGTTTCACAGAAGAAACAGTAAAGTAATAAATGTAATCGTACAATTGAAATAAAACAGTAAAAGTGGTTGTACGAATGTAACAAATCAGTATTTAAAAGTTGTACGCAATCAGTAGAGTAGTAATCGTTAGTTGTATGTATGTAACAAATTTTTAGTCAATCACTGCATCCATGCAATCGGGTAGCAATCCATGGTAGTAAGCAGTCAGTAAATCAGTAATCAATCATTGCATCAATGCAATAGGGTAGTCGGTATACATTGCCATGAGCACCATAGTCGAAGCTTAACAGTAAGTAAGTAATTGCCCTCGTGAATGCTAATCCAAAAACATTCATATGAAAAGAGTAGAAAACACCTATTTATACGAGTACGGTTCGTGGTGGCGCTACCACCCCAGGTGGGGATTGTCACTCCCATATGGATCCATATACTAAAACTCGCGCTTAAGTCCATAACTAACAACTATGATTAAAGGGACTTCATTAGATTAAGTAAAACCCATGCAATCGATATACCAGTAAATCAGTAAGTAAATCAAGTAAGTAAGTACATGTGTTCGAGTAAAACAAGTAATGCATCTCCCCCAAAATAGTAAAACAGTAAAAAGGGGCCGTGAGACTCACCTTCGGGTGCTAGCGTTCCTAAACGCGCGTGATGTACCAATGTAATCTTCCTAGTATCCTAAACACATAATACCGTGTAAGTGATAGGATGTTTCAATAAACTATCTTTGTTAATGTTCATTCGTTTAATTCATGCCCAAAGTATCCCATTCGTATTTATGTTTAGTTTGTAAAAGTGTATAGGTCCGTTAATTGTTTATAATAATAATTCCAAATTATTATTACAAACTTTGATTTGTCGTATATCTTTGAAAACATTGTTGTTTCAAGTATAAATCATATTTGTTATTAGTTAACAAGTTTTTAAACCATGTAAGTTAAATTAGAAATCGATAAGTTTGTAAATTATGTACAGCTTGTCGGTTGCGAATTGAAATTATATTCTAAAAATATAATTTTTTTTGTTTCGTATAAAATGTCGTTGTTTGTTTTCATATAAACATTATTCGTATATTTTCGTAGCATTTTAATTATTCGCAAGTAATTAGTTTCAATACTTTTTGAAAATTATTTTTATAGAAAACTCTATTTTTGACTTACGGTACATAAGTTTGAAAACAATACTGAAGTTCCATTCGAAAAATATGAAAAATTGGTATTTTTAGCGACACTCCAATTTGTGAGTATCCTGTTGTTAGCGACGCTTAAGGAATTGTCACAGATGGCTCATTTTAGGCGTCACTGAACAGTTAGCGACACTTGAAGAAGTGTCGCTGAAAGGGTTAGCGACACTTGCTAAATAGACAGGTTAAAGTGGGTTTCGGGTTGGCCCCCGGGTCCGGGTCGACCCACCAGTTTCTTTTGTGTTTTTTCGATTCCGATTTCAAGCAATCAATCCACAAAAATCATTCTAACTTAATCTTAAGCATAAATTTATGAATGGAACACAACTTCACAATTATTTAAGCTTTATCAACTCAAATAATTAAGGGAAAAAAAAAGAAGAAGGTTGCTCACGGAGGAGGTAAAGCCGATGGTGATGGTGGTGACCATGACGATGATAATGAGGACGATGGTGGTGATGTTGGTCGTGACCTGCTGCTGCCGTGGGTTGTTACTGTTTTCGTTGATTCTGAGATGATGACGGTCTCGGTGGTGATAAGACCCGAGAGAGATAGATGAGGGGATGATTATGATGATGATCGATTGATGAATATGATGAGGATTATTGTTGCTGTTTGTGGTTGATGAAGATGGTTCCCGAATGATGATTATGGTGGCCGGTTGGTGGTGGTGCTCGGCGGTGTAGGTGAGCCGAGAGGAAGAGACAAAGAGATGATGATGGTTAATTGATGTTGTTGTTTTGCCGATTATGATCTTCTTGTTATTATTTTGTTGTTGTGTTCTTATTGTTATTGTGATATTATAAAGATTGAGAGAAATTGGAGAGATAAGGTGATGAAGAAGAAGAACAAAAGTGATACAAAAAGGGGTGTTGAGTCTTGGTCAAAAAGAAGAACACGGCCAGATCCATATTTTGGGGAGCATTATTGAATGTTGTCCCCCAATTCGCAGTACACAATACCCGTGTTTGTGTGCCCGATCGTATTATAATTTAATTGTTTTAAATTTATAATTTTGTTTACACGAAATCGTTTATGTTTTTATTCGAAGTATTTTATAAAAATACTTTTAACTAAGTGATAAAAATGTATCTTCGTTTTAGTTCGTTTTGACGGAGAGTTTTCTGTATCTAAAATTGTATTTAAATTTCTACTGGAGTAAGTAAATATTATTCTTGACAATAATATTTTCTTTGGAAATGTTTTGCACCAACTTTAGTATTTTGGTTTACGCGTTCTGTCGGGTTCTTATGTACGAGATTATTAAATAATCTTTTCAAGTTATAAATATACATTTATATATTTAGTACTTGTATACTTTGGTTATTGCGCGTATGTGATACGCGGAATAAAAGTTCAAATTTGGAGTGAAATTTGGGTCATTTTTGACCGGGTGTCACATTCTCCCCTTGTTAGGTGAATTTCGTCCCGAAATTCGTTCGTAGTAAGTATTGATGAGTCGAAGTATTGGTCGGTGCATATTCTAAGTAAGTTTGTGAAATTTTCATAATAGACACACTCGTCTATCTAAGATTGTCTACCTTCCCTTGTTGAACTATTGCTCTACTGGCAACGAAAGGAATAAAGGAAATAAGTTTCGATATTTTAGACCATTTTGTCTGTGAGAGTAAATTCAGTAAGTCAGGTAGTTGCTAAGGTGTAGCTACGCTTTGTACTAGTAGCCTAGAGTAAAGCAGTAATTTCCACTGCGTTCGCACAGTTTGTAACAGTCAGTAGCGTCGTAGCATAACTTAGACTCTATCAGTCTCATATAGAAACTAAGTGGTTTAGCACAAATTAGTTTTATGGGGATGTTGCCCACAATATAAAAAATTAACCGGTATGTTTTCCGGTATAAGGCAGTGTAGGATCTGTTATTCCTATTTATATGAGCTAAACCTCGTCTCGTATATAGAAACTATAGAAACTAAATTGTCATTTTTTTCCCCTAACCCTATCGTGCACTTAGAATCTAGGAAAAACATAAAAGATATCAAGTAGCAAGTAAGTTTTATCAAAGTAAATAGTGCAAGGGGAGTCGGGTTATTAGTGAGTGACCATACCCGTGTTTAGTAAGTCAAGTTGTTGTTTTCTAATCTTAACATATTTTTAGGATTTAAATCACAGAATATAACAGTAAGTAACAATTATGATTCAGTAAGGCAACTAATCACTAAATAGTTAGACTGTTTAAAAATGAGAACATCCACGCCCTCATTCGAGATTTGACAAATTTTCTTATAGGGGCAAGGATGTCATTGTATATTGTGAAATTTTTGCTGACCATCAAAAATTTGAAATTTATATAAAGTTGGGTACTATTAATAAGTTTACACGGTTTTGAACTTTGAGATTTTGTAAAACATTTCATGAGAAATTTTGCAAAATGTTTGCTAGAAATACATTTGTTAGAAAACTATAATTAAGAAAGTCTGTCGAAAACTTGAAGTCCGTTGAAAACTTGAGTCGATGAGTAGTTTGGTTGAAACTCTCGTCGGTAGCAAGACTTTGAAAATTCGGTTAAACAAAATTCGTTGAAAAACAAGAGTTATGAAAAAATTCGAGGGAAGAGGCCTGTTGAAATTTGTTGAAAGCAGTTTTCCTAGGATACACCTAA
This sequence comes from Helichrysum umbraculigerum, assembly GCA_949592205.1. NCBI lineage: Eukaryota > Viridiplantae > Streptophyta > Magnoliopsida > Asterales > Asteraceae > Helichrysum > Helichrysum umbraculigerum. The sequence goes on along the minus strand of CATIUR010000003.1, from coordinate 52,573,030 downwards.
CTGTACTGTGGAGTGAGTTTCAAAATGTTTTAGACGTGAAATTAGGTAGACGGTAGTAAGCAAATACAAAGTCTCGTTCCTCATAACGAGGGACGCTGGAGTAGCTATGTTTGTATTTTACAGTGGTGTAGGTGGTAACGAGAGTATCATTGTATAAGGCCTATTCCTATACCTTCAGTATATAATAGCCTAGAGAGTAGTATGTAGTCGAGGCCTATATATGTATATATACCTATATCACATAATAGCCTAATCATACATGTATATACCATATATACCTATATATCCACCTAGTCGTGTCTAGCACAAAACAATTAGTGGTCCCGGTTCTCTCGTGGTCAGAGTCAGCTAATGCATTCCTGTTCAATATAACCCCTTTCAGATCTTACATCATATTTGTTTAATTGTACATAGTTAGCTACGCTATGTTAAATTAAGCTTATATGATGAAATCCCTGAATGGCTGAACCAGTTATATCTAATGAGGAATACAGCCTATCGGTCATAGTCTAGGCCCACTAAATGCAACCTAGTTCACCATAACCTTAGGCTCTGATACCTATCTGTCACACCCCCTATTTCGGGTTGCGGAAATGAATCAAGTCGGGGCATGACTAATCAATAACCAAAGCACCAAAAGTATACAGTGAACGACTCTATATGAGACATTGGAAAAATAATACGTTTTGTTAATATTCAAAAGTACATATCAACTAATACAGAAGTAATGTGGTAAAATCTCCAATTAGCTACATGCATGCGACTTGAGCTAATAAGTAGATCCTGCTGGGCCATCCTACTGTAGCTGCATACCTGAGAATGCATTACTAAAAGTGTCAACCAAAAGGTTGGTGAATCTCACAGGTTTGTAGTAAGTAAATTAAATTGAACACAATATAAGTACACAAGTTTCACAGAAGAAATAGTAAAGTAATAAATGTAATCGCACAATTGAAATAGAACAGTAAAAGTGGTTGTACGAATGTAACAAGTCAGTATTTAAGAGTTGTACGCAATCAGTAGAGTAGTAATCGTTAGTTGTATGTATGTAACAAATTTTTAGTCAATCACTTCATCCATGCAATCGGGTAGCAATCCATGGTAGTAAGCAGTCAGTAAATCAGTAATCAATCATTGCATCAATGCAATAGGGTAGTCGGTATACATTGCCATGAGCACCATAGTCGAAGCTTAACAGTAAGTAAGTAATTGCCCTCGTGAATGCTTATCCAAAAACATTCATATGAAACGAGTAGAAAACACCTGTTTATACGAGTACGGTTCGTGGTGGCGCTACCACCCCAGGTGGGGATTGTCAGTCCCATATGGATCCATATACTAAAACTCGCGCTTAAGTCCATAACTAACAACTATGATTAAAGGGACTTCATTAGATTAAGTAAAACCAATGCAATCGATATACCAGTAAATCAGTAAGTAAATCAAGTTAGTAAGTACATGTGTTCGAGTAAAACAAGTAATGCATCCCCCAAAATAGTAAAACAGTAACTCACCTTAGGGTGCTAGCATTCCTAAACGCGCGTGATGTATCAATGAAATCTTCCTAGTATCCTAAACACATAATACCGTGTAAGTGATAGGATGTTTCAATAAACTATATTTGTTAATGTTCATTCGTTTAATTCATGCCCAAAGTATCCCATTCGTATTTATGTTTAGTTTGTAAAAGTGTATAGGTCCGTTAATTGTTTATAATAATAATTCCAAATTATTATTACAAACTTTGATTTGTCATATATCTTTGAAAACATTGTTGTTTCAAGTATAAATCGTATTTGTTATTAGTTAACAAGTTTTTAAACCATGTAAGTTAAATTAGAAATCGATAAGTTTGTAAATTATGTACAGCTTGTCGGTTGCGAATTGAAATTATATTCTAAAAATATAATTTTGTTTGTTTCGTATAAAATGTCGTTGTTTGTTTTCATATAAACATTATTCGTATATTTTTGTAGCATTTTAATTATTCGCAAGTAATTAGTTTCAATACTTTTTGAAAATTATTTTTATAGAAAACTCTATTTTTGACTTACGGTACATAAGTTTGAAAACAATACTGAAGTTCCATTAGAAAAATATGAAAAATTGGTATTTTTAGCGACACTCCAATTTGTGAGTATCCTGTTGTTAGCGACGCTTAAGGAATTGTCACAGATGGCTCATTTTAGGCGTCACTGAACAGTTAGCGACACTTGAAGAAGTGTCGCTGAAAGGGTTAGCGACACTTGCTAAATAGACAGGTTAAAGTGGGTTTCGGGTTGGCCCCCGGGTCCGGGTCGACCCACCAGTTTCTTTTGTGTTTTTTCGATTCCGATTTCAAGCAATCAATCCACAAAAATCATTCTAACTTAATCTTAAGCATAAATTTATGAATGGAACACAACTTCACAATTATTTAAGCTTTATCAACTCAAATAATTAAGGGAAAAAAAAGAAGAAGGTTGCTCACGGAGGAGGTAAAGCCGATGGTGATGGTGGTGACCATGACGATGATAATGAGGACGATGGTGGTGATGTTGGTCGTGACCTGCTGCTGCCGTGGGTTGTTACTGTTTTCGTTGATTCTGAGATGATGACGGTCTCGGTGGTGATAAGACCCGAGAGAGATAGATGAGGGGATGATTATGATGATGATCGATTGATGAATATGATGAGGATTATTGTTGCTGTTTGTGGTTGATGAAGATGGTTCCCGAATGATGATTATGGTGGCCGGTTGGTGGTGGTGCTCGGCGGTGTAGGTGAGCCGAGAGGAAGAGACAAAGAGATGATGATGGTTAATTGATGTTGTTGTTTTGCCGATTATGATCTTCTTGTTATTATTTTGTTGTTGTGTTCTTATTGTTATTGTGATATTATAAAGATTGAGAGAAATTGGAGAGATAAGGTGATGAAGAAGAAGAACAAAAGTGATACAAAAAGGGGTGTTGAGTCTTGGTCAAAAAGAAGAACACGGCCAGATCCATATTTTGGGGAGCATTATTGAATGTTGTCCCCCAATTCGCAGTACACAATACCCGTGTTTGTGTGCCCGATCGTATTATAATTTAATTGTTTTAAATTTATAATTTTGTTTACACGAAATCGTTTATGTTTTTATTCGAAGTATTTTATAAAAATACTTTTAACTTAGTGATAAAATTGTATCTTCGTTTTAGTTCGTTTTGACGGAGAGTTTTCTGTATCTAAAATTGTATTTAAATTTCTACCGGAGTAAGTAAATATTATTCTTGACAATAATATTTTCTTTGGAAATATTTTGCACCAACTTTAGTATTTTGGTTTACGCGTTCTGTCGGGTTCGTATGTACGAGATTATTAAATAATCTTTTCAAGTTATAAATATACATTTATATATTTAGTACTTGTATACTTTGGTTATTGCGCGTATGTGATACGCGGAATAAAAGTTCAAATTTGGAGTGAAATTTGGGTCATTTTTGACCGGGTGTCACAAACACTCTCTCTAGATTATCTGCTATCTACCTTTATTTTATCCGCTTTATTTTAAATTTTCTGCCTAAGTATAAAAACCAAAACAAAATCCCCAATCAAATCTTTTAATACCCGCTAGATCGATAAGTACGACTGTTTCGTCCACGATCCAAAATACACTGACTCAGAGAACGACCCTAGGTCATCCTTGCTGCTATACACCAATAGTAACTAGGTATACTTAGGCCCCACAATTATAAATATAAAACCCTCTGATCCAGCCAAGCGGGAGGCTCGCAATGACAGGAAGCGATTCCTAAAATCTGACCGTTCGGCTGGCATCAATACCCCTTTCTGGGGTATTTGAGGGTTTTCATACACGATATGATATTCAATCTCGTCCGATCGATCTCCCCTTGTATTATTAAAGTACCATCGGTGACGAGAGGAATACGGACGATTTTGTCGTAACAGACGATTTCAGCATGATGCTTGGACAACCAGTCCATGCCAACAATGATGTCGAAACTTCCGATCTCGACAGGAATTAGATCAATGGAAAAGAGTTCGTTTGCGAGGTTTAAGATGCAATCCGGTATTACACTATTTGCCTCGATTAGTTTGCCATTAGCTAACTCTATAGTATATAAAGTATCTAATGCCATAGGGGTAATATCAAGTAGTGGGCTGAACTCGTTTGATATGAAACTTTTATCAGCACCAGTATCAAACAGAACAGAAGCAGTTAAGTTGTTGATAAGGAACATACCCGTGACCACATTTGGGTCTTGACGGGCATCCTTAGAGTTAAGTACGAAAGCTCTACCTCGAGGGTTGTTGTTGTTGCCCTTGTTCTTCCGCTTCGGACACTCATTCCTGAAGTGTCCGGTGTTTCCACATTTGTAATAGGCTCGGGGTTGATTGGTGTTGTTGTTGTTGTTGGTTTTGGGGGATCTGCAGTATTTTTTTGGCGTAAGCTGATTTTTACTTATAGAAATTAGCAACGACTTATTGGTCATTGCTAAATTGTGTAGCAACGAGTTATGTTTCAATCATTGCTATTTCAACAAAATATGTTGGGAGGAAATTATTCAAAACAAAATTATTATTGAAGGTAAACCAATTTGAAGGAAATTTTTAGGAGGGAAAAATTCCAACCTTATTTAGCAACAAAGATTTATAAAATTAGCAACAATAGTATGTCATTGCCATATATTCTTATTTATTTATTTAATTATTTTTATCGTTTAGTTGATAAATAATATATATATATATATATATATATATATATATATATATATAGGAGGATCAAGAGGGAAGTAACAAAATGGGAAGAAGGAAGCTATTTTTAGCCACACATTCTGGTCAACGAAAAAGTCAACGCCATGGCAAATTTGTAAATAACTTGAAATCACCTCCCAGATTATTAACATGCATTTCAAAAGCATGTTAATCAAAATCAAAATTTCAGCACGTTAACATTCATTTACGATGAATGTTAACGCATATACATTATTATACACTGATGATAGTTATGTTATCACATTCAATAGTGTATAATAACATATATAAATCAATATTCATCTCTAATGAATGTTTAAGAATATTAAGTTGTAATTTTGATTAACATGCTTTCCATATGAATGTTAACGGTCTGGAATTCCTTCAATCTGTAAAATTCGATTGGAATGGCAATCATAATTCGATTAATTATTTGTTTATAAGTTTTTGATGTGACGTAAAAAGTCATGTTTTAGTACGCATTATTCCTCTCTTTTTGGACTAAACTTTAGTGAAAACGTTCCAAAATGATGATTATTTACTAAAATTCACTAAAGTGGTTCAAAAGTAGACGTTGCGATAAAAATCACTAAAAACACCCAAATAACGCACAAAACATAGCATATAAAATCAAATCGATTCATCCGCTCTCATTTTCCTATCAAGACACACCTCCTAACTTCTACCATATGTTATATAGGTAAAAACGAGACGGAAAAATCAAGAATCAAGCAAAACGGCTAAAGGACGGAGAAGACACTACATTTACAGATCGTTTAAAGTCATTCCAGCAACGCGTGAGCTATACACACCCAATTTCAATGAGATTTGTACCATTAGAAGCGTAACGAAATTACGAGATTATAGGCGAAAGAATCAAGTCAAACGAACGTGTAACGAAGTAGATATGGGTATTTTAAGCAACGAATGAAAACCAACGGCACTACCAAGACCATATACGGCACTACCAAGACCGTATACGGCCCTTGCAGTACCGTATACGGCCACTGCAAGGTTGTATATGGCCCCCTGGTCCCAATTTTTGCTAATTCGTGCTTTGCGCGCTTATACGTGAAGCTTCACGAGTTGTACGGCTGATTTGGGATGTTTCCTATAAATAGTGAAGCCTCCTTTACATTTCAAACACACCTTTTCTTCATTTCATTTCTTCCTCCTCACTTTCTCTCTCACACACATCTCTCTCTTTATTTTCTCTCTCTAAGAAACTTTCTCTCTCTAGAATTGAGCTAGTTAGAGAGATAGTTAGGTAGTGGTAGTTTTAGCTTTAGTACGGAGTTACTCCAAGACTTTGTTTCCGCGAAGATTTATCTGTAATATATTCGTATCAGGTTCTATTTATATATCCCTTGTTTTCCATTTATAAACATGTTATGCTTATGTTATGCTTGTTTAGGAATGCATGCTAGATATATAATGTTAGGCTAGACAAATCTGTGTTTGCTATAATTGAAGTTATGTTAGAGTAGTTAATATCTCTATGCCATGTTGTTACTCTGTTTGTGTTGCTTTAAACTGTATATGAACTTATTAACTGAACCTCGAATGTTTATCTATCCAACTTATGTTGTGGTTAGAAACTTCCTGCTAGAACTTGGCCAATTACTAGCGGTACGTTCTCTACCTATTCTATGCCTGATGATCAATGAACTCGACATGGTTGTGTTCTCTAGGTTGAAACATATCATAAGAGACACGGAGCATAGGATTAGAGATAGATTAGGTTCATGTTTATCTGTTAGGTATCTTTGAGAGAACTTTCAGGATATCTATGATCTGATTATTAATCATTCATTATGATTAGGGTTATGATATTCTGTTGTGTATTATCCTATTGCATGTTCTTTTTTGATTGTTGCCTTGTGAATGATGCATGCTAGAATTATCCTCCTGATCTATATCAATGATTGTATAATTAGGGTTTTCAAATATGGAATAATATTTTACACAGTAGATTAACATGCATGGAATAGTTGTGATGATTTATATGTTTAATGCTGAACAATTCAACTGACCGTTAGCCCGACTATCCCAACTTGTTCCGCGGGATTATTCCTGTTCATGTTTTTGTTCAATCAACAATTCATGCCACGATACAGACATCTCTGATGACTGATACTGAGGACCAGGATTCGAGGATAGTTGTCAGTTGAATTGGTCTGTACATTTGGGAGAACTTCCGGTGCACCTGACATTCTATAACTGCTATCCATGTGACATATTATTTATCTGATTGCGGATAACTCTACGTTAGATATACAATAGGCTCGTAGTTATAGCTCATTAGAATATAGGAAATCTAGGAGAGTAATGTGGAACCCTAGTTAATGTAACAGAAAAACCGTAAAATGCCCAAGTACTCGGTATAGTGCTGGAAACACCAGTTGGTGGAGTACAAACATATGGAAGCCGCGGAAAGGTCGTAGGTTTAATACTTTGCGTTAATTATGTTTTTAGCCTCTCCGGATTAGTCATCATACCTAGCAGCCCTTCCTTTTACTACTCATTAATAACATACATCGAAATCATAGTAAAAAACACTCGCGTTATTCACTGCCATCCGAGTCTCCGTACAAATCTCTTTTCCTTTTATTTACTTTTAATTTTTGCAATTAGTTAGAAAACAAAACAAAACCCCTTCAAAGTTTTAAAAACCCTAGCTAGATTATGAAAGATAATTAAACTTCTTAGACTCCCTTGCCCGTTCTAGTTTGAAGAACGACACCTGAGTCATACGTACCGCTTTCTACTCTTTTAGGTCTGTTAAGGAGTATACAGCTTAGGATCCCTCTCCTCTAGAAATTTAAAACACTTTGGTGCATCCCGGTTGGCTGGATCAACGACCGGCTTAAAACCCATCCGATCGCTGGGACCGCATCAAGTTTTTGGCGCCCCTGCCGGAGACTACAACGACCGATTTTAGGAATTTAGTTATCTTAGTTATTTAGCGATCCTTTCGGAAGATCAATATCATCCAAAAGTTACCTTTTCTATCCTTAGGTTAGTTAGTTTTTCAATTTCCCGTCCTTAATTAGTTAAACCCTACCCTTTCCAAAACCTTATTTTCTTCCAACAAGTTATGACGAACCATATCACTCTCGCCTCATCAGCCAAACCACTGTTAGAGTGACGAGGAGGACCAATCGTATCACCAACCGATGAAACCCTTGAAATTAAGCCACACTTTATTAAAATGATTAAATCTCAGTGTCAGTTTCATGGTTTTTCGGTTGAAAATCCTAGCGCCCATCTTAACAAGTTCATCAACCTTTCCGACTCTTTCGAACAAACCAGATCCAGCCTGTTTCCTTATTCTTAAGCTTTCCGAGCCCAAACATGATTTTATGAACTCAAACCCAATTCGATTCATACATGGGAGGAAATGGCTACTAGGTTTCTAGCTAAGTACTTCCCTCCTTCCATATAAACCAAGCTCAAAAATGAAATCATCAACTTTTATCAAGAAATAATGAATCATTAAGCTCTGCTTGGGAACGCTTCAAAAATTTGTTAGGGAGATGTCCAAATCATCAGTTGGCTGAAACGAATCTGGTCTACACATTCTACAACAGTCTGAATCCTCATCATCAACAAACCCTCGATGCTGCTTCATCCGGAAATTTCATGCTACAATACTTCAGACGAAGCTTGGAAGTTGATTGAGACGATGACGATGCATCAACATGACTTGGAGTCAGATGAATCAACCTTAAAAATCAAGGATACTTCTAATCAAGCCTTAGACACTTTGAGAACTCAACTCGAATCTATCACTAAAGTTGTCAAGGATATGCAAGAATCTTCAAAATCTAAGAAGAAACCTCAAAGGCTCTTCTCAAGCACAAAGTCCAAGGAAGATATTCTCGCCACAACTGGTGGAACCACTGATCAAGCCATTCATCCTAAATCTTTCACTCAGCGGTCAACCAGATAACCCATCTCTCAATCGTTAGTTCTCTCTACACCCTCTACTTCTTTCCAATTGTCTTCTCGTCTAAACAATACGATTTTCAATGACTTCATGGTTGAGAAGGATAATATAAATAAACAAATTGTTGATTTTCAAGATCAAATAAATAGTTTGCTTAGAATTTCAAACGATTTAATTAAAAACATGGAGTATAATGTTAAAAGATTGTTTTTAAAAGTTGAGGAGAAGCAAAGGGAAAAAGCGATCAACAAAGCTGTTTATCTCTCATCCTACGAGCATGATGACATCCTTGTGGTCACTAGAGGAGGAAAAGAAACTAAGAATGAGAAATCTGCAGATATTCCTTCAAATAAACCTTCTGATTTTTCTTCACCCACTGATTCAGTACAAGTTGACATACATGTCACTTCTCCTAAACCAGAACCTTCTAAAGCCCCAGAAATCACTAAAACAATACGTATACCTTTCCATGGTAGGCTTAAGAAAGAGAAACAAGAAGCTCAGTTTGAAAAATATCTAGAAATGTTCAAAAGCCTACACTTAAATGTCAAATTATTAGATGCTTTAGTTGAGATGTCTAGTTGTGCCAAATTCTTTAAGGAACTCATCTCCAACAAAGAAAAACTTAGACAAATAGTTAATTTGCCCTTAGATGCAGATTGCTCTCTAATTATGCAACAAGGACTACCCCCAAAGCTAGGAGATACTGGTCGTTTCACTATTCCTTCTTACTGATATCGTGTAAAAAGTCACGTTTTTACTAACGATATATCTCTCATTTTAGAACAATACCTGGAAAAAGAGCAAAAATATTATATTAATCATTAATATTTTGTCAAGTAGGTTAAAATAAGGAAGCACGAGAAAAATCTGGAAACACGGCCGAAAAACGAAGATTTCACGCGCGTTTGAAGATCAAAGGAAACCAAGACGAAAGTTCAAGTAAAAAGGATCATCCCAAGGATTTCTCCATACCAAAGTCTTCGTTTTCAAAAATGGAACCCAACGCAAAAATAATCAACCAAAACGGATAAAGAATGAAGATTCTACACGCTGCGAAAGTTTCAAAACATTCGGAACAAGACATCTGAAGATCGGAAAATCATCTCGGAGATTTCTTTGCATTAAAGTCTTCGTTTTTAAAAATCGATTCTAACGAAAAAAGAATCGTTGCAATCGAACGCATAACGAAGAAGATACGCACGAAAATGTGAACCGAAAAAATTGCACAGACGAGGCCGGCCGGCAACCGACCGCCGCTGGCCCAACCCCAACCGGTGCCGGCCCACTTTTTGGTCCGGTCAACCGGTTCCGGCCTACCGCCAACCGGTGCCGGCCCGTGTCCGGCCGGTGCCGGGTGCTTTTTCGTCCGTGCGCCACCTTTTTCGTCCGGTACACGTACCGCGCGCGCTTTTTCGCTAAAATGAGCCTAACTTCGCTATCGTGAGTCGGATTTCAACTATAAATATAACCTTGGATTCTTTTTTCAAAAACACACATTCCTACAATATCTATTCTCTCAAAAAAATCAGTCTACTTTCTCTCTCTATTTTCTCACTCTAAATTAGTTTTAGGCTAGTTTTAGGAGCGTATTTGGAATAGAACGAAAGCACGGAACGTGTTATAATCTTGTGGATGTAAGCTTGGGAATGTTATATTTAATTAAGTCTTCTCCTTCTTGCATTTAATCTCGGTTATTTCTATCCTAATCTATCTCAATTAAAATGTATTCTTTAATTATGCTAGATTTAGTTATTGCCATGCTTAGCGAGTAGATTACTTTTGTATTTGTTGTGATGTAATTAACATAAATAATTATGGGATGACTTTAATTTGTCGTGAAGTGATATGATGGCGCCGATTCGACTGTTCTCGAATATAGTACTGGAAACGCTTTAAGCGGAGTACAAACGTACGGAAGTTCAAGACGACCGAAGGTAGTCATATCACGAAACGACTTTAATCTATCGTGAAATAATATGACGTCCCCGATTCGACTGTCCCTTGATATAGTACTGGAAATGCGTCATGCAAAGTACAAACGTACGGAAGTCCGGAACGACCGAAGGTAGTTATATTATGGATCGATATTACTAACAGGAAACTTATTGTTCGCATTTACTGTATCTTTACAATTTTAAACTAAAAACTATTTAATCGCCTTTCGGTCAACAAACGTGATTGTAACTTTGTAACGAGGAGTCGCGAACCTCAATACTTAGTCAATAATTATCTGTGTAAAAGCTATGGTTTAATTACAACGTCATGTAAACATCGTAAAACGCAATGTAATCATGTTGGAATCACCATGAGTGTAGTACATTTCCGATTGCAATGTAATTTCCATGTAAACACTACGAAGTAATTAAACTCGTAAATGGAAATGTCGGTTAACGATGGATTACATTGCGAGATACCATAGCATTTTCTGACATGGTCTGGGTTTAACTTTTTGTAAAACGTCGTCAACATTTTAGATTAGAGTAGGTAGGCTACAGGCTGAATAACCATTTACGAAAACCTAGGGATTTGTTGATTACATTCAGCAAGGCACGTTTAAAATTCTATTTAAAGAAATGTTTCTCTTTTAATTCAGTTTTTCAAAGCAAGATATGTGCGAAACAATTAAACGTTTCTCTCGCTTATCAAATCTTAAATTTCACTGATAGGAAACATTCAAGTAATCCGAACAAAACTGTAACACCCCCGAAATTCACTGTTTTGAGGAAGCATAGTTTGGGGTGTTACTAATTAAATATCACAGCACAAAGATAAAGCAAACGACCTCTAAATGAGACGTTTTGTAAATTAGTACATTCCATAGATATAATGTTTGAAAACTTAGTGTTTTCGTATACAAAATGTAGTTTCCCCTAGAGTCCACGCGTATAGCGGGAGATTCTATTACATAATCGTAATCTACAAAAGATAATGCTAAGAATCTCCGTTAATGCAGTTGTGTTGAAATCATGCGACTCTAGCTAAAATCCTGGAGTAATCCTACTCCATCCGGGTACCTGAGAAAACATGCTAAAAAGTGTCAACCAAAAAGGTTGGTGAATCTCACAGGTTTGTAAATAATATCGGCTTTGAACACGAGATTTCATTAGAAGTGCCCGTAGGCGTAAAATCAGCCATTGCAATCCAGCAATCGTAAAATCAGTATTTGCAATCCAGCAAATGTAAATAAATAAGTTTATACCGTTGCCATGAGGCTCATAATCGAAGCTTAACCCGTAATAATATGTTTGCTCCCGTGACAAGCTCGTAAGTGAGCAAGCATCAGTTACGAATAAGTTGTCACCCGTTTATACGTGTAAATCGGTACGTGGCAGCGCTACTGCCCCGGGTGGGGAGGGTCATTTCCCTAATGGATCCATTAACTACTGTTCGCGCTTAAGTCCATAACTAACGATATATGATGGAGAGACTTCTGTTTGTAAGTAACTCATGCAATTTCGTTTGGTATAGTAAACAGTTTAGTACTTGTGTTCAAGGAAAAAGTAGTAGCATGTATCTCCCCCAATAAGATAAAACATTAAAAGTGGGGCCGTAAGACTCACCTGAGTCTTTGCAAGTACGTTTATATCAATAAACGAGTAAGTAATATCAACCGTAGGTTCTCCGAACCCGTAACCTTCAAATGCCTAAACATATAAAGTTAAGTAAGTAGATGTCTCGCAAGACCATCTAGGCTAGTTGTTTACACAACTCATTATGTCCAAGTGTTTGTTTAGTAATCCGTTTGTAGTTTGAAAACAAATATGGCCCGTTGGTGACGGTTTGTAATAATGATTCAAAGTGTTATCATTTATAACGCAATTTAGTGTAATTGTAATAGAAAGTATGTTCTATGACGTTTGTTAAGTCGTATGACATAAGTATTTGAAGTTGTGTAAGTTCGACACTTAGTAAAAATCTGACTTTTCAAGGTTCTGGTTTGTGCGACGTAGCATGCGACGTAGCATGCGACGTAGGGTGCGACGTAGGGAGGTACGTCGCATGATGCGACCTTCGCAAATCAATGCGACGTAGGAGGCGACGTCGCTAATGCGACGTTGGTTCGGTTTGCGACGTAAAAGTCTACGTCGCTATGTGCGACGTCCGCAAGTTAATGCGACGTAATAGGCTGCGTCGCTAGTGCGACGTTGGGATATCTGTGCGACGTAGGCCGTGACGTCGCTAAATGCGACGTTGGCCACAAATGCGATGTTTTGAGCTACGTCGCAGATAGTCCAGCGTCTCTGCGACGTAGCGGTCTGATCGGAATTTGGTGGCCGGAAAATCGGTCGAAAAGCTTCCGTTCGGTCCAAATCTTTTACCCAACCCATTTTTGGACATTTTAAGCATATATAAACCATAAAAACGTAAAAATGAGTAAAAACGGAGAGTTTCGGGTTTTATCGGAAACTTACAAAATGTCGGATAGAAAATCCGAAAAGATAGGAATGTAGATCGTGTTGTCGTGGTCACTTTTCTCCAAAAGAGTGGTATGATTCGGCGAGGTTTCGTGGTGTTATTTTGCGATTTAGGGAGGTGGTGGGTTTTGTTTATTTTGAAAGAAAATGGAGAGAAAGAGAGATGAGAGATAAGATGATGATGATGAAATGAAAGTGGGGAGGGGGGGTTTCCCCCCTTTTTGGCTGAAAATCGGTGGGGTCCACCGAGTGGACTTCACCAAATTTTGTTCCCTGCGTTTCGAGTTCTGCGCGGTGTTCGTTTCCTCCGTCGTTTAAACGCTATATCAAGCAGTTATATTTTTAAAAGGTGACGGGAATATTTAAATGAAATACCTTGAAATTAATTATAAAAACATTTGTCGAAGTATTAAAATTCTTAACTCGCGTTTAATACGTATTCGTTAAATTATTTAAAATGTCGTCGCGATATTATAAATAATGTTTGTTCGCTGTGTATTTTATATAATAAAATATGTTCTCATTATTTCGGTAAGTTTCTGTCACCAACGACCAAGTAACTGTGTCGGACTCCGTCCGGTTAATTCGTACGATTAATCCAAATCGCGTATGTACACACATATATATATATATAATTCACCTTATATATATATATACAAATAGAGTCTGCAATTAGTCCTATTACATACTAATTACAACTAGTTACAAGTAATTAGGCATAATTAATTATCCTAATTTAGCAGGTGTTACATTCTCCCCTTGTTAAAGAAATTTCGTCCCGAAATTAGCTTGAGTGCACGGACGGTGCGTTGTCTGGGAAGAGATGTGGGTATTTCTGTCGCATTTGGTCTTCCCGTTCCCAGGTGAACTCAGGGCCGCGCCTAGAATTCCACCTGACTTTTACTATGGGAATACGACTCTGTTTCAATTGCTTGACCTCTCGGTCCATGATTTCCATAGGTTTCTCGACAAAATGAAGTTTATCATCGATTTGAATTTCGTCGAGCGGTATAATCAGCGTCTCGTCAGACAGACATTTCTTCAGGTTAGAAATGTGGAATGTGTTGTGTACGCTGCTAAGTTCAGCAGGAAGTTGCAGGCGATAGGCCACTGGACCAATCCTTTCAAGGATTTCGAATGGTCCGATGTATCTAGGATTTAGTTTGCCTCGTTTCCCGAATCGAATAACACCTTTCCACGGTGCCACTTTGAGAAGTACCTTGTCTCCTACCTGGAACTCAAGGTGTTTGCGTCTCACGTCAGCATAGCTTTTCTGACGATCACGTGCGGCTTTCAGCCGGTTTTGAATACCAACGATTTTCTCAGTAGTTTCTTGAATGATTTCTGGACCCGTGAGTTGGGATTCTCCTAACTCAGTCCAACAGACAGGTGATCGGCACTTACGTCCGTAAAGTGCCTCGAAGGGTGCAGCCTTTATGCTGGTATGATAACTGTTGTTGTACGAGAACTCGCACAACGGTAAATGATTTTCCCAAGAAGTACCGAAGTCGACCACGCAGGCTCGTAGCATATCCTCCAGTGTTTGAATAGTTCGCTCGCTTTGGCCATCGGTTTGCGGGTGATAAGCAGTACTCATATCCAGACGAGTACCAAGAGATTTCTGTAATGATTGCCAAAAGTTAGAGGTAAAACGGCTGTCCCTATCCGAGATGATCGAGATAGGTACACCGTGTCGCGAGATGATTTCTTTGACATAGATGCGAGTCAGACGCTCCATCTTGTCGGTTTCCTTGATGGCCAGAAAATGAGCAGATTTCGTGAGACGGTCCACGATCACCCAAATGGTATCGCAACCACTCGAAGTTTTCGGTAGTTTGGTAATGAAGTCCATGGAAATCTGTTCCCATTTCCATTGAGGAATTTCAGGTTGTTGAAGCAACCCAGAGGGTCTTTGGTGTTCGGTCTTTACTTTGGAACAGGTTAGGCATTTACTGACGTACAAGGCGATGTCAGCTTTCATGTTAGGCCACCAATACAACCCTTTGACGTCATGATACATCTTGTCAGATCCAGGATGTATAGAGTATCGAGATTTGTGAGCTTCAGCCATCACCAAATCTCGCAAGTTTCCGAATTTGGGTAACCACACCCGGTTAGAGAAGTATCGAGTTCCATCGGGTTTGATTTCGAATTGTTTATCCAAGCCTCGCAAGGCTTCATTTTTCAAGTTTTCATCGTTGAGTGCTTCAAGTTGAGCGGTAAGGATTTGAGCAGGAAGCTCGTTGCGAATTGTCATAGAAAGTGCTCGGACTCGAAGGGGTTTCACTCGTTCTTTCCGGCTTAAGGCATCGGCAACTACGTTAGCCTTGCCCGGATGGTATTTGATCTCGCAGTCGTAGTCACTAAGTAACTCAACCCAGCGACGTTGTCTCATGTTTAGATCTTTCTGATCGAATATGTGTTGGAGACTTTTGTGATCGGTAAAGATGGTGCTTTTCGTACCGTAGAGATAATGTCTCCAGATTTTCAATGCGAAGACCACAGCACCTAACTCGAGGTCGTGGGTCGTATAGTTTTTCTCGTGAATTTTTAGTTGTCGTGAGGCATAGGCAATGACTTTTTCCCGTTGCATCAACACACAACCAAGTCCCTGGTGTGAGGCGTCGCAGTAAACTACGAAATCGTCGGTGCCCTCGGGTAAGGACAAGATTGGTGCACTGCAAAGTTTGTTTTTCAATAGCTGGAAGGCTGACTCTTGTTTATCAGTCCAATCGAACTTCTTATCCTTCTGAGTCAGTGTGGTTAGTGGGACAGCTATTCTTGAAAAGTTTTCGATGAATCGGCGATAATAACCAGCAAGGCCTAAGAATTGTCTCACTTCGGTTGGAGTGGTCGGTGACTCCCAGTCCTTGATTGCTTCAATCTTGGCGGGATCAACATGAATTCCTTGGCTGTCAATCACGTGTCCGAGGAATTGAACGGTTCGAATCCAAAACTCACACTTAGAGAATTTGGCATATAACTCTTCGTGTTTCAGAAGTCCTAGAATGGTTTTCAGATGTTGAGCATGTTCCTGTTCGTTGCGAGAGTAAATCAGGATATCATCGATGAACACAATGACGAATTTGTCAAGATATGGTTTGCACACCCGATTCATAAGGTCCATGAATACGGCCGGTGCGTTGGTCAACCCGAATGGCATCACTTGGAATTCGTAATGCCCATAACGAGTTCGGAAAGCTGTCTTTGGGATATCATTGTCACGGACTCGGAGTTGATGATAACCCGACCGTAGATCAATCTTTGAGTAAACACTCGATCCCTGGAGTTGGTCAAACAGGTCATCGATTCTAGGAAGTGGGTACCGATTCTTTATGGTTAGCTTATTCAGCTCTCGGTAGTCGATACACATGCGGAAAGATCCATCTTTCTTTTTCACGAATAAGACCGGAGCTCCCCAAGGTGAGGAACTTGGTCGAATGAATCCTCTGTCCAGGAGTTCCTGTAGTTGGTTAGACAACTCCTGCATTTCGGATGGTGCTAAACGGTAAGGGGCTCGTGCCACGGGTGCAGCTCCGGGCACAAGTTCGATTTGGAATTCAACTTGTCTAGGTGGCGGAAGTCCGGGCAAGTCTTCAGGAAAAACTTCCGGGAAATCCCGCACGATCGGAACATCCTCAAGTCGCTTCTCCTCCGACTTCTTCTCCGTTACATGTGCGAGGATGGCTTGATACCCTTTTCGTAGGTATTTTCTCGTTTTCAGACAGGATACAATATTCAGATTCCGTCTACCGGTCTCCCCTTGTAGGACTAAGGTTCCACCGGAGACAAGAGGTATGCGAACGAGTTTGTCATGACAGATGATTTCAGCTCGGTGCTTGGATAACCAATCCATACCGACAATAATATCGAAGCTGCCGATCTCGACAGGGATTAAATCAATGGGAAACGTTTCGTTCGTGAGGTTAAGTGTACAGTTATGTATGATACTATCAGTCTCAATCAGTTTGCCGTTAGCTAATTCTACAATGTATTTAGCATCTAAGGCAGTGGGAGTAATATCAAGTAAAGGGCTAAATTTCTCAGATATGAAGCTTCTATCGGCACCGGTATCAAATAACACAGAAGCGGTAAGGTCGTTGAGAAGGAACGTACCCGTCACGACGTTCGGGTCTTGTCTGGCTTCCCCAGCCTTGATAACGAATGATCTGCCGCGAGCAGGGTTGTTGTTGTTTTTCAGTTTTGGGCAATCTTTCTTGAAATGCCCTGTATTTCCGCACCCAAAGCAGGCCTTTGGTGCATTAGTGTTGGGGGTGGGAATGTTGGTTCGACAATCCTTGGCTAGATGCCCGAACCGCTTGCAGTTGGAGCAAGGGCAAGAACCGTCATGGTGGCGGTTGCATTTGGGACAGTAGGGTCTGCTCCCGCTGTACCCTTTCTTCTCCGAAGTTCCAGATGAATAAGCCTTAATGTACTCAGGCTTTTTGTTGGAGGTTTGGTTGGATGAGTTGGGGTTACCTTCCCACTTGCGTTTGTTGTTTGTAGATGGGGTTGGAGTTGTACCACGGCGGACAGAATTTGCCGTTAGTTCATGGGCCATACGGATGGCGCTCTGAATAGTACCCGGTTTGGAAGAAGTTACCAGGTCTTGGAGTCTCTCAGGAAGACCATCAACAAATTTCTCGATCCTCTTGTACTCAGGATCGACCATGGTTGGGCACAGAAGTGCCAGTTGGTGGAAACGGTTGGTGTAGCCGGTGATATCATTACCTTGCATCTTATGGTTCCAAAATTCCACTTCTAGTTGTTTCAATTCATCCCTGGGGCAATACTCGCCCCTCATCATCTTCTTCAACTCCTCCCACGGGAGTTGGTAAGCAGTAGCAACACTCACAGTCTGGGCATAAGTGTTCCACCAGGTGAGTGCGGTGTCAGTAAAAGTACTAACGGAGAACTTAACCTTATCTCCCTCCGCACAGTTGCAGATAAGAAATACAGACTCAACTTTCTCGATCCAGCGTACTAGACCGATAGCCCCCTCGGTACCTGCAAAGTTTAGAGGTTTGCAGTTCTGGAAGTCCTTGTAAGAACAAGGTTTAGCAGTAGTGGTTTCAGCGGCATCGCTGTTTCTTGAGGAATTTGGTGGAGTATTCCGAGCCAAGGCTTCAGTAACAGCCTGGGTTATAAGGGAGGTGATCTGGGCATCGGTGTATGGTCGTGTCTTTGGCGGCATGATTCTTCAATAAAAGAAATGAAGATACATGAGATTTTGTATGAGCTGGTAATTGTCACAGATGTACATGTATAAAAGCAGTAATACATAACATCAACATGGAAAATGACAATTAATGTGAGTTGAGATAACAAAGGATATCTGATAGATAAAGTGAGTTCAAAAGTTACATCTTACAGAGATATTACAAAAGGTGTCGGGAATGGTTACATCCGACTAGTTTATAGAGTAGTGCTAGATAGTCCCTAGATTACGCGATAGATTACAAGACGAAAGCTACACTAATCTTAATGTAGATTAATTGGTTCCATTAGCGTGACAAGGCGGTCCACAGTTTGCTAGTCGATTGGTTCATTCTTAGTTAAGGTTCCTGGCTTTCGGATTCGTCTTCCGACTCCAGGTTCAGGTCGTGTGGGTGGTAGCGTGCCTCGAGCATGTCCCTGTATCTTTGAGTCGTGGAGCGGTACTTAGTCTCCTCCGTTGATTTCTTGCCCAAACGTTTGATCCACGTTTTGGTCCTACGGGTTAGGTTGGTGGCCACTTTCTTCCAGTAACGGATCTTATCTTTGATTCGTGTAGGAACAGATCGGTTTGAGATTCTCAATCTTTGTTCATAGTCTATGCACTTACGCTTAAGTGCCCAATTTCGGCCGTCAAGTCCCACGGCCTGATCTCGCACTCTTTCATATTCTTCTATGTCGATGCCAGTCATTCCGAAATTCTGATTTTCGTTTCCCTCCAGCATGATTTCGTCTTCTGGTACGATGTTCTCATCGAGATACGTGTACTGAATTTGTTCCCCGTGGACTTGGTCACTATCAGACATGTAGTCGTCCATTTGGGAGTTCGTGGCTTTGAGTTCTATAGAAATGACAGAGAGAGGATTTTAGTCCTTGGAAGTACGTTGCTTCCGGGTGTTAGATGTGATTTTCATAAAATCATTAGAGTGCGCCACAAGGTGGTGTGACGGAAACCAAGTCTGTTATGGTCGGTGCAAACCGCTGAGAGGAATTCGTAAGTGTCATCAGAGAAACGTCGGCTATTTCTATAGCGAGTGTGTTTACGTGCGTGGCCTATTCATATATATATTCAATATATAATAGCCTAGTGTATGTCTAGCACATAACAAGTAAGAGTCTCGGTTCCCTCGTGGTCAGAGTCAACTAACGCATTCCTGTTCGACATAGCCATTTCAGACCTCACATCATCTTCCCTTAATTGTACATAGTTGATCAAGCTATGTTAAATTAAAGTCGTATGATGAAATTCCTGAACCAATCATGCCTAATAAGGAAATACTGCCTAATGGTCATAGTCTAGGCCCACTAATGCAACCTAGTTCACTATAACCTTAGGCTCTGATACCAATCTGTAACACCCCCGAAATTCACTGTTTTGCGGAAGCATAGTTTGGGGTGTTACTAATTAAATATCACAGCACAAAGATAAAGCAAACGACCTCTAAATGAGACGTTTTGTAAATTAGTACATTCCATAGATATAATGTTTGAAAACTTAGTGTTTTCGTATACAAAATGTAGTTTCCCCTAGAGTCCACGCGTATAGCGGGAGATTCTATTACATAATCGTAATCTACAAAAGATAATGCTAAGAATCTCCGTTAATGCAGTTGTGTTGAAATCATGCGACTCTAGCTAAAATCCTGGAGTAATCCTACTCCATCCGGGTACCTGAGAAAACATGCTAAAAAGTGTCAACCAAAAAGGTTGGTGAATCTCACA
This sequence comes from Helichrysum umbraculigerum, assembly GCA_949592205.1. Taxonomy (NCBI): domain Eukaryota; kingdom Viridiplantae; phylum Streptophyta; class Magnoliopsida; order Asterales; family Asteraceae; genus Helichrysum; species Helichrysum umbraculigerum. The sequence goes on along the minus strand of CATIUR010000003.1, from coordinate 52,552,990 downwards.
GGTTTGTAAATAATATCGGCTTTGAACACGAGATTTCATTAGAAGTGCCCGTAGGCGTAAAATCAGCCATTGCAATCCAGCAATCGTAAAATCAGTATTTGCAATCCAGCAAATGTAAATAAATAAGTTTATACCGTTGCCATGAGGCTCATAATCGAAGCTTAACCCGTAATAATATGTTTGCTCCCGTGACAAGCTCGTAAGTGAGCAAGCATCAGTTACGAATAAGTTGTCACCCGTTTATACGTGTAAATCGGTACGTGGCAGCGCTACTGCCCCGGGTGGGGAGGGTCATTTCCCTAATGGATCCATTAACTACTGTTCGCGCTTAAGTCCATAACTAACGATATATGATGGAGAGACTTCTGTTTGTAAGTAACTCATGCAATTTCGTTTGGTATAGTAAACAGTTTAGTACTTGTGTTCAAGGAAAAAGTAGTAGCATGTATCTCCCCCAATAAGATAAAACATTAAAAGTGGGGCCGTAAGACTCACCTGAGTCTTTGCAAGTACGTTTATATCAATAAACGAGTAAGTAATATCAACCGTAGGTTCTCCGAACCCGTAACCTTCAAATGCCTAAACATATAAAGTTAAGTAAGTAGATGTCTCGCAAGACCATCTAGGCTAGTTGTTTACACAACTCATTATGTCCAAGTGTTTGTTTAGTAATCCGTTTGTAGTTTGAAAACAAATATGGCCCGTTGGTGACGGTTTGTAATAATGATTCAAAGTGTTATCATTTATAACGCAATTTAGTGTAATTGTAATAGAAAGTATGTTCTATGACGTTTGTTAAGTCGTATGACATAAGTATTTGAAGTTGTGTAAGTTCGACACTTAGTAAAAATCTGACTTTTCAAGGTTCTGGTTTGTGCGACGTAGCATGCGACGTAGCATGCGACGTAGGGTGCGACGTAGGGAGGTACGTCGCATGATGCGACCTTCGCAAATCAATGCGACGTAGGAGGCGACGTCGCTAATGCGACGTTGGTTCGGTTTGCGACGTAAAAGTCTACGTCGCTATGTGCGACGTCCGCAAGTTAATGCGACGTAATAGGCTGCGTCGCTAGTGCGACGTTGGGATATCTGTGCGACGTAGGCCGTGACGTCGCTAAATGCGACGTTGGCCACAAATGCGATGTTTTGAGCTACGTCGCAGATAGTCCAGCGTCTCTGCGACGTAGCGGTCTGATCGGAATTTGGTGGCCGGAAAATCGGTCGAAAAGCTTCCGTTCGGTCCAAATCTTTTACCCAACCCATTTTTGGACATTTTAAGCATATATAAACCATAAAAACGTAAAAATGAGTAAAAACGGAGAGTTTCGGGTTTTATCGGAAACTTACAAAATGTCGGATAGAAAATCCGAAAAGATAGGAATGTAGATCGTGTTGTCGTGGTCACTTTTCTCCAAAAGAGTGGTATGATTCGGCGAGGTTTCGTGGTGTTATTTTGCGATTTAGGGAGGTGGTGGGTTTTGTTTATTTTGAAAGAAAATGGAGAGAAAGAGAGATGAGAGATAAGATGATGATGATGAAATGAAAGTGGGGAGGGGGGGTTTCCCCCCTTTTTGGCTGAAAATCGGTGGGGTCCACCGAGTGGACTTCACCAAATTTTGTTCCCTGCGTTTCGAGTTCTGCGCGGTGTTCGTTTCCTCCGTCGTTTAAACGCTATATCAAGCAGTTATATTTTTAAAAGGTGACGGGAATATTTAAATGAAATACCTTGAAATTAATTATAAAAACATTTGTCGAAGTATTAAAATTCTTAACTCGCGTTTAATACGTATTCGTTAAATTATTTAAAATGTCGTCGCGATATTATAAATAATGTTTGTTCGCTGTGTATTTTATATAATAAAATATGTTCTCATTATTTCGGTAAGTTTCTGTCACCAACGACCAAGTAACTGTGTCGGACTCCGTCCGGTTAATTCGTACGATTAATCCAAATCGCGTATGTACACACATATATATATATATAATTCACCTTATATATATATATACAAATAGAGTCTGCAATTAGTCCTATTACATACTAATTACAACTAGTTACAAGTAATTAGGCATAATTAATTATCCTAATTTAGCAGGTGTTACAAAAACAATCTAAGTTAATGGTTTATCAAAACTGTAATCTTTATGGTATTAAGAATGATTAGACCTTTATAATGACCTGCTACTCTATTCCTTCGCCCATGAACAATCGTAAGGGCCACTGACTCCCTCACAGGAGAGTGTGGAGAGTTGAGCATTGTCTGTCCGATTAGAATCATCACACTGGAGTTCCTCGTGAAATATTAGTTGATAACCGACTAATAAGGAACTTTACGGTTATACCATTAGATAACAGATTTAACAAACTCATTTAATTTAGAACCCTGTTTTCTCAAAACTCAAAGTCATCATCCCATAATTACAAGCTAATGAAGTCACAACAAATACAGCTTTCCGCCACCGGATTTATTATTACCTTTTTATCGCTTTATTTATTTTACTTAGTAACTGAACCAAAACCCCATCACTTTTATAAACCCCCTGTTTGCTAGAAAACCATTGATTGATTGGAATCTCCCCTGTTTCAATTCAGTTTCTCTTTAAGAAAGACTCTAGGTCATACGTACTACTTGCTAATCTTTGGTTCAGTAATCGTAAGTCACACTTAGACCCTAGCATTTACAAATCTGAAAACCACTGATCCCGGCTGTTGTGTAAACGACCGTAGCGGCTGGCATCAGTTACCTTCAGGATGTTCAAATAAATAACGCCTTAGATGACTTAGGAGCTAGTGTAAACCTTATGCCATACTCGCTTTATAGGAAACTAGGATTAAGCGAACTATTGCCAACCCGTATGACCATCCAGTTAGCTGATAGATCAGTTAAACTCCCTCGTGGAATTGCTGAAGATATTATGGTCCATGTTGATAAATTCGTCTTTCATGTTGATTTTGTTGTTATGGATATTGAAGAAGATACCCAGGTACCACTCAATCTTGGCAGACCTTTCCTAAACACTGCCAAGGCTGTCATTGACGTAAACGAAAAATCTTTAAAACTTCGAGTGGGAACTGAGGAAGTCACCTTCAATGTTGATAAGCTAATGAAATATCCTATGGGAGAAGATCTTGGTCTTGTAGATTCTATGCAGGAAATAATTGAAGAACACTTGGAAGAAATCCTCGTAGTAAGCAGCATCAACCCCCTTCCGAACACTATCATTACAACAAGGAAAATCTGTGAAGAAGGTGCGGGATTATGCTCGGCTACCTCGGATACTTCCACCGCATCAAGAGAAGTACTATTTCCTTTAGATAATTCCAGCTCGCAGCCCAACAGATCTATCATTGCTGCTCCGCTTGGATATGGCACTCCAGTCACTCTCTTAAGAAGGAACCCTACTCCTGAAGTTCATGATTCATCTCTCTCGAAGGAAGAAATTCCGAAGACTCTCAAAGAAATGGAGTCAATGCTTAAACCATCTGATTCACAACTATCTGAAAGTTGCGAAAATTTGAATCCAGAGATCACTTTTAGCACGTCTTCATCAGCTCAATGCCAGAGATTTGCATTTACCGAAGACAATGGCGTAATAATCACTGAAGACCATGCAATCTCTCAGTCTTCACAGGTAAAATACGAGCTGAGAAAAGATGAGCTTTCCAACAATACAGAATGGGTTGAAATAGCCTCAGCCGACATTCCAGAATCACCTGCAGTTGAGTCAGAATATCAGCCAAAATATGACGAGCTTAAAAGCGACGAAATTGCAAGGATGAAACCTTCCAATGAAGAACCACCCGAATTGGAACTAAAGGAACTTCCCTCACACCTTAAATATCCTTTTCTCGAAGGAAGTTCGCACTTACCAGTGATCATATCAAAAGATCTAAACCCACAGGAGAAAGCGAAACTTATTGAGGTCCTCAAGTCACACAAGAAAGTGATTGGTTGGAAAATCTATGACATACAAAGGATCAGTCCAAACTATTGCACTCACAAGATCTTAATGGAAAATGACTTCAGACCATCTGTTCAAAGATAAAGGAGAGTCAACCCAAAAATTCAAGACGTGGTCAAAAAGGAGGTTATCAAACTCCTGGATGCTAGTTTGATTTACCCTATTTCAGATTCCCCATGGGTTAGTCCAGTTCAAGTCGTTCCTAAGAAAGAAGGTATGACGGTCATAGCTAACTGATAAACGCTCAAAAGTACTATATTTCAGTAGTATTTTACCCCTATTTTTGAATGTTTTTATTGCATTTTGTTAAGAATATATATTGATTTCGTTCATATTTGCAATTAGATGTGGAAATAGAGCGTTTATGAAGAAAGGAATCGAAAATAGTCAATAAAAGAGCTAAATGACGCATATTTGAAGAATAAAGTGAAGCCGAAGTTGAAGAAAAGAAGAAATGAAGAAATGTCAAGAAACCGGCTGAAAATATCATCCATACGCCGTATGGAAATCCATACGCCGTATGGATTGCAGCAGTGGAGGCCCAGGTTACGCGGACATGGGCTGGGCTTGAAATCAATCCATACGCCGTATGGAAATCCATACGCCGTATGGATCAAAATCACAGGAAGTATAAAACGCGAATTTTAACCTAAAAACAGTGTATTCGTTTAAGGTTTGTTTCCAGGCGATTATTTACGAATTTTAGGGTTTATTTACGAATTTGTTTAGCTTTTTGGAGGCACGTGGAGTCAAGATTGAGGGTAGTTCGTCTTGTGTCTTCGTGATTCGTCTTTATTGATTTGGTATAACTCTTTTATTCGATTTCTTTGAAGAATTTGTTATTGAATAATCTGATTATTTCTGTTTTAATGATGAAATGAATATTCAAAGTGATTGTGTAGTTGATTGAACTTAGATTATGATTATTGAACGATTATAATTGCGTATTGACTAAGTTATTTAATTGAAAACAGTTATATTACTCCCGAATCCTTGTTTATTGGTAACTGGTAGTTATTAGATCTCAGCGTGGTTAATAATGTTGATGAGATTGAGTTCCTTGAACGTTATTAATTATTGATGGTTAGAATCTTAGGGTTTTGATCATTGCTAAATAGATTGAGTTTGATAGGTTGAGAAACTGATAATTATTCACTTTAAGAACAAGACAATAAGTTAATTATTGGGTATTGTTGAGTCATACCACTAGAGTAATTATAATGAGTTGTAAATGCTTAATGGATGATTTAGGGAAAGGCACACAATTGACTGATCATCTTGTGACATTGGAACCAGTGTTTCATGTTGGACTCTAGATTATAGGAATTAGTTAGACCCGAAACGTCGGCTAGTTCACATTTGACTTAGTATTCATTGAAGAATTTGATATTAAGTTGATATAAAAGAATCACAATTAGATAATCAATACGTAATAAATCGGGAAATATGAATCTAAGTGACATTAATTATACAATTACTTATTCCTTCCAATTAGGATTTATTGTTATTATTTATTTATTATTTTAATTTAAAGTTTTATTTAAGTTTGTTTATTTTAATTAAATGTTTTCTAAACGGTTGTTCGTACGGAACTAAAACGCCCCCCATATTTACTGCTTTCTAGTTAATTGTTAATTTCTATTTTAAATATTCCACCATTCCCTGTGTTCGAATCTGACTTACCAAATCTATATTTACAATTGATCGGGTATTCTTGCCTGGTTGCTTGAAAGTATTTATTAGGTATTTCTATTTATAAAATGTAAAACAAGACGCACTTTCATAAGCGACATCAAGTTTTTGGCGCCGCTGCCGGGGAAGCGGTTGTGATTATTTAAATAGGAGTTAGTGATTTGTAAACTTTGATTTCTAAAATAATTTTATTAAACAAATAATTTTGTAAAGTTGTTTAAACTAAATTAAGTAATTGTGTAATAAGTTTTCATTAATTCATTGGTTGAAACTAATTATCCTTTAATTGGTTAAACTTTTGGGGTTTTAGATTCAACCGGCGGATGGGAATCCGTCCGCCGGTTGGAGTTCCATTTATTTTAGTATTGTACATGTTATTTAAAATTATTATTTAGTGTGAACTAACTTGTTTTTCGTTAGTGGTTTTTGTATTTCCAGATTTATTTTTTATTAGGTTTATTCAATGGCAAGGAGCTTTGAAAGTGATGCAAACGATAATGATTTGGTCAAGAGAGATCAGTTTGCTAAGTCTGATGCTAGTTCCACTGAGATAGTATCTCCCTGTACTCGCTTAGGGCGCAGTCCCGTTCCTATTGTTTCAACTTGTCAGGAATTGCTATCTGCACTTGAGGAGTTTAGAGGAGATATCCCTTTCTGTTCAGAGATTATTAGGAGTTCCACAATTGATTTTTCTGGTAATCAACAGGCATTGGTTGATGATGTGTTAGAGGCAGTTTTGATTAAGAGTCAGTATGGGATTGATAGGCAATTCTATATTGCCCTCACTACTTTTGGGGAATCTCTAGAAACTAGGATTAAGGAGGAAGAGAAATTCTACACTGCTCAGAAGAAAAGATACACGGAGATTTATGAGATTATGAGGCATTATGCGTTTCCATATTCGGAAAATCAAACCGCATGTCTTGGTCGCATGATTAGGGCTTTGTATGAGGTAACTGGTCATCCTAGTGCAGAAGCAGATAAAGAATTTAGGTTCAGTCTAAAAGAGTTGCTTCGATTGCTACATTCAGGTGACCATTTGACGGATATTACACCTCATCGGTTCATTGTGAAGAGTACTATTCATTACTATCTTCAAGAAATGGTGACGAAAGTAGATCGTCTTGCTAAGGAAGAATTGGATAGGCCTCGTCCATATTTTATTCACCCTAATAATGAGATTGATTTGGCTAGTTACCTTGGAGTTCACTTGGATGTTCTTATTGACAACAGTAAAGTCTCAACCCCTTGGGAACATTTCAATCATGGAATGATAGAGATCTATACTAAGCTGGTTAATATTTTCAAACATTCGGGGCTAGAACTTAGCAATAGGCAAGAGATAGTTCTTCAAAAGGTAGAAAGACAAGTGAGGTGCTTGAGAAAAAGTTTCTTGATGAGAAATCATTATGGAATAACTGAGGCATGTTTGGATTTTATAAGTGAGTTAGAAGAAACCCTTTTGAACGTGAGTACGAGTTGGAAGATGATAAGTTGGTGTTGGCACCGGAGGGAGTATATAATAAGGAGATTAATAAAATCAGTTGGGACTTGGTTTATTTTCAGCACGTGGTTAATGAGCACATAGCAAATTTTCCAAGTTTTGGTCATGGGATCATTAACTTCATTCCCATAATCACTGAGCATTTCCTTGCTCTCTATCCTAAGCAGTGATTCTAATCATTTCTTTTGTTTCTTATGCTATTGGATTGTTTCTAACATTTTGGTTTATTTTGGATTATGTTAGGCTTTCCGTTGTTTTGGATTTTAGTTTTTTTATTGTGTGATTTGAATATTAAGTATTTATTTTGAATATTATGTTATTTAAAGTTTGTTAATTATTGTTATTTATTTTATAGTGTGGAATTGTGAGGATTTTGAAGTCGTGATTATCCTCCAGGTTTGAGATTTAATTATATAAAATTAGTGATGAATTTGGGTTAAAATTGGGTTTGGAAATCGTTTTTTGAAAAATTCTGATTTTTCAATCCATACGCTTTATGGAATCCATACGCCGTATGGATTGGTTGGGCTACTGGGCCGGGTAGTTGACTGGGTTTAATGAGTTTGACCTGGGCCTGTTTAATCCATACGCCGTATGGAATCCATACGCCGTATGGATCAAAAATGCAGAAAACCGCTAGCTGCTCTTTTTCTTCCCCATTTTCAAACCTAAAACCCCATTTTTTCACCACGTACGGCTCTAACCCCCACACCACCAAATAACCACTTCCGGGCATGCATTCATCTCCATTTTTGTGTATTCGTGTTACACGCACTTTCCTCTACAAGGTATAACTTCCCGTTTTCATTTTCGTTGGTTAAATCATTCGTTTGGAAGTTAGGGTTTATGATAGAATTTTGGGTATTTCGAATGTAGGTATGATGATTGGCATGTTTTGATTGATTTATGTTCTAATTGATATATACATTGCAATGTCATGCTCGTTTTTCTAATATGTTACATATATTAAGTTAATCGAATTATCCGTTAGTAATGATGAAATGTGACTATGAGTTATGCTCAAATGTGCAAAATGTTTTAATTTAGTGCTTACTAATTTTCTGACCACATGATGATTAATGCAAATATTTGTTTGGTACACAAGTGTTTGTGATTACGGTTATGTGATAAATTGTTATTTTGATTAATTGTGTTATGATAATTCATTTTGAGATTGTATGGATGTTTGCTAGTTGCTAATGCTCGAGTTTAGTGATTGTGCAATTTTGTATATTCATAATGGTACCAAGTTATTATAATGCATTTGATTAGGCAATTGTCATGAATATTTAATTAAGTATATACATATATGCAATTTGAGTAGTTTTTGTTTAAAAAATTGCAATTTAGGTTCATGAAATTGGTTGTTGCGGTAGTTTTAGGCTAAACCTTTATGGTGGATTATTCAATTTTAAGCCGAAATGCTGCCAAAATTTTTAGTAACCTTTTTGCATTAACTGCTTATTTAGTGTTATTAACAATTGTTTTGTTTAGTAGTTATCATGTCTAACAGGAGAACAAGAGGGGGTCAAACTTTGGGGAATCCATTGGTTCGAGCTCATAGATACCTCACTTTTCATGGGTCGTATTCTGAGACCACTAGATTTCAGTTTGGAGAGCGTCTGGCTTCTAATATTGGCCAGTCAATTGAGGTTTTTGATGCTGTTAACTGGAATGTTTTGGAGCATGTGGTTGCTAGAGAGGGGTTCACTAATGGTGCTGAGGCCATTAGGAATTTACTTGCTATTCCATATGTACTAGAGGATGGAAACATTGGATTTGTTTCCTATGCTTGGTCCCGGTTATTCAGTATCAGGGAGGATATCTACAGAGAGCTGGTTGTTGAGTTTTATAGCACTTTTAGGTTTGAGTCCAGGTCGACTCAATGGACTGAGAACTCCATTTTCTTCCAGCTAGGGGGACAGCCTAGACAGATGACTTTGGTTCAGTTTACTTTGGGATTGGGGCTTTATGAGCCAAATGAGCTGGATAACCCTCACTTTTTAAACCACATTTCTGCAGGTGCTGTGAAGAAGCTCACTGACTTGGAAGTTGAGCAGGAGTGGCAGTTTATTGCCCAGGGTAATTATGGCAGTTCGACACCTTCTTACACGCGTATTCGAGATCCTCGTCATCGACTCATTCACAGATTGTTGACTTACACCATTGTTGGTCGCAAGGAGGGGCCTGAGAAAGTTTCGAGGCCTGACTTGTTTTATTTGAGCTCGATTATCAGGAAGAGGTTAGTGAATGTACCTTGGAGGTTGGCGAAGTGGATGTCGAAGAGAGCTACTGGTACTAGAGATGGGAGTAGTTTGTGTGGAGGTCACTTTGTTACACGGTTGGCTAGATACTTTGGTTTGGCTACTCAGGATGAGATGGGGTCATGCACTATTGTTCAGCCTAGCATGGGATGGTTGACTGCACGCCGGTTGGAGGCGTTTGCTCTTATTAAGCCATGCATTACTTTTGGTGGTCCTGCAGAGATGTATTACTGGGTTCCGATTACTCCGGTAGGACAGACTTTGCAGTCGAGGCAGGCTAGAGCTAGGGGAGATACGAGTGGCAGTGATAGAGGTAGAGGTACGGCACGAGGCCGTAACAGAGGTTATGCTACGGAGTTTGATCATCTATCTCAGCAGTTGCACCAGATGGAGTTACACCAGACTCAGAGGTTTGATCAGATAGATCTTATGCAGAGACAGCATTTCCATCAGACCAGTGCACACTTGGACTACCAGGATGGCTTATTTGAGCAGCTATTTGGTCAGTTTCCTTCTGGACCCGCGTATCAGCCATTCCAGTACCAGATGCCACCAGAGTTCATGCCACGACCACCACCACCACAGTCAGAGTATGGAGAGCCTTCTCACCAGTACCAGTACCGCCAGGATGATGACAGTGATTAGGATGATGTTCATCCTAAATGGTTTATGGTTCCAAACACTATTATTATTATTATTTTATTATTATTATTATGACTGTTTTTATTTGTAGGATTTATTAATTGTGCTGTGGATTTGTAGTTTTAGGATTTGGTTGTGTTTATTAATTAGGATGTTTAAATCTGGTATTGTTTAATTCTGTTTGTTGATTGTTCCCTCAGAATTGTGTTGTGAGTACGTGTTATGCTGGCAGTAAGTTCAGCGCAAAAAAAATTGAATCGAGAGGATGTGTGAAATTCATATCATCCTTGTCATGCTCATTAAACTGCACACCATTCCAGGGGAGTTTTTCTGTTCTAAGTTCTTTTCTCTTTTTCCCGCTTTTATTATTTCATTATTTGTACAATGAGGGCATTGTACATCTTTAAGTGGGGGATGGGAGAGAAAAGGAAGTTTAATTTCCACATAATTGTTCTGTTAATAAGTAGATGATTTTTTAATTTGGTTAATAGTTATTATATTAAGATAAGTAACTAAGAGGTTATGAGTTGCCCATTTTTCAACCAAATTTTTGCATTAAAATTTTTGTTTTCTATAGATAATTATTTTGTAACTATGTAGGTTAATTTAAAATTTTTCTATACTTTTTAATTAAAGATTAAGTTGTGAAAAATGTTATTTAGCTTCATTATATGATGTATTGATATGCGATTTATATGAGAATGTTTGAGCTTTTAAGAAATGAAATTAAGGAGTGGATATTACCTTTTAGATGAACTTTAGCTGTGTATGATGTATGTCTTAATTTTCATATTAGTAATGTGTTATATGCCATATTTTTGGGAATTTAATTAACATCATTTGGGGATATACCGGGTGTTGTTTCCTCTGTTGTACGAAAGTACAGACCTGGTCTCCGTCAGTATATCTAATGAAAAAGAGCAAAAGAGTTTAATAACTCATGATTTTAAAATGTGGTCAAATTAAGTCGCTTTGTTGTACTGAGGTACAGACCTGTCACCAATGGTTTGACTAAAAACATTATTGCTAAACCAAAATCAAGTTATGTTGCTTTGTTGTGTTTAGGCACAGACCTGTCACCTCTGTCTTGATTTGAAAAATGATTGTTTTGATTAAATTTCAAGATATGTAATATTGGCATATTATGAGTATGAAAGTATATATTTTTTAGGAGTCTAAGGGAATATTTACACGAATAATAATAAGTTGAGCTCAAGTATTCAAATATAGATTATTTAAGTTGATAACAATATCAGTAATCATTGTGAACTATCTGATGTTTAAGAATAATAACTCTATGTGTAGATCAGTTTTTGTAAATCTCGTAGTTTCTTAATAATTGTTTTTAGAATTAACATAATTTTAAATTTAAGCATTTGAGTTGAAGATGGGTGATGTTGTGTAATTCCTACTTTAGTTATTTAGATTAATAAAGATGACTGTTTTCTTAAGAATTTGATTTTTGAATCGATAGTCTACTTGAGGACAAGTAGGATTCAAGTGGGGGATGTTTGATAAACGCTCAAAAGTACTATATTTCAGTAGTATTTTACCCCTATTCTTGAATGTTTTTATTGCATTTTGTTAAGAATAGATATTGATTTCGTTCATATTTGCAATTAGATGTGGAAATAGAGCGTTTATGAAGAAATGAATGGAAAACAGTCAATAAAAGATCTAAATGACGAATATTTGAAGAATAAAGTGAAGCCGAAGTTGAAGAAAAGAAGAAATGAAGAAAAGTCAAGAAACCGGCTGAAAATATCATCCATACGCCGTATGGAAATCCATACGCCATATGGATTGCATCAGTGGAGGCCCAGGTTACGCGGACATGGGCTGGGCTTGAAATCAATCCATACGCCGTATGGAAATCCATACGCCGTATGGATCAAAATCACAGGAAGTATAAATCGCGAATTTTAACCTAAAAATAGTGTATTCGTTTAAGGTTTGTTTCCAGGCGATTATTTACGAATTTTAGGGTTTATTTACGAATTACTTTAGCTTTTTGGAGGCACGTGGAGTCAAGATTGAGGGTAGTTCATCTTGTGTCTTCGTGATTCGTCTTTATTGATTCGGTATAACTCTTTTATTCGATTTCATTGAAGAATTTGTTATTGAATAATCTGATTATTTCTGTTTTAATGATGAATTGAATATTCAAAGTGATTGTGTAGTTGATTGAACTTAGATTATGATTATTGAACGAGTATAATTGCGTATTGACTAAGTTATTTAATTGAAAACGGTTATATTACTCACGAATCCTTGTTTATTCGTAACTGGTAGTTATTAGATCTCAGCGTGGTTAATAATGTTGATGAGATTGAGTTCCTTGAACGTTATTAATTATTGATGGTTAGAATCTTAGGGTTTTGATCATTGCTAAATAGATTGAGTTTGATAGGTTGAGAAACTGATAATTATTCACTTTAAAATGAACAAGACAATAAGTTAATTATTGGGTATTGTTGAGTCATACCACTAGAGTAATTATAATGAGTTGTGAATGCTTAATGCATGATTTAGGGAAAGGCACACAATTGACTGATCATCTTGTGACATTGGAACCAGTGTTTCATGTTGGACTCTAGATTATAGGAATTAGTTGGACCCGAAACGTTGGCTAGTTCACATTTGACTTAGTATTCATTGAAGAATTTGGTATTAAGTTGATCTAAAAGAATCACAATTAGATAATCAATACGTAATAAATCGGGAAATATGAATCTAAGTGACATTAATTATACAATTACTTATTCCTTCCAATTAGGATTTATTGTTATTATTTATTTATTATTTTGATTTAAAGTTTTATTTAAGTTTGTTTATTTTAATTAAATGTTTTCTAAACGATTGTTCGTACGGAACTAAAACGCCCCCCATATTTACTGCTTTCTAGTTAATTGTTAATTTCTATTTTAAATATTCCACCATTCCCTGTGTTCGAATCTGACTTACCAAATCTATATTTACAATTGATCGGGTATTCTTGCCTGGTTGCTTGAAAGTATTTATTAGGTATTTCTATTTATAAATTGTAAAACAAGACGCGCTTTCATAAGCGACATCACTAACGAAGACAATGAATTGATTCCAACACGAACCGTCACCGGTTAGAGGGTATGTATCGACTATCGGAAACTCTATGAAGCTACACGTAAAGGTCACTTTCCTCTACCGTTCATCGAATAGATGCTTGAAATATTGTCAGGGAACGAATTCTATTGTTTCCTTGATGGTTTTTCCGGCTATTTTCATATACCTCTCGATCCAAAGGACCAAGAAAAGACGACGTTCACTTGTCCATACGGAACTTTTGCCTACCAACGTAGGACATTTGGTTTATGTAATGCACCTGCAACGTTTTAAAGATGCATGGTGGCAATCTTCCATGACATGATTGAACAATGCATGGAAGTGTTCATGGACAATTTTTCCGTTTTCGGAGATTCATTCACCACTTGTCTTTCTAACTTGGATAAAATGCTTACCCGATGTGAAGAATCAAACCTAGTTCTGAATTGGAAAAAATGTCATTTCATGGTAAAAGAAGGCATAGTTTTAGGACACCGCATATCAAAAACTGGAATTGAAATCGACAAAGAAAAAGTTGAGACTATCTCAAAACTTCCACCACCCACTTCTGTCAAAGCTATTCGAAGTTTTCTAGGTCACGCCGGATTCTACCGTCGCTTTACAAAGGATTCCTCTAAGATATCTCGACCTATGACTCATCTTCTTGAAAAAGATACTCCGTTTAACTTTACAGATGAATGTCTTAAAGCCTTTGACTATCTGAAAGATCTGCTCATGCACGCACCGATCATGGTTGCTCTAGATTGGAGTCTCCCATTTGAAATCATGTATGACGCCAGTGATTTTGCAGTTGGAGCTGTGCTGGGACAGCGGAAGGAGAAACAATTTCAACCAATATACTACGCCAGCAAAATGCTCACCGATGCTCAAGAAAATTACACAACCACAGAAAAGGAGCTGCTAGCGGTAGTATTTGCTTTTAATAAATTTCGTTCCTATCTAATCTTGTCCAAAACTATTGTCTATACAGATCACTCCGCTTTGAAATATCTTTTCAAGAAGCAAGATGCTAAACCTCACCTTCTACGATGGATCCTACTCCTCCAAGAATTTGATATCGATATCAGAGATAAAAAGGGAGCAGAAAATGTCGCGGTGGGTCATCTTAGCCTATTGGAAAATCCTTCTATGGATAAGTTGCACGAAGAAGATATTCAAGACCAGTTTCCAGAAGAACAACTCATGAACATTGGTAAGTACTATCGAGGGCTACAATCCACGAATGATCCTTCGTATGCTGATTTTGCCAACTACTTGGTGGGAAGAATAATACCAAAAGGAATGCCAACATCTCAGAGACAAAAGTTCTTCCATGATATAAAACATTACTATTAGGACAAACCTTTCCTCTTTAAGGTTTGCCTTGATCAGATCATGAAAAGATACGTCGATGGAGAAGAGGCATAACAAATCTTACACCAAAGCTACCACGGACCTACTGGAGGACATCATGGTGCAAATATGACCGTAAGAAAAGTGTATGATGCCGGATTTTTCTGGCCAACCATATTTCGAGACACTTACAACCTGGTAAAACGCTGCGATATCTGCCAAAAACAAGGCAATATAACAACCCGGAATGAAATGCCACTTACAAACATTCAGGCTTGCGAGATCTTTGATATTTGGGGATTAGATTTTATGGGACCATTCCCTAAATCTAACGGCAAAGAATACATCTTAGTTGCAGGCGACTACGTCTCCAGGTGGGCCGAAGCTGAAGCTCTTCCAACAAATGATGCTAAAGTAGTGACCAAATTCCTCAAAAAGCTATTCAGTCGATTTGGAACTCCAAAAGCAATAATCAGTGACCGTGGCACTCACTTATGCAACGTTCAATTCATGAAAGTTCTGCAACAGTATGGTGTCACTCACAAAACATCAACAACTTATCACCCCCAAACTAATGGTCAAGCTGAGGCAACAAATCGAGCTTTAAAAAGGATCTTGGAAAGAACTGTTGGTAATCACGGGCAGAAATGGGCTGATAAATTTGATGATGCACTGTGGGCATTCAGAGCTGCCTACAAAACGCTATTAGGAACCACTCCGTATCTTCTAGTTTATGGCAAGGCATGTCATCTACCAATTGAGCTGGAATATAAAGCGTACTGGGCTTTGAAGAATTGCAACTTGGATATTTCTACAGCTGGAGCAAACAGGAGAATGCAGTTGAACGAGTTAGCCGAATTAAGGGATCAGGCATATCACAGTTCTTTAAGCTTCAAGGAAAGAACTAAACGGATTCATGACGTTAAACTGAGGCCCTCAAGATTCAAACCAGGAGATAAAGTGCTGCTCTTCAATTCGCGATTCAAGAAATTCTTTGGCAAGTTCAAAATCAGGTGGAGCGGCACATTCATAGTATCAAAGGTATTTCCCTACGGTGCAATCGAACTCGAGGCACCAGAAGGTAATTTTAAGGTTAATGGTCATCGCTTGAAGTATTACTTCGAAGAATTCCCTATTAGGGAGGACGTCTTTATCTTTGAACTACTGTGAGTCGACAAAAAGGTACAAAGAGTCAAGCTAGAGACTCGTAAAATAAGCGCTCTTGGGAGGCACCCAGGAAAATTAGCACACAGGAAAAGCTCGAAATAGTCAAGATAAAAGAAGGGATTTCTGAAGGACTCGAATATAATATATCTTTGGAAATTCTCTGGCAAAGAAATTCTGAAGAAGAAAAGCAAATAAAAAGAAGAAAAAGCAGAAAAGAAAAGAAAAATAGCTCCACCAATAAAGCTGAAGCATCAAAAGTATCACCCTTCAAAAGAAGACAAATCCGATAGAAGTCAAAACAGCTACCAAATCTCCGTTCTATTCCGTTCTAAATAAAATTGTTCATGATCTCAGTGATTTTAGGATAAGCAATACCCTCACAACCAAACATACAACTATCCATACCCTTAATCCTCACCAAACATTACAACCCTCTGAATGTCTCGGGATAATTAGCACCGTCCTCACCTAAGTGGTAGAGATCCGATTCTCGACCAAGCCTATGACGATGAGTGCTGCATGACTGGCTTATTGAGCCAATTCATTTATTCTGGAATGATAGGAAACCTGGTAAACTTTGAGAGAATTGAGTGACCACCTTTAGTGAGATCACCTAGTCATGTGTACTCCAAGATCACGAGAGTTGAAAGTATGCCTAAGAGAGTCTCTTCTTGTTTATGGAAGGATCATCTTATCTTTCTTTACACTTTTAGAGTAACTTGCTTATATAAGGGAATGGCAACTCTTGGAAATATTTTAACTCACCCCTAAAACACGACTTAAAAATGTTTTCACAAGAGAAGCGAGATGAGTGTTGCTTGAGGACAAGCAACGTCTAAGTGTGGGATAACTTGATGTGACGTAAAAAGTCTTGTTTTAGTACGCATTATTCCTTACTTTTTGGACTAAACTTTAGTGAAAACATTCCAAAATGATGATTATATACTAAAATTCACTAAAGTGGTTCAAAAGTAGACGTTGCGATAAAAATCACTGAAAACGCCCAAATAACGCACAAAACATAGCATATTAAATCAAACAGATTCATCCGCTCTCATTTTCATATCAATACACACCTCCTAACTTCTTCCGTCTATTATATAGGTAAAAACGAGATGGAAAAATCAAGAATCAAGCAAAAGGCTAAAGGACGGAGAAGACACTGCACTTACAGATCGTTTAAAGTCATTCCAGCAACGCCTGATCTACACACACCCAATTTCCATGATATTGGTACCATTAGAATCGTAATGGAATTACAAGATCATAGGCGAAAGAATCAAGTCAAACGGACGCGTAACAAAGGAGATACGGGCATTTTAAGCAACGAACGAAAACCAACGGACCCCGTATACGGCCCTGGAGACCGTATACGGCACTACCAAGACTATATATGGCCCTTGCAGTACCGTATACGGCCCCTGCAAGGCTGTATACGGCCCCCTGGTCCCAATTGTTGCTGATTCGTGCTTTGCGCGTTTGTACGTGATGCTTCGCGAGTTATACGGCTGATTTGGGATGTTGCCTATAAATAGTGAAGCCTCCTTCACATTTCAAACACACCTTTTCTTCATTTCATTTCTTCCTCCTCACTTTCTCTCTCACACACATCTCTCTCTAGTTTCTCTCTCTAGTTTCTCTCTCTAAGAGACTTTCTCTCTCTAGACTTGAGCTAGTTAGAGAGATAGTTAGGTAGCAGTAGTTTTAGCTTTTGTACGGAGTTACTCCAAGACTTTGTTTCCGCGAAGATTTATTTGTAATATATTCATATCAGGTTCTATTTATATATCTCTTGTTTTCCATTTATAAACATGTTATGCTTATTTAGGAATGCATGCTAGATATATAATGTTAGGCTAGACAAATCTGTGTTTACTATGATTGAAGTTATGTTTCAGTAGTTAATTACTTTATGTCATGCTATTACTCTGTCTGTGTTGCATTAAACTGTATATGAACTTATAAACTGAACTGTTACACCCGAAACGGTCGTTCTCATAACGGGCGCAACGGTGGTTTTAAATTTATAAAAGATGGAGACCTAAATTCTACTTACAGAGGCAAGTATAACTCAGGGTCGTTCTTAAGATCAATCGTATTGTGAAGTGGAGTCGTTAAGACAAACTAGTCAATTCAGTGATGAGTTTTTGAAAAGAGTTTTGATTTGGTTTTAGTCCGGTTAAACTAAACTAATAAAACAGTAAATAAACAAAACAGTAAATAAAAGATAGGGTTTAATCCGTAATGGAGGATAGTGCTTGCTATGATTTCATTAGCTTATGTTATGGGGTGGTGTCTAGGGTTTGTGTATGAAAACGTCTTTTCACTAACACCCTACTGCCTAATTTCTTAGACAGTATGTCACTGGGTTGCTAGGCTATGGTGATTCTGATCAGAGGAGGCTGCTCAACTCTTCAACACTTTCCATATGATGGAACAGTGACACTTTTTGGAATGGTATTCATGGGCGCATGAGATAGAGTAACAGACCCACTAAAAGTTCTGACCGTTCTTAACACTACGGGGATACTAAGGCTAAGCAAGGCATTTAAGATTAAGACTTGGTTTGGTGACTGCTAACTCTATATTAATGGTCTTTGTTTAGTCCAGAGCTGTGTGGTTCAACCAGGATGTGGCACAGTCTTCAATCGATGACAGTTCCTTAGCTTCCACGTGTTTGTACTCCACTTGAAGTGTTTCCAACACTATACGAAGTACTGTGCCGTTTTACGGTCTTTTCGGTGCCACATACTTTATGGTCACTCTGGACTAGTTTAACTGAGTTGGTATTAAAGCTTGACCATCTATGATATAAACCCAACCCTCACTATTTAAACATATCCCAATAAATCCCTGATTGATTCACGGTGTACTATATGATAGGTTTGACAGTATTTACATAGCTACACAATTCAGACCATGTTTATATTTGAAAACATAGATAAGTAGTTACCGGTTGATCAAGGTTCGCGACTCCTTGTCATATAGGTTCTAACCACGTTTATTGGAGGAAAGACGATTTTGGTTTAGAAATTCATAAATACAAAGTTAACAGCACACCGATTTTCATTTGTGTATTTAAAGTAACATCACCCCTAACATATATAAGCTAACTACATCACAACAAGCACATAAGAGAACTACTCACTACGCATGGAAAACAATCCTAAATCTATCATAACAATAATAGAAATCATATTAATAGAAAAGGAAAGAAGTAACCGTAGATTAATGCGTAGATAGAATAATGTTGAAAGAATACATGAACGAAACCTCTGCAATATCTTCGACAATATTACAAATAAGACCCTCAGAATATTCCCTACACTATTACAAAAGTAGCCCCTCCGTTAGTCTAGGTTATATATTAACCAAGAACTAACTACCTAAAACCCTAATCTAGAGAGAGAATTCTAGAGAGAGAAACTCTAAAGAGAGAGAGAGAGAGAGAAAGTGAGAGAGTAAAATGAAGTGTGGAATGGTGTTCGAAATGAGGAAATGTGGCCATCTATTTATAGGTGAAGCAAGGGATCAAGAGTACGAGTCCAATGCATCAAGATACAAGCAAATGAAGCTAAACGAGATCACACGGGGGGTCCAGGGCCGTACACGGCCTGGACCAGGCCGTACACAGCTCTAATGAGGCCATACATGGTCTCTCAAGGCCGTACACGGCCATATGGGGGGCCGTGTGCGGGCCCGTGTGCTGTTTTCGGCTTTTCTCGTTGCTTAAATCGCGCCTATCTTCTTCGTTTCTCTTCTGTTTGACTTGATTCTTTCGCCTATGATCTCGTAATTCCGTTACGCTTCTAATGATACCAAATGTGCCAAATTTGGATGTCTCTAGAGTTGGCGTGTGAGGAATGCCCTCGGTTTGTGCTTAGACGGCTCCATCTTCCTCGTTCTTCATCCTATCTGCACGATTCTTGATTCTACATTCTTGGAATAACCCGAGACATCATATGAGACTTAATTAAGAACTTTGATGACACACAAAAAGTCAAGTTTTTAAGTGTCATTATCTCATCTTTTTGGCCCAAATTATGATGAAATTATCCAAAATAAGCACTATATTATTAAAACTCATAACATGGGCCAAAATATAGACAACATTTCAAAAGTCAACTAAAATGGTCGAAAAACACGATAAATATAACGAATACGATCATAAGCATTCTCGTTCACTCGTTTTAGCACTTTTTGAGCTACACAAAGAATTATGACCTCTAACTTATGTCATTTTCTTCGTTAGGAAATTATGAAACCGTGAGCGCAAGAATCACTCAAAACGGATAAATGATGAAGAAGTTACGCCAAATCGAAGAAACGAAGAACCGAAAGGACCGAATACGGCTGTCCCAGACCGTATACGGCTGGACCAGACCGTATACGACTGGACCAGACCGTATACAGCTGGACACAGACCGTATACAGCCTGTGCCCAGCCGTATATGGCCCAGTCCAGCCGTATACGGTTGGTGCCCACCCGTATTTGATCTAGTCCACATGTATACGGCCAAAACCAACCGTATTCCGTGTTCAGGCAATAAAAATCCGATTTTTATACGGCTGTGCGATACGGTTGTGCATTTGGGGGTTGGAATACGGTTGAAGAATACGGCTGTGCGATGTCTATATATACAATCACCTCCTCACCATTTTGATAGATGTTTTCTCATTTCTTTCTCATTCCTTTCTCTCTCTACTCTCTCTCTAGAATAAATTAGTTAGGTTAGATTAGTAAGCTAGTAGATTAATAGCTTACTTGTACGGAGGTGCTCCGAGACTGCGGTTACGCAAGATTTGTAATTACGATATGTCAGGTTTTATTTTAAATCTCTATCTTGTTATTTTTAAATATGTTGTGCTGTTGCTATGCTTATTTAGAAATGCTTGCTAGAATTATTGCCATGCTGAGCTGAACAAATCTGTGTTTGCTATGATAGTCGTTATGCTAGGGTAGTTATGCTTTAATCATGCCGTTACTCTGTCTCTATGCTGTTAAAATATATTTGAATCTATGAAATGAATCTCCATTGTTTATCTATCCAACTTATGCTGTGGTTAGTAACTTACTAGTAAGAACTTGGCCAACTTCTAATGGTACGCCGCTAATTATTCTGTGTCTGATGATGGTTGAACTTGACATGGCCGGTGTTCTCCTGGTTGAAATAAGACCGGAGGGAGACATGGAGCATAGGATTAGAGATAGATTAGATCCATTTCATATAATAAATGTTTTTGAGAGAACTTTCGGAACATTTGTGACTTAAACACTTATCCAGATACTCTGCATGAAATAAGCTGATCCCTGTATGCTGCTCTGCTGCATGTTCTTGTTTGATTGTTGCTTTAGGGTTTGCATGCTAGTATCACTTGTTCTATTGGATATATGATTAGGTTTTCAGATATATGTTGATTGCATACACCAGTTTAACATGCATAGAATAGTTATGATGATTTATATGAAATAATGATGAACAATTTAATTAGCCATTAGACCCGACCATCCGAACTTGTTCCGGTGGGAAACCCCTGTTCATGTATTTGTTTATTCAATAATTCATGCCATGATTCGGATATCTCAAATGTCTGAGATTGGGGAACAAGACTCGAGGATGGTTGCTGGTTAAATTGGTTTCTACATTTGGGACAACTTCCAGTGTAGTTTACATTCCATAGCTGTTATCTTCGTGACATGTTATTTATCTGATTGCGGACAACTCTACGTTAGATAGATAATAGGCTAGTAGCTGTGGCTCATTAGGAAGTATAATCCGTTCAACAAGGACCTATCAAATGAAGCAACGGAAATACCGTAAAACAGCCCAGTACCTGGTATAGAGTTGGAAACACCTCTGGTGTAGTACAAACACGTGGAAGCCATGGAAAGGTTGTAGGTAGATTACTTTGTACCTCATTGATTGTTCCGAGTGCGTCTGCTAAATCCTGCACCCGTCATCATAACTAAGGCCCTAACCAAAATAACTACCCCTAAATAGCATACACGACTGTCATAGTAAACACACTCGTTTAACCTGTAGTTCTCGTAGCCACCTCACCTCACCTCACCTCCCCTATCTTAGTTTAGTATTTTTAGTTTTAAATTAGGTAGTTAATTAGAAAACAAAACAAAACCCCTATCAACTCTTGATAAAACCCAGCTAAACTACGAAGGATAATTGAAAACCTAGATCCCATGCCCGTTGTAGTTTGAAGAACGACCCTAGGTCATACCTATCGCTATACTCACCCATAGCTTTAGTATACTTAGGCCCAACAAAATATAAAATATAAAACTCCACTGACCCGCGTCCGAACTGTTTGGTCAAGTCCTTCGACGACGAGGACGGTTCCCCCTTCGTGAGAAAGGTGAGCTAAAAAAAAAACCCGACCGTTGGGCACGCGTCAAGTTTTTGGCGCCGCTGCCGGGGACTACAACGACCGATTTAGGAATTTAGTTATCTTAGTTATTTAGCGATCCTTTCGGAAGATCAATATCATCCGAAAGTTCCCTTTCCGTTCTTTCCTTTTCAGTACCCTTTCCTTTCCAAAACTCTCTTTTCTACCAAAACCCCAAATTCTTCAGCCATGACGACTAGTCAACATGACTGGAAATTTGGAACAACTTTCAAGAGCCATGAACCAAACTTTCAATCCACATCTTCCTTTCAGTGGCTAATCAAAACCCCTCCTATTCAACCTCTGTCTACTTTACCATCCACTCTGTCCGATTCCTCCTTCAACTCTCAACAACACTATAACGAAACTTTGATTAACTTCATGATTGAACAAAATAACGTAAATAGACAAGTAATAGCTTTTCAAGATAAAATTGATGCTTTACTTAGAATTTCCGAAGATTTAATCAAAAACATAGAAGTTAGTCTTAGACAACTATTTTCAAAAGTTGAGGAGAGCCAAAGAGAAATCGCGATCAGTAACACTGTCTTAGTTGTTACGAGAGGAGGAAAAGAAACCAGAGTTGAACAAACCTCAGATAAATCTTCGAAAAAACCTTCCACTTCTACTGATCCAGTAGCTAGTGACACTCCTGTCACTACACTAGATCCAATACCCTCTCAAGCTCCAGAAATTATTCCTCGTACTCGAATACCCTTTCCTGGTAGGCTTAAGAAGGAGAAGCAAGAAGCGTAGTTTGGGAAGTATCTTGAGATGTTTAAAAGCCTGAACTTAAACGTTAGATTATTAGATGCTTTAGTAGAAATGCCTAGCTGTGCAAAATTCTTCAAAGAACTTCTTTCAAATAAGGAAAAATTAAGAAAAATAATTAACTTACCCTTAGATGCTGAATGCTCTGCAATCATGCTACATGGTCTTCCACCAAAACTAGGAGATACCGGCCATTTCACTATTCCTTGTTTCCTTAAAAATACCCAAGTTAGTAATGCCTTAGCTGACCTAGGTGCTAGTGTCAACCTTATGCCTTACTCACTATATAAGAAACTAGAATTAGGTGAACTGCTGCCCACTCAAATGACCATCCAATTAGCTGATAGATCAATTAAACTCCCTAGGGGGATTGCTGAAGATATTATGGTTCGAGTAGGTAAATTCGTCTTCCCAGT
Organism: Helichrysum umbraculigerum; assembly: GCA_949592205.1. NCBI lineage: Eukaryota > Viridiplantae > Streptophyta > Magnoliopsida > Asterales > Asteraceae > Helichrysum > Helichrysum umbraculigerum. The sequence goes on along the minus strand of CATIUR010000003.1, from coordinate 52,529,738 downwards.
TGACTTTGTCATTATGGATATTGAGGAAGATGCCCACGTTCCCCTCATCCTTGGCAGACCTTTCCTAAACACTGCCAAGGTTGTTATTGACGTAAGCGAAAAATCTTTAAAACTGAGGGTCGGAACAGAGGAAGTCACCTTTAATGTTGATAAATTGATGAAACAACCTGTGGGAGAAGATCTTGGTCTTGTGGATTCCATGCAGGAAATATACGATGAGCATTTGGAAGAGATTCTAGCAGTTAGCAATCATGGCCATCTCCCCAACACAGTCATCACTACAAGGAGACTATGCCAAGACGATGTTGGACTCTGCTCTGCTATCTCTAACAAATCAGCACACTCTGGGGAGCTGCTATTTCCTTTATCTGAAATGAAGTATCCTCTTGCACTGCCTGACAACACTTTCACGAACAATTCATTTGTTGCTATTCCCTTAGGCGAAGGCATTCCTATACCAATCTTACAAAGGGGTCAAACTGATTCATCTCCTTCAGTAGCTGAAATTCTCAAATCCTTTGAGGAGATGGAATCAGAAATCTCAGCTAAGCCGCAACTATCTAAAGGTTGTGCGCCACAAAATCCAGAAATCATCATAAGTACATCTTCAACAGCTCAATTTCAGAGGTTTGCATTTACCGACACCAACGATATCATCTTTACTGAAAATAGTGCAACCTCCTCATCATCTACAAGCAAATACGAGTTAAAGAAGAATGCATCCCCTAATGAGACAAAATTAGTAGAAATAGCATCAGCCATTGCAGCCGACTCATCTCTGAATGAACTAGACTTCCAAACGGAGTATGACGTGTTACAAAGAGATGAGATCGCTCGAATGAAACCTTCCATTGAAGAACCACCAGAGTTGGAGCTGAAGGAACTACCCTCTCATCTGGAGTATGCTTTTCTTGAAGGAACCTCGCATTTACCCGTTATAATTGCAAAAGGTCTTACATCCATCCAAGTGTTGAAGTCACACAAGAAGGCGATTGCATGGAAAATATCTGACATCCAAGGGATCAGTCCAAACTACTGCACTCACAAGATACTCATGGAAAACGACTTCAAACCTTCCATACAGAGACAGAGGAGAGTTAACCCAAAGATTCAAGACGTGGTCAAAAAGGAGGTTATCAAACTCTTGGATGTTGGCTTGATCTATCCTGTTTCAGATTCCCCATGGGTCAGCCCAGTTCAGGTTGTCCCCAAGAAAGGAGGAATGACGGTTATCGCTAACGAAGACAACGAACTTATTCCAACACGAACCATCACCGGTTGGAGGGTGTGCATCGACTATCGGAAGCTGAACGAAGCCACTCGAAAAGATCATTTCTCTCTACCGTTCATCGATCAAATGTTGGAGAGATTGTCTGGGAACGAGTTCTATTGTTTCCTTGATGGTTTCTCTGGCTATTTTCAGATTCCTCTCGATCCTAAGGACCAGGAAAAGACAACCTTCACATGTCCTTACGGAACATTCGCTTACCGACGCATGCCTTTTGGGCTCTGCAACGCACCTGCAACATTCCAGCGGTGTATGGTATCAATATTCCACGACATGATTGAACAGTGCATGGAGGTATTCATGGACGATTTCTCAGTCTTTGGAGACACTTTCACTTCTTGTCTTTTTAACCTTGAAAGAATGCTAGCCCGATGCGAAGAATCAAACCTTGTCTTAAACTGGGAGAAATGTCACTTTATGGTAAAGAAAGGAATAGTTTTAGGACACCGGATATCAAAGTCTAGAATTGAAGTTGACAAAGCTAAAGTTGAGACCATTTCCAAACTTCTGCCACCTACCTCTGTTAAAGCCATTCGCAGTTTTCTAGGTCACGCCAGATTCTACCGTCGCTTTATTAAGGATTTCTCTAAGATTTCTCGACCTATGACGCACCTTCTCGAGAAGGACACTCCGTTTGTCTTTTTAGATGATTTCCTTAAAGCTTTCAATATCCTGAAGAATCAGCTCGCACATGCACCGATCATGGTTGCTCCTGACTGGAGTCTCCCATTTAAAATCATGTGCGATGTCAGTGAATTTGCGGTTGGAGCTGTCCTAGGGCAAAGGAAGGATAAGCAGTTTCAGCCTATATACTACGCCAACAAGACACTCACTGATGCTCAAGAGAATTACACTACTACAGAAAAGGAGCTGCTTGCGGTTGTTTTTGCTTTTGATGAATTTCGTTCTTACTTAATATTGTCCAAAACCATTGTCTATACAGATCACTCAGCCTTGAAGCATCTTTTCAAAAAGCAAGACACTAAACCGAGACTACTTCGATGGATTCTACTCCTCCAAGATTTCGATATAGAAATCAAGGATAAAAAGGGAGCAGAAAACGTCGCAGAAGATCATCTCAGTCGATTGGAAAACCCATCGATGGAAAAACTTGATGAGAGAGAAATTCAAGATTAGTTTCCTGAAGAACAACTCATGAATGTCAGAAGCCACCAGTGGGGATTACAATTCAATCATAACCCTTGGTACGTAGACTATGCTAACTATCTGGTTGGTGGAATTGTGCCGAAAGGAATGCCTACCTCTAGAAAGCGCAAATTCTTCAGAGATATAAAAAATTACTATTGGGACGATCCATACTTGTTTAATGTTTGCCCGGAACAAATCATTAGAAGATGCGTTGACGAAAGAGAAGCAAGAAACATTCTCCACCAGAGTCATCACGGACCAACTGGAGGACATCATGGAGCAAATATGACCGCAAGGAAGGTATACGATTCCGGCTTCTGTTGGCCATCTATATTCAGAGACGCTCACGACTTGGTAAAACATTGTGATGCTTGCCAAAGGTTTGGAAGTATCTCACGGAGGAGTAAAATGCCACTTACTAACATCCAGGCCTGCGAGATCTTCGATATATGGGGATTGGATTTCATGGGACCATTCCCTAAATCCTTTGAAAAAGAATACATTCTAGTAGCTGTCGACTACGTCTCCAGATGGGCCGAGGCACAAGCGTTTCCTACTAATGACTCCCGAGTAGTGATCAAGTTCTTAAAACAACTCTTTTCTCGTTTCGAAACTCCAAAGGCGATCATCAGTGATCGAGGCAGGCACTTCTGTAGTGCTCAGTTTATGAGGACATTACAGTATTATGGTATCACCCATAAGACATCTATGGCTTATCATCCGTAGACGAATGGGCAGGCCGAAGTGAAAAACAGAGCTCTCAAAAGGATCTTGGAACGAACCGTGGTTAATCATAAGGAGAGATAGGCCGACAAGTTAGACGATGCTCTGTGGGAGTTCAGAACTGCATACAAGTCACCATTAGGGACCACACCATACAGACTAGTCTATGGAAAAGCGTGTCATCTTCCGATCGAGTTGGAATATAAGGCTTACTGGGCGCTGAGAGATTGTAATCTGGACCCTTCCATAATTGGATTACATCGAAAGATGCAGCTGAACGAACTGGCTGAATTGAGAGACCAAGCGTATGATAGTTCTCTACATTTCAAGGAGCGAACCAAGTATACCCACGACGCCAAACTCAAGTATTCTCGATTCAAACCTGGAGATAAAGTTCTTCTTTTCAATTCGCGCCTCAAAAAGTTTTCAGGAAAATTCAGATCAAGGTGGAGCGGACCGTTCATTATATCAAAGGTCTTTACATTCGGAGCAGTCAAACTCGAGGCACCGGACGGTAATTTTAAAGTCAACGGTCACCGCTTAAAGCACTACATCGAAGACTTTCCTTCCAATGAGGAAGTCTATATCTTTGAACCACCTTGAGCCGACAAAGTAGGTAAAATAGTCAAGCTAGTGACTCGTTAAACAAGCGCTCTTGGGAGGCACCCCATTGCTTATCTTTATAATAGCTTTAATTTTATTTCTCAGTTTTTTTTTTTTTGCTTAGTATTATCATCACTGGACTAATGATGCAGGATAATCTAGATACCCGACAGCACCACATTCTTACATATACATCGGAGATAAGTTTTATTTGACTTATACAAGTGCAACCATTCAGATGACTCAAACTTTTATAAAAATATTTTAAAAGTCATCTGACTCTGCTGCATTTGTATAATCTTATAAACTATAGCATTACCTATTTTCTTTGTGTTTCAGGATGGACGCTTCAGCTGAGATCTTAGGACAAACTTCCCAGCAGAAGAAGAAGAAGAACCGCAGAGGAAAGAAGAAGCTGACCACTGTTCCAGAGGAGCATGCGACAGATGTGACGAGCGCTCCAGTCTTCGACTATGGGATCACCACTGCAAACCCGGTAGTGACTTGGGCGATTCTCCTAGAGCTCTCCATCCAGCATGACTCTCACTCTGACATCAGGGAGATGGTTGGACTCCCGAGACTTCCAGACCAGTCCTTCTGACTTGGTCAGGGTCCCAGACCACCTCTTCCGCCATGGTCATTTTTCCCAGCTGCACCTACTTCAGAGCCCACTCTTCCTACTGCTGCTGTTACATCTCCTGATCTCCCTGTTGCACCCATGATGCATGGTGCCACTGTTGCCACGTCATCTACTTCCGTTCCAGACAGTGACGCACTTGCAGCATTTGACCCAGACATGGATCATTTACTATACGACTTTTAGTTTATTTTATGTTCTTTATTTATGAGATTGATATGTTGTTGAAATGGTGTACTGTGACTATATTTTTTGGTATTTGCAGAACTTAGCTTCGTGTGGAATGGACGAGCTTTAAACAGAGACTGGTCCACAAATCCAGCAGATCACTAGCGCCACTCCTTCACGAATCTGGTCCTAAATCTAGTATTCTTTGACCGTAGGGAACTACCTCTCCTAAACTCTTCTAGTTTCTGCGTAACTTAGATATGCTTATGCCCACTTAAATCTCTAAGTGTGGGATCCTCCGTACTTAAAACTTTTAAATTCACATTTTTCCTAAAACAAAACCCTAAGTGTGGGATTCTCCCCGCTTAGTGTAGAAACATTGGGGACAATGTTTATTTCTAAGTGTGGGATATCAGTATATCTCGTCTAATTATCTGTCAAAGTTGATTTTGAGACATGCAAGTCCTCGAATGATTTTTAAACCTTATTTTTGCCAAAATTTTCAAAAAATTTTAAACTTTTTTGAATCACAATGTAAGAAAGAGTATAGATTTTTTTTACAAGTATTCAAAAGTTGGTGAAAAGAGGTCGAATCATGTCAGATTCCAAACAATTTAAGATGAGGATCTAAGAGGGGCATCGCACGACTGGACACATATAGCCCATTTTTGCAGTGAGGAACTTTGAGCCTTATAAGCATTCATTTTAAATGCTTCACTGTTCGTTTGTTGTGTGTGACCGGTGCATGTATTTCTGAATTAGAACTTGCCCCGGGTATACGTGTCAAAATCACATTGATGGGTGTCATACGTGACATAGGTACAATTAGAGGACCTTGACATTCCCTAGGATTAAACCCCATTTCAACATATATCTTTCAAGCCCAAAACCCTTCCAACACTTATCTTTAGTGTTGATGATCCGCCTAGATAACCCTGTTGAGCCTTAGCCTTTTCATTTCTTTCAACCCATATTTTAAACCCACTTATTCCCTTACCTACCAAAAACTTATCTTAGAATATTTAAAATCTTTTTGAAAAACGCTATCTGGATATTCTTTATGCTTTCTACCCCAAAATCACAAAAAGTTTGTGTTTACTGAAAGTTTCTCATGTGTGCTTCCCTATTTAAAACTCAAAAGAAATTGAGAATCTTATGGTGCGAAAAACTGGCACCAAGTAAGTTCGAAAGTGACAAAAGTTTTAGAAAAAATGAAAAGTAAGAAAGGATGACCGTAAGGAAAGAAAATAAATAAAAGAAAAATCTCCCTTAGAAGCTCTCTTGAAAGAAATTCCGAGCCCAAAAAAATAAAATAAAGCTAAGTGCTTCAAATCTCCCGGAAACTCCGATTCTTAAATGTGTAAAATCATGTGTGTTTTCAAAAGATAGAAGTCAAAATAGCTATCTTCCCTTAGCGTTATCCGTTTCCGTTTTCATTAAAAAGAATGTCTAAATGGAGTTTTTCATTAAGTTTTAAAAGGCCTAAGATAAGTAACACCCTTAACCCTTAAAAACCACATTTATTCATACCCTTTAACCCTCACCAAAAATCACAACCCACTTGAATGTCGTGGGATAGTTAATACCGTCCCCGTCTAAATGGTGGAGATATGATCCTTGGGCAAGCCTATGACGACGAATACTGCACGACAGGTAATTGAGCGATTTTTAATTTGGCTTAGGATAATAGAAAACCCGATACACTTCAGTGAATTGAGTGACCACCAGTGAGATCGCCCAGTCATGTATATTCCACATCTATGAGAATTGAAAGTTTGCCTAAGTGAATCATCTTGAAAAACTTTGGATATTTCATGTGAACACTTCTTCTTTATCCGACAGGCGAAATACTTGTTTTCAATCTGTACAAATTCTTATTTGCGGCTCAAGAAAACATCTTAAAATAGGATATTTTGGCAGATAAGATTGTGATTTGCTTGAGGACAAGCAAAAGTCTAAGTGTGGGATATTTGATGACACGCAAAAAGTCAAGTTTTTAAGTGTCATTATCTCATCTTTTTGGCCCAAATTATGATGAAATTATCCAAAATAAGCACTATATTATTAAAACTTATAACATGGGCCAAAATATAGACAACGTTTCAAAAGTCAACTAAAATGGTCGAAAAACACGATAAATCTAACGAATACGATCATAAGCATTCTCGTTCACTCGTTTTAGCACTTTTTGAGCTACACAAAGAATTATGACCTCTAACTTATGTCATTTTCTTCGTTAGGAAATTACGAAACTGTGAGCGTGAGAATCACTCAAAACGGATAAACGACGAAGAAGTTACGCCAAATCGAAGAAACAAAGAACCTAAAGGACCGAATACGGCTGTCCCAGACCGTATACGGCTGGACCAGACCGTATACGGCTGGACACAGACCGTATACGGCCTTTGTAGACCGTATACGGCCTGTACCCAGCCGTATACGGCCCAGTCAAGCCGTATACGGTTGGTGCCCACCCGTATTTGCTCCAGTCCACCCGTATACGGCCAAAACCAACCGTATTCCGTGTTCAGGCAATAAAAATCAGATTTTTATACGGCTGTGCGATACGGTTGTGCATTTGGGGGTTGGAATACGGTTGAAGAATACGGCTGTGCGATGTCTATATATACAATCACCTCCTCACCATTTTGATAGATGTTTTCTCATTTCTTTCTCATTCCTTTCTCTCTCTACTCTCTCTCTAGAATAAATTAGTTAGGTTAGATTAGTAAGCTAGTAGATTAATAGCTTACTTGTATGGAGGTGCTCCGAGACTGCGGTTATGCAAGATTTTTAATAACGATCTGTCAGGTTTTATTTTAAATCTCTATCTTGATATTTTTAAATATGTTGTGCTGTTGCTATGCTTATTTAGAAATGCTTGCTAGAATTATTGCCATGCTGAGCTGAACAAATCTTTGTTTGCTATGATAGTCGTTATGCTAGGGTAGTTATGCTTTAATCATGCCGTTACTTTGTCTGTATGCTGTTAAAATATATTTGAATCTATGAAATGAATCTCCATTGTTTATCTATCCAACTTATGTTGTGGTTAGTAACTTACTACTAAGAACTTGGCTAACTTCTAATGGTACGCCGCTAATTATTCTGTGTCTGATGATCGTTGAACTCGACATGGCCGGTGTTCTCCTGGTTGAAATAAGACCGGAGGGAGACACAGAGCATAGGATTAGAGATATATTAGATCCATTTCATATAACACATGTTTTTTAGAGAACTTTCGGAACATTTGTGACTTAAACACTTATCCAGATACTCTGCATGATATAAGCTGATCCCTGTATGCTGCTCTGATGCATGTTCTTGTTTGATTGTTGCTTTAGGGTTTGCGTGCTAGTATCACTTGTGCTATTGGATATATGATTAGGTTTTTAGATATATGTTGATTGCATACACCAGTTTAACATGCATAGAATAGTTATGATGATTTATATGAAATAATGATGAACAATTTAATTAGCCGTTAGACCCGACCATCCGAACTTGTTCCGGTGGGAAACCCCTGTTCATGTATTTGTTTATTCAACAATTCATGCCATGATTCAGATATCTCAAATGTCCGAGATTGGGGAACAAGACTCGAGGATGGTTGCTGGTTAAATTGGTTTCCACATTTGGGACAACTTCCAGTGGAGTTTACATTCCATAGCTGTCATCTTCATGACATGTTATTTATCTGATTGCGGACAACTCTACGTTAGATAGATAATAGGCTAGTAGCTATGGCTCATTAGGAAGTATAATCCGTTCAACAAGGACCTTTCAAATGAAGCAACGAAAATACCATAAAACAGCCCAGTACCTGGTATAGCGTTGGAAACACCTCTGGTGTAGTACAAACACGTGGAAGCCATGGGAAGGTTGTAGGTAGATTACTTTGTACCTCATTGATTGTTCCGAGTGCGTCTGCTAAATCCTGCACCCGTCATCATAACTAAGGCCCTAACCAAAATAACTACCCCTAAATAGCATACACGATTGTCATAGTAAACACACGCGTTTAACCTGTAGTTCTCGTAGCCACTTCACCTCACCTCCCCTATCTTAGTTTAGTATTTTTAGTTTTAAATTAGGTAGTTAATTAGAAAACAAAACAAAACCCCTATCAACTCTTGATAAAACCCAGCTAAACTACGAAGGATAATTGAAAACCTAGATCCCATGCCTGTTGTAGTTTGAAGAACGACCCTAGGTCATACCTATCGCTATACTCACCAATAGCTTTAGTATACTTTGGCCCAGAAAAATATAAAATATAAAACTCCACTGACCCGCGTCCGAACTGTTTGGTCAAGTCCTTCGACGACGAGGACGGTTCCCCCTTCGTGAGAAAGGTGAGCTAAAACAAAACCCGACTATTGGGCGCGCGTCAAACTTGTAATATCAGGCGATTAGAAGTATGTAAGAATCAGTGTTCAGAATAATCTGCCTCGATATGCATGCCTTTTGGATGCTTTAGGCACTTTTTATAGCAATGCCTATAATTTGACATACTTTGTGAAATTAAGTAGATAAACGTTTAATTCAAGTGTTTTCACCAAGAATTAGGTCAAATGTGCGGGAAGCCACATATCATGAACCTCGAATGTTTATCTATCCAACTTATGATGTGGTTAGAAACTTCCTGCTAGAACTTGGCTAATTACTAGTGGTACGTTCTCTACCTATTCTATGCCTGATGATCAATGAACTCGACATGGCTGTGTTCTCTAGGTTGAAACATATCATAAGAGACACGGAGCGTAGGATTAGTGATATATTAGGTTCATGTTTATCTGTTAGGTATCTTTGAGAGAACTTTCGAGATATCTATGATCTGATTATTAATTATCTGTTATGATTAGGGTTATGATATTCTGTTGTGTATTATCCTATTGTATGTTCTTGTTTGATTGTAACCTTAGGAATGATGCATGCTAGAATTATCCTCCTGATCTGTATCAATGATTGTATAATTAGGGTTTTCAAATATGGAATAATGTTTTACACAGTAGATTAACATGCATGGAATAGTTGTGATGATTTATATGTTTAATGTTGAACAATTCAACTGACCGTTAGCTCAACTATCCCAACTTGTTCCGCGGGATTACTCCTGTGCATGTTTTTGTTCAATCAACAATTCATGCCACGATACAGACATCTCTGATGACTGAGATTGGGGACCTGGATTCGAGGATAGTCGTCAGTTGAATTGGTCTGTACATTTGGGAGAGCTTCCGGTGTACCTGACATTCTATAACTGATATCCATGTGACATATTATTTATCTGATTACGGACAACTCTACGTTAGATATATAATAGGCTCGTAGTTATAGCTCATTAGAATATAGGAAATCCAGGAGAGTAATGTGGAACCCTAGTTAATGTAACGGAAAAACCGTAAAACGCCCAAGTACTCGGTATAGTGCTGTAAACACCAGTTGGTGGAGTACAAACGTATAAAAGCCGCGGAAAGGTCGTAGGTATAATATTTTGCATTAATTACGTTTCTAGCCTCTCCGGATTAGTCATTATACCTTGTAGCCCTTCCTTTAACTACTCACTAATAACATACACCGAAATCATAGTAAACACTCGCGTTATTCACTGTCGTCCGAGTCTCCGTACAAATCTCTTTTCCTTTTATTTACTTTTAATTTTAGTAATTAGTTAGAAAACAAAACAAAACCCCTTCAAAGTTTAAAAAACCCTAGCTCGATTACGAAAGATAATTAAACTTCCTAGACTCCCATGCCCATTGTAGTTTAAAGAACGACACCTAAGTCATACGTACCGCTTGCTGCCCTTTTAGGTCTGTTAAGGAGTATACAGCGTAGGATCCCCCTGCTCTATAAATTTAAAACACCCTGGTGCATCCCGGTTGGCTGGAACAACGACCGGCTTAAAACCCTTCCGACCGCTGGGACCGTATCAGTTTTGTACGATCAAATTCGTTTAATTTTATTGTTTTCATTACCAAATCAAAATTTTCTAAAAAACCCAAAAGTTACTCCCATATTTATTATTTTTTATGAATCCGAATTATGATGAATTGAAGATATGTATGATTGAGATTGATGAATTTGAAGATTTATAACATTTTTGATTGATGAATCTTTGAATTACATGCTTTAATATGGAATTTTAAATGAAAATTGATTAAATGGGTATTGTGGATGAATATATAAGAGAAGAGAAAATGAGTGGTTAAGATTTATTTCCCTCCTTCCCCCAATTTTGAAGCTTCCCTCTTGATCCTTCCTATATATATATATATATATATATATATAATCAATTAATTGTGTATGAGTGTGTGATAAGCATCAAATAGATAGTATATTTTATAATAATTTATCCCTATATTTATATACATTTTAGTGCATTTATATGATTTTAGATACTTATTTTGTTAATAATTGCAGAGATGTATTTTAATTGAAGATTGAAGAAAAAGGAACGAGAACAAGTCCAAAACTGAAGAAAATGAAGAAATGAAGAAAATGTAGCTTAAACCTTAAGGAATTAAAGACTAAAATGTTAATATTGAATAATTGGGCCAAAATGAAGATTAAAATCCATGAGTGAAAAGAAGAAAGCCCAAAATGAAGCCCAACCCGAGATTAGAAGATTCTAGAATTGAAGACCAACCGGCGGTTGAGAAACCCAACCGGCGGTTGAATATATATAATCAAAGGCGGTTCCAGACACGGAGTTGGAGTAGGACTCAAGTTAAGCCCAACCGGCGGTTGGGAATTCCAACCGGCGGTTGGACTGGCGGTTTTGAAAACTATAAATAGAGGCCTAGTTTAGGTTTAACCATATACGATTCTTAGAATACAAAATCGAATATTAGGGTTTAAGGTCGACTTAAGGTGCGAATTTGGAGGCTAAGGAGCTAGGGTTTGAAGGTTTTTAACCCTAGGAAAAGCTGGTTCGATTTCTTTATCCTTGTAACTTTAATAACCTTATTGAGTTAATTTATGGATATTGTTTATTTGAATTACTTGTGAATTAGGTTTTCGTTATAACTATTTGAATGAATGTTTATTGAATTTATTATATGAATTTATGTTTATATTGGAACTATATTATTGAATGTTTATTATACAAGAATTGTCTATATTATAATATATTAATGATTGTTCTTGACATAGTTAACTGATTTATATTAAACGAGGATGACCATATTAAGTTTTTATAAATTAAGTGATTGTGTTTATGTCTTGATCTTAACCTTATGCGATAGACGAAGAATATAATTCATTGATATAAAGTAATATTGTGATTCACGCCATACCGATGAAATTGTACTAATAAACTGCTGATAGATCTTAATAATTAGTGATACTTTGCGTAACCTTATGATTGTCTTGCTATGATGAAGATTAGCTTAAGCTTAAGTAATTTTCTACATTAGTAATTCACCAATAATAATAGCCAACAAGCAAATAGACAAGAGTAAGTATAATTAGTTTAATAAATAATAGTTTGAATAATTATAATCTTCTATCCAATTGAGTATTTTTAAGTTGTTCCTGAAACTTATCTATTAGAATCTGTATCAATTATAAATATGTTCATTCGGAACTAAAACATCCCCCTTATCTTATGATATTAATTGTACATTGGATCCTTTATTGTTAATGATTGTAAATAGTTGTAATTAGGAGTAAATAGATAATTAGTTGTAAAATTAGAATCACGTTCCCTGTGTTCGAACTTGGACTTACTTATAAAGCTATATTATACGAACGGGTTAATACTTGCCTGAATTGTGTGATAGTATTATTTAGTATTTTCTTAATTTAAAACTTGTGATTATAATTGCCTATACTTAGCACACATCAAGTTTTTGGCGCCGCTGCCGGGGAAGCGGTGTATTTTAATTAAACTAATTATTTTCCCTGTATAATTTTTGTTTCTAATACTTTGCAAAGTCAATCGAAAAATCGGCTCACCCATTGGGAGTACTGACAAAAACAAAGCTATAAGGAGAGCAAAGCCCTACCTCATTGATTTATCATATAAGAGGTAAGGTGCTTCTCGAAAGAGGTAGGTTTTTAATAAGCTTCGCGCTGACCTATTTCTCCGCTTTTGTGTACAATCTTTGGAGCTACCGAGGACTTTTGACTAAATTTGTGAAAATGTGTAATTATGTAAATGTAACTTATTTGTATAATATGTTTTATTTGTATTATATGTGTTCTAAATTAAATGATAATTTGTGTATACAGAATTCGTTAACCGTTAATGAAATGGAAAATAAGCAAATGGAAATTTTGAATTAAACTGTGGAATGCAAGGATGTTTGTGTTGATGAACATTCTCTTAGGATATTTGATAACCCTACACTAGATACTATAACTGAAGAAGAGGAAGAGGATTTAATAAGTATGTCTGAAGAAGAAGGGATTGATTTAAGTATTAGCACTGAGGTTGAAGATACTAATTTAGGAAGTATACCTGTGCCAGTAGTTAGTACGAGAGGTGGAATGATTCTGCTTTTAGAAGTTGGAAAAGATGATACATATTATATTATGGCTGTCATCAGGGCATCTACTATTGACTTTACACTTGAACAAAAATACATAATTGAGAAGATTGAAAAAGAATATGAAGACTGGTATAATCCTAACCAAACCCAGATGGTGAACTATTTTGATAAGTATATAACTGAACTAAAGGATACGCTATATCAGCAAGAAGCTCAAGAAGAAGATTTCTTTGAAGGTAAGAAGATTTTGTATTCATGTGTCTACAGAGCATTGACAAGATACTCGTTTCCTTATTCTGATAAACAAATGAGTTTATTGGAATCCTATAAGAATCAAATGGAATAGGCAACTGGAAATCCAACGCAGATGGCAGATATTTGTTTGATAGAAGAATTGTAGGAAGTAATGAGCTTAATGGAACAAAAGGATTATAAGAATTGCCTCACTTACTATGTAGACTGCACGGTGGAATTTTATGTGCAACAAATAATCGATGATTTGTACTATCCAGCACAAGATGAGCTGATGAGGAATGTTCCGAATAGGATATCTGAAGTGGCATTAGTTAATGTGGTGAACTATGTGATTATGGAGCTTAAGTCAATTTTTCATGGGGTGTATCACTTTTGTCATATTGATCTATTTCATTTAGGATTATCTCAAATTTATACGAGAATGATGAATATGTTTAGATTTTCGGGATTGTTATTTACTGAGCGTCGGAGGGAGTTAATGAAAGGAATGCTATGGGAAATTGAAGAGTTAGTAAGAAACCCTACAACTGGAAAGTATGAAATGTTACATTTAGGATTTTATGGTTTTGTGAATGAGTTAAGACGTGAGCATCAAGAGCGTGAAATTAAGGAAGTAAATGGATGTAAGGTGATTGATGAGGAAGGACAAGTAGCTAAGGCAATAAAGAAAATAATGAGGGAATTTTACGAATTGCAAATAGCAGCTGATGAAGATCACTGACATTTTGAAGATTCCATTGCTCAAGTCCCTGATATCACTAAAAACATGTTTAGATACTTTTTAAGAATCTTTCCACCTGACCAGAAAATCCCTATAACCTTTATGCTACCAAATGGTTACTATGTTTCACCACTAGCTCGAGAATGGGTTCATCAACCTTGAAGACATTCACAACATTCTTATTCCCATTTGAGTTTTCATTTTGCTATTAGTTATGATTTCTTTTGATTAAACTTTTGTTATTTGTTTGTTGACAGTTATTTAGTTTTTAATATATGTGTTATTTTAGGAATAATGGTCATTTTTATATATATGTTTAAATGTTATTTCTCTATTAGTATTTACGTGGTTAATTGTTTTCATATTAATCTCGGTTATATTAAATGATGTATGGCACTTTTCAACTTAATAACCATATTTTATGCCTGCATAAACAATCATTTTAAGGTTCATATTGGATTTTATCCTCACTTTTATAAGTTTTTTTTTATGAAACCGTAAAATGTTTATAATGTTAGTGTGACAAGTATGAGTTATTTTATAAGAATTGTTAACATATTTTAATAAAATAATGGAAGTAGGTACGAAAAATTTAACTATGTTATATGCTAGACTAATAACATAAATACTATATTCTTAATATATTGTTAACTTAGTGAATGATTGGTTTTTCTTTGTATATTGATATTATTTTCTTACTAAAGTATGGATACATTAATCCAGTTTTGGCTTTTATTTAATTGTTCTTTATAGTTAGGATTTTTTTTGGAATCTGAATTGTATATATGTTTTTGCTATAAAGATAATTATTATAAAATGTTTTACTAGATAATGAGATGAAATATTTATGAAGAGATTTTTAATCAATTATTTGAAGTAAATGAAGTTTGTTCAATTAGTTTAACATTATTAAAGAATTAGTGTGTTAATATTAGGAAATATTAATTTTGTGTGGCTAATATTATGAATAAAAGTTATGTTTGTTAGTTTAATATATTTTAGCAGTATTATGAACTTTGTGGGTATGTTCCCTGGAGACCCTCACGAGACTATAACTCGTCCACTCGGGATACCGAGGGGTTTAAAGGCATATTGCATATGCTAAATGCAATCATGATTAACTACGAAAGTGTGGATGTTGTATATTATTTATTTTTTCAAGGAATCAACCAAGCAGATTTTTCTTAGCCGATGATGAAATTTATAAATTCAGTCAGCGGAGTTTTTTGTTCTATTTTTCTTTCCCTTACTCACTTTTGTTTATCAATTTTTATACAATGAGGGCATTGTATAATTTAAGTGTGGGGATAGGGTTCGTAAGAAAAAGAATTTCTCTAAATAAATAAGTTTCTATTGTTCTTAAATTTTAATAAAAATTTAAAATTTTTAAGTTAATAACTAAGTATTTATTAGTTAGAATACTTTTGTTAAAATTTTTGTTTTGTATTTAAAAGTTTAGAATTTAATGTGGATTAACTGTTTTGTATATATAACATAAGCTACTTTAATAAGGAGTGATATATAGTTACATGATATGATGTACTAATAGGCAATCTATATAAAGATTTCAGAATTTTAAAAAATTAATTAAATAACTTGTTTATTATTTTATGATACATAATATGATGTATGACATAAAAGACTTAATTCTTAGATTTATCGTGCGATAATTTTATATATCTTTATAGTTATATGAAAACATTTGGGGGTCTACTAATTGTTTCCTCTGTTGTACGAAAGTACAGACCTGGTCTCTAATTAGTATTCTTAAATAAAGCAAAAAGAAAGAAAAATCTTTCAGAAATAAATAAAAATCAAACTATGTCGCTTTGTTGTACGATTGTACAGACCTGTCACCGCTGGTTTGATATAAATAAAACTGCTTTACCTTAATCAAGTTATGTCGCTCTGTTGCATGAAAATGCAGACCTGTCATCAATGTCTTGATTCTTAAAAATGGATTTCATATATTTATTTGGAATATAAAAGTAAATTGCATGATTAAATTTAAGAATATATCATATATGGAAATCATAAGTAATATTCATATTAATAATAAAAGATATATTCAGAGGTATAAATATAGATTGTTTAAAGTGGACAAATATATTAATAATCATTCATGAGCTATATATTACATGAATAATAATAATTTTTATTTATACATTATAGTTATCCATGTTAATTAAATTGTTAAAAATTTTAATTTATGAAACAGATTTTTAGTATTGGCATTCTGATTTTAAAATATTAGTTTGATGCTTATTTTTAAATTTTGTTCAGTATTCTACTTGAGGAAAAGCAGAACTTAAGTATGGGGATATTTGATAAGCATCAAATACATAGTATATTTTATAATAATTTATCCCTATATTTATATACATTTTACTGCATTTATATGATTTTAGATACTTATTTTGTTAATAATTGCAGAGATGTATTTTAATTGAAGATTGAAGAAAAAGGAACGAGAACAAGTCCAAAACTGAAGAAAATGAAGAAATTAAGAAAATGGAGCTTAAACCTTAAGGAATTAAAGACTAAAATGTTAATATTGAAGAATTGGGCCAAAATGAAGATTAAAATCCGTGAGTGAAAAGAAGAAAGCCCAAAATGAAGCCCAACCCGAGATTAGAAGATTCTGAAATTGAAGACCAACCGGCGGTTGAGAAACCCAACCGGAGGTTGAATATATATAATCAAAGGCGGTTCCAGACGCGGAGTTGGAGTAGGACTCAAGTTAAGTCCAACCGACGGTTGGGAATTCCAACCGGCGGTTGGACTGGCGGTTTTGAAAACTATAAATAGAGGCCTAGTTTAGGTTTAACCATATACGATTCTTAGAATACAAAGTCGAATATTAGGGTTTAAGGTCGACTTAAGGTGCGAATTTGGAGGCTAAGGAGCTAGGGTTTGAAGGTTTTTAACCCTAGGAAAAACTGGTTCGATTTCTTTATCCTTGTAACTTTAATAACCTTATTGAGTTAATTTATGGATATTGTTTATTTGAATTACTTGTGAATTAGGTTTTCGTTATAACTATTTGAATGAATGTTTATTGAATTTATTATATGAATTTATGTTTATATTGGAACTATATTATTGAATGTTTATTATACAAGAATTGTCTATATTATAATATATTAATGATTGTTCTTGACATAGTTAACTGATTTATATTAAACGAGGATGACCATATTAAGTTTTTATAAATTAAGTGATTGTGTTTATGTCTTGATCTTAACCTTATGCGATAGACGAAGAATATAATTCATTGATATAAAGTAATATTGTGATTCACGCCATACCAATGAAATTGTACTAATAAACTGCTGATAGATCTTAATAATTAGTGATACTTTGCGTAACCTTATGATTGTGTTGCTATGATGAAGATTAGCTTAATCTTAAGTAATTTTCTACATTATTAATTCACCAATAATAATAGCCTACAAGCAAATAGACATAAGTAAGTATAATAAGTTTAATAAATAATAGTTTGAATAATTATAATCTTCTATCCAATTGAGTATTCTTAAGTTGTTCCTGAAACTTATCTATTAGAATCTGTATCAATTATAAATATGTTCATTCGGAACTAAAACGTCCCCCTTATCTTGTAATATTAATTGTACATTGGATCCTTTATTGTTAATAATTGTAAATAGTTGTAATTAGGAGTAAATAGATAATTAGTTATAAAATTAGAATCACGTTCCCTGTGTTCGAACTTGGACTTACTTATAAAGCTATATTATACGAACGGGTTAATACTTGCCTGAATTGTGTGATAGTATTATTTAGTATTTCCTTAATTCAAAACTTGTGATTATAATTGCCTATACTTAGCACACATCAGTGTGATATTCGGAAATCTTGATAATAAATAATGGATGTTATATATTAGATTTAATGAAATGTGATTCACGGGTTCATTTTTTAAATTACTTGTTGAATAATAGATATCGAAGTGTGCCAAATGAACTAGATAAGAAAAAAAAGATTCGAAGAGTCAAGGAGGTATGTGAAGCTGAAGGCACGTAAGCAAACATTAAGATAAAGCTACAATTCTTCTTGTAGTAAACGCATCAAACATTTACTATATCTTTTAATGTTATCGAATCAATAACTTAATCTTAACTCATTTAAAAATATTCTTCTATTCGGTATATGAAAATGCATATGTCATTTATCGTATTTTAATAGTATACATGAGATGATACATCGTCAATAAAAGCTTGCCAAGTTTGACGCTCTTGTTTGAGCATGACCTACCCATAATGATAAAAGTTTGATGACAGCCGAGCACCTAGTTCAAGGATCAACCTTGGTTTAAAAAGGCGATGAACGCTTCGAGAGGGTAAGACCCAAAAGTTGAGGCACTAGGCACTAAGACGAGCGTCTCAGATTGATGAAACGTATTATCTCATGTAGATGAAATGCTACAATTCTTTTTGTAGTAAACACATCAATCATTAAGCGATAAGTCGATTTGAACTAATTTAAAATATAAGTATATTCAATATATGAAAATGTGGTCGTCATTGATCATATTCCATAGCATACATTAGATAAAATATTGTCACTGCAAGGCCGGTCAATTTTTTGAAGTCTTGTTTATGTGAGGCTGATCTACCTATAACTAAGAATGTCTAATGAAAGTTGAGCGCCTAGTTGAACATCGACCTTGGCTTAAAAAGGTGATGGGCACTTCGAGGTGCTTAGGGCCCGAAATCCTAGGTGTTAGGCACTAAGGCGAGTGTCGCCGTACCAGCGGTCGGTCAGGTTTTACCCCGGTAGTTGGTCCGGCCAACCGAGACGCGCGACTGGTGAGGTAAGTTTTAAAATTTATAAAATGACGGTGACCTAAGTTCTACTAAAGCTGTATAGCAGTAGTATGACCTAGGATCATTCTAAAGAGTTGATCGTATTGTGAAACGACTTGTCATGATGAACAGTTCAGTCAGTTTAGCGATGGGTTTTAAAATACTTTTGAGTGGGGGGGTTTATACTTAGGTCCTAATTTAAAATTAAACTAAAATAAGGAGAAAACAGAAGGTAGGTTTAAATCAATTATGGATGAGAGTGCTTGTTATGATTTCGTTAGCTTATACGTGGGGTGATGCTGTTTCAGGGTTTTAAAATTTGAAAACGTCTTTTAAAGATTTGTGTCTTGCTTTGACGTAGATATCTTGTAGTGTGAACACTAGCTCCCTACTGATCGGATGAACCGATCAGTATGTCAGTGAGTACTAGGCTATCGAGAGTCTGGTCAGATCGGACTGCCTTGAAACCCCCCCCCCCCCCCCTCACCGTCTCTTAACGAGACTAAGTGACCCTTCAGATGGGGCGCAGGAATAGGGCGACAGTCCGCAATTTATCCATTGACCTTTCTTTAACACATACAAGATATCTAAGCTGGGCAGGGCATTTAAGATTTAAGACAGGTGGTGACTGTTAACTTATACACTAATGGTTGTATTGAGTTCAGTGTTATTCGGCTGTGAAACAGTCTTCAACCTACAGGGTTTTCCACAGCTTCCACGTATTTGTACTTCACCTGAGGTGTTTCCAACGCTATACCGTGTATTCACCCGTATTACGGTCTTTCTTGGATAACAGACTACACCAGGATGCAATACAGTGTACAGCCTACGGCCTTTTCTCGGCTTACACGTATTTGTACTTCACTAAAGGTGTTTCCAACGCTATACTGTGTACTCGGACGTTTTAGGGCTTTCCCTGTATTACATTCTTTACGGCTGTCTGAACTCAATATATCTAAGCTTGTATTACAGTAAAAACATCTATGATAGCCAAACAACCCGTTCACTTTATAATTCACTTTCAATAAATCCCTGATTAATTCACGGTGTACTATACGATAAGTTAAACGGTATTTCCACAACTTCAAAATCAGACCTTGTTTATTTTGGAAAACATAGATAGGTAGTGACCGTCTGAACAAGGTTCGCGACTTCTTGTCATCAACGTTCTAACCACGTTCATTGGAGGAAAGGCGATAGTTTAGTTTGAAATCATAAATGTATAGTTAAACAGAACACCAAGTTTTCAATCGTATATTAAAATAGCATCACCCCAAATATTAACAAGCTAACTACATCACAACAAACACAATAGCTAATCTACTCACAAATCATGGCAATTTATCCTAGATCTAACATAATAATAGCATGAAACATTATGAAAGATAAGGATAGAAATAACCGTAAGTAGTGCGTAGATTGAATAGATGCTGAACGATTACACGGACAGGGCTCCGAAATATTCCGAACAATATTACAAAAGAGACCCTCCAAGACTTCAATACTATTACAAAAACTACCCTATGTTAGTCTTGGTTAAGTATTAACCAAGATCTAACCTAAAACTAACTTAAAACTAACTAACTAACTAGAGAGAGAAAGTAGAGAGAGAGATAGTATTCTAGGGAGAATGAGAGAATTGAGAGGTTTTGAGGTGTGTTGAAATGAGAGAAATGATGAGGTATTTATAGGTGAAGTGATGAAGGTGGTGTACATGTCTTTAAGCTCCAAGAACAAGCTCCAAAGTCCAAACGAGGGTATCAAGCCAAAGGGGGGGGTCAATTGGCCTTTAGGTACCAATTGCCAAGGCAAAAGGATGTAAACGGCCCTTATAGGGCCGTAAACGGTACCTGAGGGCCGTATACGGCCTGATTCAGAGTTCGGCAGTTGCGTTGGATGACACTCTTTACTTAGTTAATGAGATAGAGACTTAGACCAATAATAATTGATGATTTGTCCAAGTGGGAGACCGTTGGAATAGTGTCCAATATAATAACTAATTGGTAAGACTATCATTATAAGTAAAATCCTTTTTGGGTTGCCTTCAATGAACAGTCAATAGAAAGATGAAGCAATAATATTAATTGGTATTAATATTATATTTAATTGTTTGGTTTATTAATAGAAATCAAAAGTATTTAAATAAAGGCGGAAAATTCCAGAAACCGAATCCAACCGCCGGTTGGAAGGTCCAACCGCCGTTTGGATCTAGGGTTTCTAAGGCGGTGGAGAACGCGGGTCAGAATCCGGGTTCTTGGGCAGGAATTCAACCCAACCGCCGGTTGGAAGGTCCAATCGCCTGTTGGATGTCGAATCCAGCAAACCTTGGGATTTCTTCTTCCACTATAAATAGGAGCATCCTATACCTTTATAATACATCTGATCAGTTATGAATTTTCAAGGGTTTCAAAATTTTGACTTTCTCTTGGGTTTTTAGGTGTGAAGCATTAGAGGTATTCTACTTTGGGTACTTGCCTCCAACTAATGAAGCTCTGCTAGTTGGTCTGCACGTGAGAAAGTGGTTTTCTTCAAGGTTAGTGTATTTCCTTATTTATCCAATATGTTTATTGCACTATTTATTAAAGTAAAAGATCCCTTAGGGTTTTAGTTTCCTAATTGCCTTAGATCATTATATTATTGTTATTCCGTTGCGTTATGATAATCTAGTTAGGGAATAGAAAACCCAACAATCTGTACTTTAATGCTTTAAAAACCACTGCATGATTTAAACTGACCCTCTCACAAAATGTACCCAATAAATCCCTAAGTTTCTATCTATGTAAGTTGCTTATCGCATTTCATAGGTTCAAACCCAGACCATGTTCGTAAAATTTTCTAAGCCACAATGTACTAAGATAGTTGTTCCATTGGTTAAGTACACTAGTACAAAAACGAGTAAAAAGAGCGCAACATTATAGCGGTTATAAGTGAAAACCGCTATATAGAATATAAAGTGGGTCCAATTATCTAAATTGTAGCGGTTTAGCAGTCAAAAAGTGGGGTCCCAACTACACAAATGTAGCGGTTAAGGTTAAACCGCCTCAAGTAATAACATTTATGGCGGTTAAAAGAACCCGCTACAATAGGGGTAACCAATTATAGCGGCTAATTTTAAACCGCCACGAGAAAATTCATTTCGAAGCGGGTAAAACCGTAAAACTATCACGCTTCAATTGTGAGAAACAATTAGTAGCGGGTTAGTTAAACATCGCCCAAATTGAAATGCCTTAGTGGCGGTTACAGTCGGTAGTTAGCTTATTGCTGTTATAACTTGTTAGCATTCAAAGAATTCATTAATGGTACGTATTCATTCTTGTAGTATAAATAACACGTACATTAGGTCACTTTTTCATCCAAACCCTTTATGATCATCAATTATCAGAATTTTCAGAGACTGATCTTCTCCATTTCTTCTCTCATCTAATTTCTTCGATATATACCAAATTCACTTTTCGTGATCAGATATGATCTCTCAAAAAGAAAGTAACAAATATTAATTTCTCTTCAACCGAAATTTCTCTGTTTAAAATTTTCAGCATCCTTAGACGAATCTACTAATTTCTGCAGAAGTTTGAGGGTTTTTTTCCCTTCTGGAACTCAAGAGTGTTGGTAGATTCTCTATTGTATAATTGTGGCAACACAATGCCTCTCGTTGTCACACACTACGTTCCCGAGCCAGCTACAGCTGCTGCTGATGTGGTTGGAAATCAAGGTGGATTTGTGAAACTGGTGGTAACTTACATGATAACGGATGATCTCGAATTGAAAGAGGTTCCGGATTAAATTATTGGGTGTTTCTTTTAATGGAAGATTGATTGATTGGCGATTAATGTCGTATCAGACTCACTAGCGGGTAAGATATGTTCGAGCATTTGATCTAACCTTCTGATATCGAGTGACGATCATCCTTGAGTCCTTGTGCAGGAACCTAACTAGCCTTCAGGCTTTCGGCCCAAAATGCCGTAATTAATACGATCCTTTTAATTCTTCGGGTATGGTTCATTTGTTTGGCCCATGCGATGATGTGCATGGATCGGCCCAAAAGACAATATTTAAATCATAAAGCTGGAATATAAAAAGTAAGGCGGTTATACTAAAGTTTGGATCGGTTTTTGATTATTTAATAAATTATTTAGGTCGACGATATTATCGATGTGTATGGTTGTTACTTGTTAGCAGTTAGCAATTAATTAAAAATCTGCATTTGATACAATCTTATTGGTGAGATTAAGTTGTTACTTAATTACTCGATGCCGAGTATAGATACCATTAATGAATGAATATAATTTCGATACCAAACAACTATTTGTTTTCTGTCTGTTTTTTACGTTCCGGTATCAAAACTAGAGTAAGTAATTAAAATGGTAACCCCTACGATTGAAAATTTAAATTTACAAACACTAATTATATAACTTAGTATTGATGTACATGAGTTATTGATAGTTTATACTAGCCTTTTCATCTTCAATGGTTCCATTATCATTCTTATCTTCAAGTTATTACAAAGCAGAAGGCGATGTACATGAGTTTATTTTCATCTTCAAGTTAATTCATACGATTGAAAATTTAAATTACAAACACTAAATTAAAATAACATAGTATTGATGTACATGAGTTAATGACAATTTACCCAAGCCTTTTCCTCTTCACTGTTTCCATAGTCATCCTCATCCGATCTTCAAGTTATTACAAAGCAGAAGGAGATGTTTGAGTCCCAAATACACAGTTGAGACATAACAAAACCTTGTATACGAACAATAAATCTCGTTACAGTTTCTGCAGAAATCCCGCACTGAAACTGTTTTCGACGAGATCTATCTTTCACGTGCGGATAGATGTTTTGACCAATAGTAAGGAATGCTACAGTTGTTGTGGCAAACCCCGAATTGGTGTACTAATCATACTTTGTCGACGTGACTGTAAATGGTCTCGCCGCCAAGGTCCGTCAGAATATTTAAACAGGGAAATCGCAGTCGTGAGACAGTATTATATTGTAAATTATCTTGTGAAAAAGGACGATTGCGAAACTGGAGATGGATCGGAAGATCATTTTGGGAAACTTGATGATCATATTGTTACTTATTAAATAGGGTGTGTATAGTATACGAAAAAACAGCTTATGTGTGAACATATATTTATAATATGATGAGGATACAAACATGAATTCAATTCCAACACCTAACAGTCCTAACCAAATCAATGTATGTTTTACCAAAAATATTTATACGATAATGAGGATACATAACATTAATGAATGAATTCAATTTCAGCACCTAACAATACCTAACCAAATCTAAGCTAATATGATTAATGTATGTTTTACCAAAAATAGTGTTTGCTTCAACTATCTGTCCACGTAGGGTTGATAGAAATGTTGTCTTTTTGTGTTTGTAACATTTTATAATATAAATTAATTATGTTTCACAGAAAACATTACCGGTTGTTCAACAAAGTTGGTTATCTACATAATTTTCGAAAAGATGGTCATGTGTTCGAATCAACTCTTTTGAACAATTGGTATTTTTAAATCAAAACATGAAGCGGTTATAAAAGTAATGTGGCGGCTTTCTATAATTTGAATCAGTTTGAATTTAGTTTTTGACCGCCTCAAGGTATGTTAATATTCTAATTTAAAAAAGGGAAAATTACATATATCCCCTCTCAAAACTTATCAAAATATAAAGAAATAACGATATCAATTCTATATTTCCATAAAAATTTTATAAGATAATACAATATATGTTTTGAAGTCCTTAGACCAGCCTCTTCGTTTTGTGTCATCAGTCATCACCATTATCATATATATGATTTTATATGATAATAGTGATGATCGTCGATACACAAAATTCCCGAAGAGGCGGGCTTCTAAAGAGTTCAAAATATATTATTGTATAATCTTATAAATATATGCATTTTTAAATGCTCGAGAGTAATACTCCGTACTTCTTTAGGTTGATCGACTATTGGTCATGAAAAGTTTGCATTTACGTCTGATGTTAATTACACTTATAAATTCGACGGGTGGACGAATCAATATTTAATCCGGTTGACAAGACCACACAACGCTCCTATCCCTAGCCTTAGTCAAGTCTATGATATATCACTCTGTAGTCTGTACCACCCCCTCCCTCCCCAGCCCCCTTCCCTGACATATATTTGACTTTCTTTTCCAATCTTTATTTCTATTAAAAGAAAATGTGGCGGTCTTATATATTTTGAATCGGTTCAGTATACCTTTAACCGCTTCAAGATACGTTGATTCTATTTTAACGAATTGGTTTTTAATTAATTAAGTAAGTATTAAAATTCGACAATAAAATCGATTTGGTTGTTGGGGGAATGGGGGCATCGAAAAGTTTTGCATTTACGACTGACTTTTAATTACTCGCATTATACAGGTGGAAGAATCTATATTTAATCCGGTTGACCATACATTTTTAAGTTTAATTAATTAATGTATATGGATCGGTTCAGAAATGAACAGTAGTTTCAGTGATACAAAAAATAAGTACTTATAAAGTTAATGCCTACTAGGTATTGAAACTATACTTAATTAATAAGTTTTATTATCATCAGATATTCAGACGTAAATGCAAACTTTTCATGACCAAGTCGATCCCCCAACAACCAATTATCGATTTCATTAATCGTTTTTGATTTAGAAAATTGCAAGGATCGTCCCTGTGGTTTGCTTCAAATTCCAAGCCGCGTCCCTAAACTTTTTTTTTGACGAGGGTCATCCTTGTGATTTGCAAATGTAACACGGGTCGTCCTTGACACTAACAGCCGTTAGTCATCTCGTTAAATGAGAGGGTACAATGGTCATTTCATCCTACTAAAGGACTGCACACGTAATTTCGAAAACCACAGGGACCATCTATGTTACTTTTTTTCTAACTTCAAATATCATTTAATAATTTTTGTATTTAATTTATATTATCATCCTTTTAGATTATATTTAATTAAATAATGTCTAAAATTTTAAATTCGTTTAATAACTAATGAACACCTCTAAGTAAAACACTTAAAAAAAACTAAACATAAATATAGGTTGATTATTTTAATTGAATGTGTCTTATATGCGTGTTTGACGAGAGTAAATGGTGGCTTACAAAGTTAAACTCGCGATCCTTTTGTTAAAAAAATTAAAAATTACAAAAATAGAACTTTAAAATTTATGAGATTTAAAAAAAAAAGATTAAAATAATAAAACAAAAAATTACATATAATCTTAAAAAAAAAAAAAAAAATTGAATTCACCATTTACTCTCGTCAAACACGCATATAAAACACATTCAATTAAAATAATCAACCTATATTTATGTTTAGTTTTTTTTAAGTGTTTTACTTAGAGGTGATCATTAGTTATTAAACGAATTTAAAATTTTAGACATTATTTAACTAAATATAATCTAAAAGGATTATAATATAAATTTAAATACAAAAACTATTAAATGATATTTGAAGTTAGAAAAAAAGTAACATAGATGGTCCCTGTGGTTTTCGAAATTATATGTGCAGTCCTTTAGTAGGATGAAATGACCATTGTACCCTCTCATTTAACGAGATGACTAACGGCTGTTAGGGTCAGGGATGACCCGTGTTACATTTGCAAACCACAGGGACGATCCTTGCAATTTTCTCTTTTTGATTTTCAATATAACTAGTATAAAGTTGCGCATAACCAAACAACATTAAACCCATTCATTTATTCATGACATGACATATTTCAATCAAAATAAAATGAAACAACGATCAATATATATGAAACAGTCTCTCTTCCCTCTTTTTATTGTCAGATCTCTTTTACATGATCATGATCATCATCTTGATGTTCATTTTCATGATAATTTCACGGCCGCTTTTTCTCTGTTTAAATGCTCCGTCTCCGTAGACGAAATCCGTCTCGGAGTCGGATTTGATTGAAACCCTAATTGGGCAATCCACCATAGGAGCTTTGTGTTTGATTGCAATGACTACACACACCCTCAACCTCCACTTAGTTCCTGGTGTTCGGTCCAAAATAGGGAGGCTGACACTGATGATCTCATTGTCAGCCGGGTATATATGATTTTATATGATAATAGTGATGATCGTCGATACACAAAACGAAGATGCGGGTTAAGGAGTTCAAAAGATATTATTGTATTATCTTATAAATTTATGGAAATATAGAATTGATGTTATTTCTTTATGTTTGTTGGAACTTGGATTTTAATCATAAAAGGAGATATTGTATTACCTTATAAGACTGTTAATGTTGATTTTCCATTCATTTTATTTTATTTTTATATTATATTTGATGATGGATAATTATTCATTCCGATCAAACTCTCGTATCAATTTGATTTGTATATTTCTACGATGACGATGATTTATTATTATAAAAATAACTAATGCTTTAAAAAAATAAAACTATTTTGCCAAAAAAAAAAGAAGAAGAATCAATATTTAATCCGGTTAACAAGACCACACAATATTGTATTCTTTACTTCCCTTTTCAATTTTTATTTCAACAATGAAAATGTGGCGGTCATATATATTTTGGAGCGGTTCAGTGATGTTTTTAACCACTTCAAGGTATGTTGATTCTATTTTAAAAAAATGGTTATTAATTATTTAAGTATTTAAAGTTGACGATATAATCGTTTTGGTTGTTGAGGGAATGGAGGCATCGAAAAGTTTTGCATTTACGACTAATAATTAGTAGATATTAATTAATTATTATAAAGGTGGATGAATCAATATGAATTTCAAAATTAATTAAGAGATTCAAAAATTGTCTTCTGGCACTATTAATTTCAATTATGTTTGTTGATTTACTAGTTTAGTGTAAATATCTTTTTAATTTGTTCAATGAGAAAGAAATGTTGTGGTAACATATGAAAATCATAATTGGTAACTAAAATAGAAGACGAGAAAATTATAGCTTTACATAAATAAAAATTACAGAGAGAAAAAAAAAAACTAATCATCATCTCCTCTTAACATAATCTCTTTCCATTCTATATGAATTTGATTGTACTTCTTGAAACGTGATAACAATGCTTCAAATGATGCATTCTCAGGCGTGTAGTATATTAGATCATACTGCTCACATTTTTCGAGAAATTCGATCTCCGGCTGTGAGAGTTCACACCCAAATTCATCACGTTTGGCTTTCAGGTCAACGATCCACTTGCTTAACTTCTTCATTGCGTCATTGATGTTTTGGATACTTTCTTCAAGCAAGTGGATGACATTATTGTTAATCTTGTTTAATACGTCAAATTTCTTGCCGATCACAAATTGTTCTTCTTTAGTTGCCATACTATTTAATTGCCTGAACTTCTCGGATTACATATTGAGAGATGAGGAGTTCGGTATTACGTTGTGTGTATTTCAAATTTTTAACTGTAGCTAAGGGTCTCTATTTAAGTATTTATACTAGCAGGAAACCCATCACTGTGGTGCCAATAAACTTTTCACCTCCCGCCCATTAGAAATTTTTGGTTGAAAGAAACATTTTTTTTTTTTTTTTGCTAGAAAGAAAAAAAGAAAAGGAAAAAAAGTCACTATTCATATAATAGATTAATAATAACTCCATTTAGCCTTCCTGCTAAATGTATGGAGTTTTAATTTAATTTAATTTAATTGGCTAGACAAGGATTAGACATAAAAGGGTTGAAAATGTGTCCATCCATTGTTGATTTATAATTCATAACATATCAAATTTATTTATAAATTATATGGTGTGTTTACTACAAATGATTGAAATATAAATAAAATATGAAATATTCAAGGATAACATGTTATCTATATAATGAACATAAATTATTATACGTAACAAAAATCATAACCTACTAGATTATTAAAGAGATGATGCTAATAAAGATAATACTATTATATTAACTTGTGTAAATGTGATAGATGATTAATTTCACTTACAATAGACGTGGTTAAGATGATTACAAATCAATATTAGTATCATCGTCCATTTTGTATATTTTTGTTATGGGTTTTGATAATCATTGCCCTTAGGGCATTGGTTAAGGTTGCTAAATATAGTTTTAAACATTAAATACACTACATTGTTACCATATTAATCACTAATCTATGAAGATTATATGGAAAGTAATTTTGTATTTGCATATAAACATGGAATGTTAGATGTTCATTAAATGCAAACAAACTATTTGTGGTAATCTTAACTAGTGCGGGGCATTAGTTATCAAAATCCTTTTGTTATAACATCTAACATATTATTAGTAGATATTATATTGAGAAAATTACAAAAACCGTCCTTATGATCTGACCTGAATTGCACATTCAGTCCTTTAATTAATTTAATTACATAGATGGTCCTTTCTTTTGAAACTTATTACGTAAATAGTCCTTTACACTAACGATTGTTAAATCTCCATTAAAAAGGACCACGTGTGTAGTTTTTTTATTCTTTTAAACTTTATAATTTTTGAGTAGATATTAATTATAAAATTTAAAATATGTATATATACATTATTAGGTGCACAACATCATTTTCAGCTTTCACATTTCGCTAACCAAATTCATTGTCAAATTGTTCATCTTCCACATTTGTCTATCACCACTCAAGGACAATCCATTACCCATTCTTCTTATCTCGTAATAACTTTTTGTAACATCCCAAATTTCGTATCTCTAAAGTTTTAAATTATACGATTTAATTGTTAAGTTAGAAGGACTAACTTTGAAAGGTATTTTGTGTCCATAGGAGTTGAGTTACGAAGAATTAAGTCTTGGAGGGACTGAACATGTTAAGTATGATAAGTTGAGGGGTTTATGTGAAATCGAAAATTTGTGAGTCGGTTTTAAAGTTCCAGACAATGATAATCACGGGAATAAAATTACTACATATTTATCTGTTATTACCTGTATAAACTCCCAAAAACACCCAGAAGCTTCAAAACTCAGGAACATTAAACCCTAAACAAAGAAATCGATTTTTAAACTTGAAATCGAAGCTAGGAACTTGAATTCAACAAGGATTAATCATCCACAGCCTAAGGTAATCATGATTCTTGTTTTATTTGAATTCAAAATTTTGGGTTCATAGGGATTTCGAATTATATCAAGAATTAATGGATTTTAATACGAAATTAAGTTTGAAATATGTTGAATTGGACTTAGTAAAGCTTATTAGTGATTGAATTAGCACTAGAACGAATTAAAAATCAAGAATCTTGAATTGTGTTCTTGAGGGTTTTGATGGGTTTAGTTGATTAATGAATTTTAGGGTGAATTTAAGGTATAATATGACGAACTAATGGTAGATAAGTGTATTTGTGATGATGAGTAATATGAATTTGACTTAAAAATGGATTAATTGAATTGTATTATTAGTAATCAAAGTGGGTTTCTTATTATGGATGATGAATTGGTGTTAATACACCTTAATCGGTGTTTAAAAAGGTTATTGGAATATGATTAATAGATATTGAAGTATTGAATCAAGAGAATTAAGCAATATGATTAACTATGATTATGATTAAGTGAATTAAAGTAATAATCAAAATGGAATACAAGTAATCAAGTTATGTATATGATTATACAAGTAATGAAATAGTGAAATGATGAAGATTATGAAAGGAGAGATCATGAATTAGAAATAATCAATCCAAAAGAGGTGATGGATTGATGATTGTATTAGTTGATTTTGATGATTATGTGTTATTGTATTGATAGGTTGTATGTTAAGTGATCAAGAATGGTGGCTTGCTATTCGAGTGTGAAATCATACATGTACCCTAAAAGGCAAAGGTGAGTGATACAAGGACTATTTGAATAATGATTGTATGTTTCAGATTGCTTACGAGCAAGAGATTCATACAATCGTTTGGAATATTGTTTGTCCCTTCTAGTTCTGTTTATTGTTTGTTTCTTATAACTGTATCTTATATGTGTTTCTATATTGTATCATGTTTCGTATCTTAAGAAATATTGGTTGTTGACCATAGTTGTTGATTGTTGTTAGTAGTTGGGTTATTTGGAAATAGTATATTATTATGTGGATTATTGAAGTATGTGGATTATGTGAAATTGTAGCATTATGTGAATTAGGAGAATTATGTGTATTAGGAGAATGATGTGAATTAGGAGGATTATGAGAATTATGTGGAATATATGGATTTAGTATTGTAGAGATTGCTTATTACGAAATAAATGAATATCACGAAATAAGTGCTTGGCACTATTTAGTATCTATTAAGCTTGGTATCCATATGGGATTGGTGCCATGCTTAATTGGATCATGAATCCATACGAAATATTGCATAATCTTTATTGTTGTTCAATAGTTTCTATTTAAAAGAAATAAGTAGCTATTAATGAATTGTATCTTGTTGGTGAATTATTTATTTAGTTGTTTGTATACTCACTAAGCTATATGCTTACTCGTATCAGTGGTTTTATGTTGTAGGTGTTTGGTTTTGTTGAACCAATTGGATGAAAGGATTCAAGAAGGTAGCGTGGATAGAAACTTGTAATGTTATTAGACAAGTTTCTCATTCTATTGAATTGTCGTTTTGAATTACCATTGTATAAATCGCCCAAACTATTATGATTTTGATATAATGTGTCATCATTGTATTCATTTGAATATGTATAAATCAAACATGGATTTCAAATGGAATAAAATGTAGAAATTAAATGGGACCAAAATTATCAATGACTTTACTAAAAAAAAAAAAAAAAAAAAAAAACTGTTGAATTCAGGGCGTTTCAAGTTGGTATCAAAGCGATGGTTTAAGAGAATTAGGTAATCCACAATAGGATTGCCTAAGATTAAACCTATATGAATTATTTGAATTGTTATCTTAATTATGAGTAGTAATAGAATTGATTGCTTGAATTGATATGATTCCCTGTAGCGAAATATTTGATGGTTAATATGTGTAGAATTAATAATAGAACGTTTAATGAGGTCTAGAACCTTATGTAATAGGATTTGGAATTTCATGATTGGTTAAAATAGTAATTAGCCTAGTCATTGAAAAATGTATCTTTGACTTGAAAAGGTCAAACTGGAATATGAGGGTGTCAAATTGGGTAATAGAAATATTATATAATGATAACATGGTTAGATGTTGAAATATATAGATATTGTTCATAGTTTTGGTGAAATTGTGATCAATGGGTTAAATATGGAGATATGGTCTAATTGGATGATCATGAATCAAGAAATATGGTATGATGTTAAAATGAATCGAAATCAAGTGTCAAATAGTTAAATTGTGTTAGAATCAATGAAAGTGTCCAAATGGACCCCCAAACGGGTCAAGGTGTCAAAATGAGTAATGATTCAAGTATGGTAGTGGTGATCGTTGCTTTAAGTCACAAATGGATGCAGGAATATGTTGGCAAAAGACCAGAATCTAAAACCAAGTGGTTTGGAATATGAGTTGTCCACTAAATTGGTCCAAAATGACCATAATTTGGTGAGATGTCCGTTTTCTCGTAAAACGTGTAATTTGAAAAAGTGGAAAAATAGAAAGTTGCATTTTGGTTATATGAAGGTGCCTGCAAAATTTCAGACCTTAATTCTTTACGGTTTGAGAGATATTCGCGTTTAAATTTCGTATTTTTGCAACTAAAGTTGCAGGTCTGAAAATTACTTAGGAACGCGATCCAGCCATCTTGACCCGGATCGCGTTGCCAAGTGTAAAACGGTGACAGAATATTTTCTAAAGGTGAACGCGATCCAGCCCTCTCATTCCGGATCGCGTTTGTATGAAAAATTTCGAAAGATTTTGCAAATTTTGAAAATGCACAAGTCTTTTCAGGGTCACGGTTTAGTGAAGAATTTCATTAACTCAGAATGAGTTGAAATTCGCATGGTCACTCGGGAACGGCCCAATGATCAAAGCTATATATTATAGCCTAGTCAGTTTTGGGTACTTCGGGGTCGTTTGGGGCCCGAAAATGGCATTTTTACAGTTTTTCGGACCTTGTTTCGAACTTTTGCTTTATGTTTCGAATTTGACTTTTGTTTCTTTAAGCTCAGGAAGCATTCCTGTGGCTAAATGTATTATTAGAAATTGTGTATTGAATCAAATATGTATCTAAAATCTATTCCTGGTGATCTACAGATTTGGAATATGAATTAAATTAATGAGAAATAAGTAATCCATCATATAAATGTGATATGATATTGTAAGATCCGATTAGTATTTTTATGTATTATTTTAAATTGGAAATAATTGCTCATGAGGGAGAATACATGTATATGTGGTTAGTGAATTTGTTTTGACTATGGTCAAACAATTAACGAAATAAATTGTGGATATGTTTACGAAATATACAGATTGTGTTATTATTTTAAGTGATTAAAGAAGACGTTTTATACAACTATGTATTTGTTATTATCATTGTACTTTGTGAATTTAGTATAATGATATGTTTTTATTATGAATTGTGTAGTTGAGCTTTAGTGTAAAGATTCTTTATTACGAAATAACGATCATACGAAATATTGATTATTCGAAATATGTGCTAAGCACAAGGATATTTATGGACTGCGGGTCTGTTTGAGAGTTTAATCTCTACCTAAGCTCAATTGTTGTTTGATTTTGACTATATGTGTAAGTGTGAAATAAATAATGTAAAATAATGACATGATTAATATATGTCATCATTATATAATTAGTTGTTGTGTGATCAGAAATATATGTATTTAATTGACTTATGAATGAATCAAAAGATAAATTCATCAGAGATAAGTTGGAAGGTGAAATAAATGATATTGACTGGAATATGTGAAATTTCTTGCTTATGTGAAATCTATTAATTGAAATAAGCTGAATATATGTGATCAAAGTGTTAGCAAGTGTTTTGCTTGTTGGAGATCATTGTATTATGTGTTTATATGGAAATTACATTAAAACTGGATGGTGTGAAATAGCCTGAGAAGGAAGTGTGTATGACATAATCTGACGACGTCTGGCCAACGTAGTTATATTATGTTATTCACATGGAATTGTTGAGGCTGCTGAATATCAAAAGGATTTAATGTAATTTTAGAAAGGTAGTATTGAATTGTATCGGGTAAAGACATAAACATGTAAGCCTATGCCTTATAAATGAATTAGTATCAATATGATGTGATTTCAGTATGGAATATAGAAATAGTAAACCACTAGACGATAGTCATGATGTGGTACCTATTATAGAAGAAATAGATGTTAGTCGAAATAAAATATGTGTTTGCTATATAATAGTATCTTATTATGAATTCTGTTATTAAAAGTAGTATGATGAATCTTAAGTGGGGGAGAATCTTAGTAATTGACATGTAATAGATTAACAGAAATAGAATTTAATTATAAAATAACATAATATAGAAATATAGGTAAGGAATTATGATTGATCATTGTTAACTGCGGTTAGCACTGATCCTGTATCAGAATTGTTTACGAAATATGATAATCTTGGTATTCATACTTTGCTGACGTAGCTAGTATGATAATACGAAATATGTTGTTGTTAGTACTCATGTTAGTGTAGTTGGTGCTAACCTGTGTTGTGTCTAGTATCTATTTTAGTGTGAATTAATGCTAAATGATTATGTAATTAAATTAGTACGAAATAAATAGCTGGTAAATTATTAAGACTAATGTAATATACGTATTGGTTGTCTGGAACTAAAATGAAATATGAATCAAAGAGATTTAGTGGATACATGAGTGGTGTACATTCATGTTGTGAATTTAGTATTATGTAATGTATCATAAACGCTTCCGCACTAGTAGAGAAAGTATTAATACGAATCTATACAGGTGACATCCCAAATTTCATTCGTGAGGACACGAATGAAATAAGTGGGGGAGACTTGTAACATCCCAAATTTCGTATCTCTAAAGTTTTAAATTATACGATTTAATTGTTAAGTTAGAAGGACTAACTTTGAAAGGTATTTTGTGTCCATAGGACTTGAGTTACGAAGAATTAAGTCTTGGAGGGACTGAACATGTTAAGTATGATAAGTTGAGGGGTTTATGTGAAATCGAAAATTTGTGAGTCGGTTTTAAAGTTCCAGACAATGATAATCACGGGAATAAAATTACTACATATTTATCTGTTATTACCTACACATATACGTATCATATGTATCAACTCCCAAAAACACCCAGAAGCTTCAAAACTCAGGAACATTAAACCCTAAACAAAGAAATCGATTTTTAAACTTGAAATCGAAGCTAGGAACTTGAATTCAACAAGGATTAATCATCCACAACCTAAGGTAATCATGATTCTTGTTTTATTTGAATTCAAAAATTTGGGTTCATAGGGATTTCGAATTATATCAAGAATTAATGGATTTTAATACGAAATTAAGTTTGAAATATGTTGAATTGGACTTAGTAAAGCTTATTAGTGATTGAATTAGCACTAGAACGAATTAAAAATCAAGAATCTTGAATTGTGTTCTTGAGGGTTTTGATGGGTTTAGTTGATTAATGAATTTTAGGGTGAATTTAAGGTATAATATGACGAACTAATGGTAGATAAGTGTATTTGTGATGATGAGTAATATGAATTTGACTTAAAAATGGATTAATTGAATTGTATTATTAGTAATCAAAGTGGGTTTCTTATTATGGATGATGAATTGGTGTTAATACACCTTAATTGGTGTTTAAAAAGGTTATTGGAATATGATTAATAGATATTGAAGTATTGAATCAAGAGAATTAAGCAATATGATTAACTATGATTATGATTAAGTGAATTAAAGTAATAATCAAAATGGAATACAAGTAATCAAGTTATGTATATGATTATACAAGTAATGAAATAGTGAAATGATGAAGATTATGAAAGGAGAGATCGTGAATTAGAAATAATCAATCCAAAAGAGGTGATGGATTGATGATTGTATTAGTTGATTTTGATGATTATGTGTTATTGTATTGATAGGTTGTATGTTAAGTGATCAAGAATGGTGGCTTGCTATTCGAGTGTGAAATCATACATGTACCCTAAAAGGCAAAGGTGAGTGATACAAGGACTATTTGAATAATGATTGTATGTTTCAGATTGCTTACGAGCAAGAGATTCATACAATCGTTTGGAATATTGCGTGTCCCTTCTAGTTCTGTTTATTGTTTGTTTCTTATAACTGTATCTTATATGTGTTTCTATATTGTATCATGTTTCGTATCTTAAGAAATATTGGTTGTTGACCATAGTTATTGATTGTTGTTAGTAGTTGGGTTATTTGGAAATAGTATATTATTATGTGGATTATTGAAGTATGTGGATTATGTGAAATTGTAGCATTATGTGAATTAGGAGAATTATGTGTATTAGGAGAATGATGTGAATTAGGAGGATTATGAGAATTGTGTGGAATATATGGATTTAGTATTGTAGAGATTGCTTATTACGAAATAAATGAATATCACGAAATAAGTGCTTGGCACTATTTAGTATCTATTAAGCTTGGTATCCATATGGGATTGGTGCCATGCTTAATTGGATCATGAATCCATACGAAATATTGCATAATCTTTATTGTTGTTCAATAGTTTCTATTTAAAATAAATAAGTAGCTATTAATGAATTGTATCTTGTTGGTGAATTATTTATTTAGTTGTTTGTATACTCACTAAGCTATATGCTTACTCGTATCAGTGGTTTTATGTTGTAGGTGTTTGGTTTTGTTGAACCAATTGGATGAAAGGATTCAAGAAGGTAGCGTGGATAGAAACTTGTAATGTTATTAGACAAGTTTCTCATTCTATTGAATTGTCGTTTTGAATTACCATTGTATAAATCGCCCAAACTATTATGATTTTGATATAATGTGTCATCATTGTATTCATTTGAATATGTATAAATCAAACATGGATTTCAAATGGAATAAAATGTAGAAATTAAATGGGACCAAAATTATCAATGACTTTACTAAAAAAAAAAAAAAAAAACTGTTGAATTCAGGGCGTTTCACTTTTGTGGCCACAATCTCTTCTTTTTTGTATCCTTTTCGATGACCCTTGTTTTAAAGTAAATGACGACGTTGAAAAGTGGGAACTAATTAAGTCAAAAATGTATCTTTATGTAGGAAAAGATGGTGGTAAAATATAAATTTGATTATATAGATAGGGGTGTTAACGAACCGAACACTTAACGAGCTACTCGAGTTCGAACTCGTTTATCTTGAATTCGAACATAATACTCTTCGATCCCGAGTCGAGTTCGAACATAAAAAGACTGCTCAATTAGTTTCACGAGCCGAGCTTCAAAACAATAAATTCGACTCGGCTCGTTAGGATGAAATAAGCACACTATAAATATTAACATCAAGAATCTAATTACATATATACTTATTATTAGTGTTTGATGATAACTATTTAAGCTTACACATTTGAAGTGTAATTAAGTGTAAATGTCTTTTATAAACTTTATTTTCAAGTTTCATAAAATAGTTAATACACTTTTTAATGAGCTTGTTTACGCTTATAAACGATTTTATCGAGCTTGAGCTTCAAAACAAACATTTTGAGCTCAAATAACTATTTTTCTTTTTGTAAATTTTCATAAACTTAAACGAGTATAGAGCTCGAGCTCGAACACTAAATTATTATCCGAGCCCGAACTCGAATATGGTTTTAAAAAGTTAATCGAGTTCGAGTCGAACTCGACCATACTTATTTCATAAAAGAGTCGAGTCGAGCATCAGGATATTCGAATTGACCCGGTTCGTCAACAGCCCTAGTTATAGAGGAGAATATGATCAACTTTGATAATGAATAAGATGAGTGAAATGAAAATAATGTTATGTGCACCATATAATGTATATATACATATGCTAGATTTTATTATTTATATTTTAATCAAAAAAAATCTAAAGAATTAATTTTTTTACATACATGGTCCTTTTTAATGGAGATTTAACAATCGTTAGTGTAAAGGACTATTTACGTAACAAGTTTCAAAAGAAAGGATCATCTATGTAATTAAAATAATTAAAGGACTGAATGTGCAATTCAGTAAATATAAAAAATCTTAGAAAACTGTAACTATTCATGGCACTATTTTCGGTTCGAGCATTTGCTAAATGAATGCTAAATTAATAGGAGAGAACCGCTCCAATACTGTTCAATAACCATCCCTGTTTATAAATAGATAAAAATAATATTGTAATTATTATTAGGATATTTAAATTTAAATTTGATTGGTTGGTAATTAGTTTGGTGTTGACAATTAATCGATTAATGAAATGAATGGTCCCGGTTTATATATATATATATATATATATATATATATATATATATATATATATATATATATATATATATATATACATATACACACACACACACACACAATGTCACTTTGTCATCCATCAACTTGTTCATGGCTTTAGTTTTTGTCAAAAGATAACACAAAATTAATGTCATCTCCAAACACCAATAGTGTGAATCAGCCTATATTTGTGATCATGTTAATATCCACTACAAAAAGTAAACAATATTTCCTTCACGACCGCCATTTCTCTGTTTAAGATCTCCGGGCACTGGTTTATCACAACAAAACCGGTAATGAACAGGAATGAGATATACAAAAGCTATTCTCTTCGTTTCTTCCTTTCCCTATTATCATTAGCTTCATGAATATTACATTCCTTTTCTCATGTTGTGCTTTCTTGTCGTAATTAAACCAATGTCTCGGAGTATTATAAAAAAAAAAAAAACCATGAAGCGTACAATTAGCTGACTTTTCCGGTTTTTGACAATTGCCTTTTCAGTTTTCAATACGATAAATCGCACATATAAAAATGAAAATCTTAAAGCGGTTTTTATATCATCAATTTAAGGCGGTGGTTTGTAAAACCACCTTAATTATATAACACTATTAGTTCTGGTACTCCAAACGTGCTGGCCAACAGTCAAGACCGTTTGAAAGAAAGCCTTGTTCAGTTGTTCCGCTTTATAAACATAATTTCTTTCCCACGTCGCTTCCACGTCGCTTCCGATTGTTGGTTGGCATTTTTGTGTTTAGTATCGTTGAATCACAGAGCTTGGCCGTAGTATCGTCGTATCAGCTCTCTTTTTGTGTTTCTGCTCTTCGATCTGTTTAAGCATCGATACTCCTGCCTCCTGGCCTTGTTAGAGAATGAGTACGGAAAAAGTCATGTCCAAACATGGACCTCAAAATTCTAATGTCATCCTCTTCCTCATCCAAGAGAGCATGGAGTACGGGCCCGCTAACAGCATCAAAAGCATAATTGTCATCCAAGAAAAAGGGTATTTCCTACGAATTCGATCTATGGAGTGTAATGAATGATGATTTGGGACAGAGAGGTATATTTTAGAAAAGTGTGAATCACTTGTCCAGAATGCGAAAGAAAGCAAGATCACGGACGGTGAGGAAAAAAGATAACGGAAGACCATTGTCCATCCAAACCTTCAAATCGTTTACATTTTTCAGATGTTTTATTAATTGATAAAATGTAGTAGAGAAAATGTTATTATATTACGGACTCTTATGTTATACTATAATTAATCAATTTAATATTAATATTAATAATAGATTAATTAATGTTATGTTATCTTAATTATATATATATATATATATATATATATATATATATATATATATATATATATATATATATATATATGGTGCTTTCCCCCCTTTTCTGTACTACTCATACTATACTATATATATTTCAATCGGCTAATTAATAATTTAAATATTATTAATATTAATATTAATATTAATAATAGATTAATTAATGTTATGTTCTTAATTATATATGGTGCATTTCTGTAATTAATAATTTATTTACTTGTATTTTTCAAATGTTTTATTAATCGGTTTAACAATTGAAATCATTTTGATTATTGTGTCTACAAAACTGAAGGTTGAGTAAAATAATGGAC
The DNA here is from genome assembly GCA_949592205.1 of Helichrysum umbraculigerum. Classification (NCBI taxonomy): domain Eukaryota; kingdom Viridiplantae; phylum Streptophyta; class Magnoliopsida; order Asterales; family Asteraceae; genus Helichrysum; species Helichrysum umbraculigerum. Next base: position 52,489,967 of record CATIUR010000003.1, on the reverse strand, counting down.
AAATGATTTGGTTGCATTATCTGTGGCCACCCCATTGGTGCAGTAAAAGAATAAAATTTTAGACTAAACTACTAGTATTAAACTTGATTATAAAAATGAAAGAAGCATAATATTTGCTAATTGCTATAGCTATTGGATATACAGCATATCTCATCAAAAAATCTATTTGATTATACCACACCATGCTCCTATACCTAGCCATAATCCAGACCACACCACCCCCTCACCATTTCCCCAGCCCCTTTCACTGACAAACATTTGACTTTATTTTTAAGCCTTCTAGAACATCTCAAGATTTAAGCGGCTAAAATTGAAATGTGGCGGCCTTTTATACTTTGTAGTCAATTACTAAATTTCATGTTCAGTTTCATTTTTTGCAAGGTGCACCATACCATTCTTATTATTATTGTTTATTTTGTGTAAGACATCACTCGAATTAATATTTTAATAGTTAATCAGTTCTTTTTTTATCGATTTCAAATTTATTCCCGCCTCATCGCGCGGGTTAGCAGCTAGTATATGTTATGGAATACTGGAATGGATATAGACAGATGAATTCATTAGCTATGGCCCTACGAGTAGTAGCGTAACAAGGAAGCTACACACTATTGCGGCGGTTTTCAGTAAACCGCTTTAAATACTGTAACTATATAAAATTGAAAGATATTTCGTAGATTGTAAAAATAGTTGTTAAATTTAAAAAATGGCAACCGAAGAAGAGAAGTATGTTTTAGGAGAGAAAGCAGGCGTTTTAAAGGAGATAGACCAACAAATGATCAAATTACGAAAAGAAAACATCGAAAAGTTTACTACGATAATTGGGAAGATCGGCAAATGGATCAACGACCTCAATGATAAATTTGACGAATTTGGAGTTCAACCCTCTGCATCCGATCTCAAATTTCTCAAGAAACTTGAATATGATTTTCAATACTACACCTCCGAGAAAACAAAATGCAGAAAACATGCTATTTCGTTTCGAGATGTATGATCGAAACCTTAGGGATTGGATCGATCTGATACGTTTGTAATTTTTCATTTGATAATGTAATTTTATCCTTTAGTTATTTCATTACTGAAATTGAAATGAAGTTCTTTAATTCACTGAGTATTATTACTATTATTTTATTATTATTTATTTATTATTATTATTATTATTATTATTATTATTATTACTATTATTTATTATATGCAATAAATTAATAAAATTACAAGCACGAAATGATAATATATATATATATATATATATATATATATATATATATAACGGGATCAAAAAAGAAGAAAATTTAGGTGGATAAATGAGGGAGAAGCAATATAATTCAATATTTTAATTACTATGATTCAATTTTTTATTATTAAGTTCATCAAACATTGTGACAAGTCATAAGTCTGTTAGATAGGTCAACGTTTGTTGTTTTTTTACATTAATACTTTTACGGATACGAATGTGGATCGATCAAAGGCGAAGAATCGAAGATAGACATTCACACAAATAGGCTGTCGTGTTTCCCATTTTGAGGTTATTATGTTGATATTATAAGTTTGAATTCTTCTTCAGTTTTTTTTCCTTTTTATAGGGTATTCCTGTTTTTAACAGGCTCCCTCAGGTTGGCCAAGCTTTTGCTTGTGATGTACGCAGCCTAACCGTTACCGTGGCCGTTTCCGAACCTTCCCATGGCCACCCCAAGATTTTTTTGCTTCTGGTGAGGTTTGAACATGAGACCTCTTGTGAGAATAACAAGACGCCAACCACTAGGCTATCCTGTGATGGTTCTTCAACTTATTTATGTATCACTGTATTAATTATCTTATCTCACCTACCCCTCATTAATGTCTCCTTTCTCTCTTTATATAAGGCATTTACAACTCTTAATAGAAGCAATACCATTTTACCCTTTTCTCTTTAATACATTATATCTTTTTATTTTACAAAATGGAAACTAACTCAATACTTAATGGAAAGGCTATGGGTACTCTAACTCAAAACTTGATGGATGTTGATAGTGATGCCATCAACATGTTAAGTGCACATTTAACAACGTTTAGTCTAATAATTGCCGACGTTTACTCAGAAATCCAGGAAATTGAGGAGGTAGGTTATCGTTACAAGCTCATCTCAACTCTTCAATTTTACAAAGATCAAAAGGAAAATGTGAAGAACTAATTGCGAGTTTCACATCAAATATAGAGGTGAACGAAATTTATAAAAATAGCAATTGTTCATTGTAATCTCTTGATCAATCTATTGTTTTCATGAATATATATATGTTATATTAACATAAATTAGTTTTCACATATGATTAAAGTTAATCACACGTTAACCTTCCCCTGTTAGTTGTGGATTAAGGATGTCAACATCGGGATCTTACCTAGGATCGTTTTTGTCTTCATAGGATCGGAATCGTAAGATTGGGCTGGTCTCATAAATGTGTATTATAATCCGGAAAATGTGTATTATAATCCTACTCATAAATGTGTATTATAATACATATAAAAGATCAAATGCATGACAAATTAATTAAACTTTTATAGTTTAAACACCAGAATATCAATTCATACTTATCATAACCACTTATATTACTATATTTGTTATTAAAGATATAGATTTCCACGTGATAAACTATTTTAGTTTAAGAATTGAATAGTTTTACTTGTAGTAATAATTGATTAGATGAAAAACCTATTAACCTTTTATCGGATAAAAATCAATTAATTTATATTTTGTTAACTCATAAATGCTCAAATCGACATTTTGAGCATAGGGTGTGGTGTCGGTGTTCTGAGGTAGTGTTGTGGAGAATGTTGAAAGTGAGGATTTTGTGGTGTGGTGAAACTGAATCAGTGTTCTGGACAGTGTTCTGGAGTTTTTTACTATTAATTGTGTTACAGGGTGTGGTGTCGGTGTTCTAAGACAGTGTTCTGGAGAATGTTGAAAGTGAGGATTTCGTGGTGTGGTGAAACTGAATTCTCAGTGTTTTGGACAGTGTTCTGGAGTTTTTTATTATTTATTTTATTTGATTTTTTAATGAAGATAATTGTATAAATTAATATATAAAAAACAAATAAATTATTATTACTATTACTATTACTATTACTATTACTATTACTATTACTATTACTATTACTATTACTATTACTATTACTATTACTACTACTACTACTACTACTACTACTACTACTACTACTACTATTACTATTACTATTATTATTACTATTATTACTATTATTATTATTATTTGGAAATTGATAAAATGTGTGAATGTGGACCAAAGTCCAAACAGACCCCACTACCCTCTTTCTTTCCCCATCATCTTCCCCTTCATGACTCCGGTAGCAAGATCCAAAAATAATACAAAATTCGACCAGATATACAGCGAAAAACATATACAACCCGTGATTTCTGCATGAAAAAAAAATAGAAAAAAAAAAATAATCGCTTGAACTTCGGGTTTCTCCGCCGTCTCGATACAAACGGTGGCATGAAAATTTTGCCAGAACACCGGCGAGAACGCCGATGTCCGGCGTTCTAGTCGTAGAACACTGATGCCATGTCACCGCGTACCGTGTGCTTTAGAAGACAATAATTTGTGTTGTATTATTATTATTATTATTATTATTATTATTATTATTATTATTATTATTATTATTATTATTATTATTATTATTATTATTATTATTATTATTATTATTATTATTATTACTCCGTATTTTTTAAAGTATATTTTTAAAGTTTCGAAGGTGAGGCGGTTTAAATAAAAACCGCTCCAGAAAAAAGTAAATATATAAACCGTACAAAGAGCCAAAAAATGGACATCAGTTTCTCGATCAAAACCTATCTCAAAAAATTATTCCGTAACATTTGTTAGCATTATTAACATGCAATATATGGCTTCTTCCGAAGATGAGGTCACTAGCACCATGAATGTCAGCGAACAGAAACGTCATCGTACCCGCTCTAAGGTGTATACTTTGATAGATGTTGATAATGAAATGATCGAAGAATTGCAATATCAAGTTACCCAGATTACAAGCACGATAAAAAAGATCATGAAAAAACTTCAAAAGACCCGCAAAATTAAAGAGCCTTCCACTGATGAGGTTGACTATAAGGAGCAACTTGACTATAATCTTAGGTTTTACGTGAATCAGAAGGAAAGGATTTAAGCACAAATTGTTCGTTTTGCCCAAAATGTGGAACAAAATGAAGTGTTTAATGACTTGTTGTAATCATGTGTAATCTTCATGTATATCAAATATATGAGCTATATATATTAGCAAGTTTTTCTTTTATGAATCTGCTTCTTATTGTTTAAAAATTATGTTACTCCACTGTGTTATCATTTCATCGATCTATTATTCTATTAGTATTATTATCATCAATATATTATCATTAATATTATATATATATATATATATATATATATATATATATATATATATATATATATATATATATATATATATATATATAGATAGATAACAAATACGGAGTAATAATTTATGAGTACGTTTTTTTATATATATTGAACATGTGTATATAGATAACAAACACCACGACCTGCGACCATACGACGTTTCCAAGTAAAAGACACGAATCCGGCAAGATCTCTCGTTCACAGCGACCTGCGACTGACCCTATGCGACTTGCGACCGACCCTACCGCGGTTTAAATAACCCATTCACGTTCCATTTTTTTGTGCGACCCGTTATTTTTTATTTTGTGCGACCCGTGAGCGATTCACCCTCACCACCCGACCACCCATTCTGCGACCACCCGATTCCGCGGCAACCACCACCAAACCCACCGTGAACCACCACCAATCTTGAACCGCCACCAACCGTGAACCACCAATACCCGGTAACCACCACCAAGCCGTAAACCACCACCACATACTCCACCGCCGCCGCTGCCGTTTCCAAATTCGAAGCCCAAACAAAATGATGCGAATTTGAAGGTTAATTGGCTCAAAACATGTCTTCAAAAATGGTACTAACTCGTTTATACTCGATTTATAAGCTTTATTCTTTAAATTTCTCTTAGTCATTTTATCGAACACTTGGTGTGCGCTCTTATTTTAGATATTTAGACAACTACATTGCTTTGTTTAATTGATATTACCGTGTTTTGATGTGTTTGCTTTGTTTAATTTATATTGTTCTTGTTGTTTTAATTAAATGAGACATTGTAAACTAATGGGCCAATAGTCGTAGTATAATCACTGGCTTATGGCCCATCCCAAAATCTACGACCTGCGACCTGCGATTTGATCACTAGTCGCAAATAACTAGTCGTAGTATTTTGTTTTGTCGTAGTATAAATAACTAGTCACCACGACCTGCGACCTACGTTTTGATCACTAGTCGCAAACTAATGTTTTGTTCACTAGTCGTAATTCTTGGACACTAGTCGCAATCTTGGGGATCACTAGTCACAATCCTTGGGCACTAGTCGCAAATGAAGTTCACTAGTCGCAATTGTTCTCGTATGTATATATATATATAGGTATATATATATGATTAGTATATATAAATATATGTATATGTATATGTATATATATATATATATATATGTATATATCATTAGTATATATATATATATATATATATATATATATAGGTATGTATATATATATATATCATTAGTATATATATATATATATATATATACTAATGATATATATATATATATACATACCTATATATATATATATATATATATATATATATATATATATATATATATATATATATATATGTATATGTGTATGTATATATCATTAGTATGTATATGTATATATGTATATGTATATATATATACATATACATATATACATATATACATATACATACTAATGATATATACATACACATATATATATATATATATATATATATATATATATATACATATACATATATATACATATATATATATATATATATATATATATATATATATATATATATATATATATATATATATATATATGATCACTATTAAAGATATTATTAAGTATATGTATATGTGTGTATGTATTATATATTATTATTGGAAGGATATATATATTTATATGATTATTAGTATAATATATTAGTAAGTATATGTATAATATGTGTGTATGTGTATATATATGTGCCTTTTTATTTTTGACTAACAGTGATTGACTGATGATGTTTTTGCAGTTTACTCATGCGAAATTGACATTGAAGAGCCAACTTAGTGTCATTAGTGAATTTAGGCGTGTTTTGACAACCGAGCAAGTTAAGATATTTAGAGAACATTGTTTAGGTCATTGGTTGGATTTAAAGACAATAGACAATGGCCCAGGCTTTGTACATCATATGCTCCAATTACGCTGTAATCGACCTAATCTGGAGCATCCTCGGCAGGAGGTTGATGAGTTGTGGTTTAAGATCACCCCAGAACATCATATTCGATTTGGTCGGCGGGAGTTTTGTCTAGTGACTGGGCTTCGGTTAGGTCACAACGTTGATTTTGCGCATCACATTAGCTCGGATGTTCTTAAGACGACTCCTGCATCTAAAGAACGTGTGTTTCCGAAGTTGGATAAGTTGAAAGTAAGAAATCTTCAGGAAAAGGTTTGGGATCCAAACACATTCGTCGGGTCGAATAAACTAAGCGATCAGGATTGCGTTAGATTGTGTATGCTACTTCTGATAAACATTGGTTTTATGGGAAAGCAGCCGACGTATGTTGTTGAGGATTATTATATGCATCTAGTTGAGGATTTTGATGTGTTTGACAGGTACTTTAAACGATTGTTTCGTCCGATTTGAAAATTGTCAATGTTCCTAATTTTTAACATATACTAATATATGTCAGCTTATTTTTGTTTGCCAGGTTTCCTTGGGGTAATCTTGTTTGGGATAGAACTTATGCGCAGTTGAATAATGGGTTGGAGAAAAGGGAGGCTAAGGAAGGGATGAAATACACATTGAGTGGTTTCGGGTGGGCATTTAAGGTAGCTCCATGTTACTTATTATTGTTTAACGTACTTTTCTATATAATATACTATTATGCTAATTTGAAGTGTGCTTATATTTTATCAGAGTTGGATTTTGGATGCTTTTTCCCATCAATTAGAAGATCTTGTATTCAGGTTGCCAAAGGAAGTTCCTCGGGGTGTTTATTTGACGCGCAAAATTAGGATTGGTGAATCTCAAAAATTTGACAAATTCTTAGAAGTGCCGATAAGTGACTTACTTTGATATATCTCCTTTGGTGTTATTTATAAACTTATGTTGATATATATATATATTTATTGCTGAAATTGTGTTGACTTGTAAGCTGAAACATAGCTGGTTTATTAGTTTTATAAAAAGGACATTTCCAATTTTTTGTGTATTTCTTTTTAAATTGTAGGATTCTACTACGCCTGACATGCTTCCGAAGATGACGTTGAGGCCGACTAAAACGGAGAAGGAGTGCGATTGGTGGAAGGATAGTTACAAATTCTTTAATGAGCAGAAACATGTCGTTGATGTCAAGAGGCCTTATAAGAAGCCACGTATTAGTCCAAAAGCTGTTGATCTGGTGTCTCCTGCCCCCGTATCTCATGACGAGGCGCTTGATGATATTGTTTTGTCAGCGCCTCATGACGATCAGGATACTCATCATACATCTAGTATAGGTCGTTGTGGCACCTACCAGTCGGCATCACGGATGGAGGAGCTTTCCTTACGCGGTCGGGTCGACGCGCAGGATCAGATCATTTCCACCTTACGTCAGCAGGTGGAGACCTTACTTAAGCGGGTGGATGCGCAGGATGTCATTATTGCTAAGTTACAGGGTCAGGTATGGTGTTGTTATTAACTGTGTACCTTACAAATATATTAATGTATATGTTTATATGTATATGTATATGTCTGTGTATATATATTATATATATGTATATGTATGTGTATATATATATATATATATATATATATATATATATATGTGTATATATATATATATATATATATATATATATATATATATATATATATATATATATATATATTAGTTGTTTACTGCCGCTTACAGGATTTTCAGGATGACGGGGTTTACGATGATGGTTATGTGTCCGACACATATATTGCCACCGCGGTCAAGAGCTCGGTTCCACGTGATTTGCGTCGTAGTATGCGAGAGCGACGACGTGCCCCGACTAGGCTATCCCCGTTTATTACCCCAACACAACTTAAGAAGCCGTGTTTGAAGAAAACTTTGAAATTGCAAAGGAGGAACGCGAAAAAGTATCGGCAAGTTTAGGAGACGTTGATGATCACCGGGCCGTTGATCAGCCGGTTGTGCCGCGGGTGGTAGATGAGCCGGTTGTGTTGCGGGTGGTTGATAAGCCAGTCCCGCCGGTACTGCCGCTTACTAAGGTATATGTTAGTATAAATATATGTACATTGTTAGTTAGTATATATATATATATATATATATATATATATATATATATATATATACATCTATATATATATACATATATATATATATACATATATATATATATATATATATATATATATATATATATATACATACATATATATACATACATACATACATATATATATATATTTTCCGGAAAGTTTAGATCTTTTTGAATAATATTGATTGATTGATGATGTTTCTGACAAACGCTGATTAATTAGGTTGATGAGCCGGTTGTTGATCGGCTGTTAGATGAGCCAATTGTTGATCGGGTGGATGATGATCCAGTCCCCCCGGTACTGCCGCTTACTAAGGTATATGTTAGTATAAATATATGTACATTGTTAGTTAGTATATATATATATACATACATATATATATATATATATATATATATATATATATATATATATATATATATATATATACATACATATATATATATATATAAACACACATATATATATATATATATATATATATATATATATATATATATATATATATATATATATATATATATATATATATATATTTACTTATATAATAAGATTTTTTTGACTAATATTGATTGATTGATGATGTTTCTTACTAACGCCGATTAATAAGGTTGATGAGCCGATTGGTAAGGTTAAAAAACTAAAGCGTCGGGCAAGAAGGAAGTCGGATAAAGATGAGGACGAGATTGATGAGGATACGAGGATGGCCATGGTTGCGAGTTTAGTGGACCCGAAGACTGGTTTCCTCACTACTCCACCCCCTGAAACACCTGGGTTGATTGAGGGACCGTCCACTGTTCGGGACTTATATGTATCTGGCGGCCTTGTGCGCTGTATGTTTCTCCGACCGGCCTTTAGTTATTTGTGCGTGGGTAAAGAATTTTGGGGCCGTTTGTATGGATTCACCGAGTCAGGATACTTAGAGAACACGGTAAGTCTCTACATACATTTATCTTTATCTTTCGTCCATTATTGAGTTATATATGGGATTTAGATTTACTTTAATTTTGTTTTGCAGCATATCGACGGGTGGGGATCCTTATTGCTGTGGTGGCGATACCGGGCTTTTACACGTCCCACATAGCTTCACATACCATTGAGATGGACGATCATGCCTGTTGGTTTTATAGATATGATAAAAGGATTCGTAAACTACAAAGATCGGAAGAAAAGACCACCAAGAGCGGCCGTTGAGAAAGAGGGCGATGGATGTCTCGGAGATTCGGGAGTGAACTATAAGTATCTGATGGGCTTCGCAGACGGTACTCGTCCACCGTACCCTCCATGGTGGGAGTGTGACAAAGTAAGTAAACAATTTCTATAATGCCCTAACTATTTTAAAAATGCATTTACATTTTTAATTACATAAGATTATAATATATGTATATACAGATACTTTTGCCGCTCCTCATTCCAAGAGTAGATCACTGGATACTAGTGGTGCTTGATCTTCGTTTTTTTGATGTCATTGGATACGACAGCCTTCCAAAGCTTTGTGGAGATGAGCGAGAGGAACTTGTCAAAGAATTAGGTCGCTACATAGTACATTATCTGGACGCAATTAGGTTTTGGAGTCAATGGGCTGAGGGACGTAAAAAGCCTTTTAAAGATACTTGTCATTTGCGTTTACAGTTGTTAGAGGATGCGCCTGTGCAGAACAGTGGACTAGGCGACTGTGGAGTTTGGGTGTGCAGGAATATGGAGACTATTGCCTATAATCAAGATCATAGGATGAGTGGGGATACAGGGTCATTTGCGTTGGAGTATAGGCAGCGGACGATTCAGACTTTCTTTAGTTCTCGTTTTGATTGGCAGCCGCCATCTCTTCCACCACCGCCAGAGCCGCCAGTGCCGAAAGCACCACCACCTCCTTGATTATTATACTAGATTATTCCTTTTTGATGTATTAGACTTTTGTACTAGAGTAATCCTTTTTGATGTATTAGACTTGATTAATCCATTGTTATGTATTAAAATAGAATAATCCTTTACGTCTTGCAACTTGCGACTGGCGACTAGCGAGCTGCGACCTGAGACCTGCGACCTGCGAATTTATGATTGCACGACTTGGAGGATAAGATTTTCTGGATAAGATTTTCTGACATTTTTTAGATTCTCACTATTTTTCAAAATAAGACTTATCTAGATAAGATTTTTGAAGATAAGATTTTCTACGATTTTCTAAGATTTTTGGTACTTTTTGGATAACGATATGGATAGACTTATACTTATATAATAAGATTTTCTTCAGTATTTCATAACACTGTTTATCCTATTCTCATAAATCTCTCTCAACTGAAAGTCGTTCATCATCAGTAAAACATATGGGCAACATCTGAAATCAATCTTCAGGTACAATTTTACAACCACTTAATTAGTTTTGCGTTTTGTAATGGATAAGTTTAAACTTTTTATCTGTTATGGGGGTCGTTTTGAATATATTAACAACACGCCAATGTATTTGCCAATAGAATGTAGTAGAGTGCCGTTAAAACTTCCAGTGGCACCAGAAAAGCCCATGACATGCAAAGTTTTGTTGAAAAACGTTTTGAACAAAATAGCTCTACCACTTGATTCACCAGTTTGTCTAAAATATAAGCTCGGTCAGTATGTTGTTGATATAAGTGATGATGTTGATGATTTTGGGGAATTTTTGTGCCATGCAATTAACAATGCTCCAATAGAAATTTACATTGTTGATATTGTACGAAATATCTCGGGCATGGGTAGCAATCAACCTAGTAGTAGTAGTTCTGGTTATCAACCACAATTTCACCAACAAAACACTAATGAATATTACCAACAACCTCGATATCAACCATTTCAACAACCCTTTCAACAACCTCAATATCAATCTTTTCAACAGCCCTTCCAACAACCCTTTCAACAACCTCAATATCAATCTTTTCAACAGCCCTTTCAACAAATTCCGTTTCCTTATCAACCACAATATCAATTTCATTACCATGCTCCTCCACAAAACACAGCAAATCACGCATACACAACACAACAACCCTTAAACCATTCATTTAGGGTAGTTGAAGAGACCCAGTATGATTCCAACTTTAGTTCGGATGTTCACTATGATCATTCCCATTCAAAATACTATGTGGAGGAGCCAGAGCCAGATCCACATCCTCATGATTATGATCATTATGATGAGGAAAATCTCAATCCACCAAAGGATCATGACCATCCATTTTGTAATCACATTGTTGAAGATGATGAGGATGATGATGAGGATGAGCCAGATCCAAGAGATATATACGATAAGCCAATACCAGTAAAAGCAACCGAACATGATATATTCTGGAATATACCAAAGCCGTTAGAAGAGGAAGAGGAAGAAGTTCCAAAACGACCAGTTACCATGTATGAGAAATCTTGTCGTATTCGAGAGGGCCAAACATTTAAAAGTAAAGAGGAATTTCTCCTTGAATTGCAGACCAAGTGTCTTGAAGAAGGTTTTCAGATTAAACCAAAGAAGTCAGACAAAAAAAGGTACACAGCAAAATGTATTTTGCCTAATTGTGATTGGAAGATAAGTGCAGCGTGTATCCAATATTGTGACAACTTCCAAGTTAGGAAGTTACACGACGCTCACACATGCTCTCGTACTCAAATATTGTCAAATAGCCGTCATGCAACCAAGAAAGTGCTTGGTAACATATTGAAAGAGGCGATGACTTTGGAAGGACGTGTATACAGAGGAAAAGCGATCAAAGTTGATATGACTGAACGCTTTAAAATCAGCCTTACATACAACCAAGCATGGAAAGCAAAGTGTTATGCTATAGAGCTGTTGAGAGGTAGTCCCACTGAATCGTTCAAAAAGCTTCTGATTTACCTGCACAACCTAAAGCTACATAACCCGGGGAGCACTACGAATCTCCGTATAGACGATGAGGATAAATTTGTAATGTGTTACATGTCCATCGGTGCAGCTGTAAGTAATTGTTATTAGTTCACATACGTACAATCTTATATGATTTATATATATTTTTATCTGACCTTTGCAGATACGTTCATTTGTCAACCATACACGCCCAGTAATAATCGTTGATGGGGCACATTTGAAGGGTGGGTACTTGGGTACTAACTTAATTGCTGTGGCGATGGACGGTAACAATGGCATCTTGCCACTGGCTTATGGCATTGGTGCGGGAGAGACGACCGACGTGTGGACCTGGTTCTTGGGAAACTTACGTGACGCACTTGAATCTGCTGGTGGGATTGACAACCTCACATTCATCTCTGATAGGGCTCCAGCAATTGCAGCCGGTATTTCAGATGTATTTCCAGAGGCATTTCATTCCCTATGTAGCCGTCATTTGTTGATGAACCTGAAAAGCAAATCTGCAAAAGTCAAGCACTTTGAATGGCATTACTGGAAAATGTGTAAGGCTTACAGAAAGTCGGATTTCGATGAACATTTTGATGTCATTTCAAGACATTTACAAACTTCAGCTAATGTTCTTAGAGAGGTGGGGAAAGAACGATGGTCAAGGCATCATTCAACAAAGACACGATATGCATACCTCACAACTAATAGTGCAGAGTCCATTAACGCCATGACCAAGCATGCAAGAAAACTCCCGGTGACAATGTTATTGGAGTTTTTTAGATCTTCAATACAACAATGGTATTTCAAACATCGAAACACTGCAGCGGCCGTTATAACACCTGTCACGCCATATGCCGAACACAAAATTGGTAAGAGGGTTGGCAAATCACTCAGCTGGAAGGTCAAACCATCCACAAACATGATATGTGAGGTGGTGGATAGGAAAAAGAATGGAACGGTCAACTTGGAAGCAAGAACATGCACTTGTAAGCAATGGCAACTGTCTGGTTTACCTTGCGGACATGTAGCGGCAGTGACCCGTCACTTTAAAATGGACAATGTGAGCTGCTTTGCGGAGAGGTATTTCACCATGGAAACATATCGAGCAGCCTACAGTGAGGCTATAAATCCAACACCTCATCCTTCAGAATGGGAAGATCCAGGTAATCTGCAGATTTGCTTACCGTCGGTACTTGTGAAGAGGCAATCTGGCCGCCCACCTAGCCGTGCTCGTATTCCTTCGAAAGGAGAGGAGAAACGGAAATACAAAAATCAATGTAGTCGGTGCAAGGAACGCGGTCATAGTCGAGTTAATTGTGCGGCTCCTTACGATAGAACCGATGAGCCAACCCGATCAAGAACCACCGCAAGATCAAACTCAAGGTCCAAATCAAGATCTAAATCAAGATCTAAGAAAGTAAGTTATTAAATTTATTCATATTAACATAGAACATTTACATTGTATTATTAATACAATCGTCATTATTTGACTTGCAGCAGACGTCCACAAAATCAACGAAAAGCCACTTAGAGGAGGATGAAGGAGAGCCATCCCAGGCGACTCAAACTTATCCGAGTGTACATTTGAGTCAACCTTGAGTCACATTTGGAATTGTTGTGATGAAAAAAACTATGTTATGTGCTTGTTTGCAATGTTATCTATGTTTGCATTATTGTGGTGTATTTGATTAACTTACTTTGTTTGAACATTACTAAACCTCGGATATTACATAAGGATTAAAAATCATAAAATTACATTATCAACTAAACGTACATAATTGGCAAACTATAGAATTTATTGAAATAAAGATACGAATTACAAGATTTAACCAATAACTAATCGAATAAACGCCTAGTGGCAGAAGAGCCGGTAATAACCTTAGATATTGCAAACGGCATTGTTGGATCAGAATTCGAGAAATGTGACAGATCGTTGCGTGTAACATATACCTCAATTTCTCTATGTATTTTGGCATAGTCAGTAATCTGCTTGAGTTGCTGGACATCATCGGTTATCAATTGTAAACCATTATCTAGGTCTTTTTCATGCTCCTTAAAGTAATAATACCACTTCGGTGGAGGCATGTGACACCCGTCAATTTAGGACTATAATTTAGTGCCTAATCAAGTTTTAATACATGTAATTAGTTCTGTGTTAGGCTAATTAATGTGTCAATTATTATATATATTGTTGAATATATATCTACAATTATGCGGCTTGTTTAAATCGTACGAGATTCAAATCGAATGAAATTCGATACAATAAATGCGGACGTTGGTGAACAATTTGTTAAGTAATACAAATATTATTTAATAACTAAATTTTTTTTAGAATATTATTCATTTTGATATTTCGTATCCAAAATTTTACTACACAATTAATGTATACGCGATTAAACATACGAACGCGCAAACAAATAAAACGAATTTCTATTTAAGTACCCCAAATGGATGATTGATAAAACATTTTAATAAAACTTTTTATAATGGATTCGTAATTTAAAAACCTATCTTTTAATGTGTAAAAATCATTTAATGTTGAACGACGGAGGAAACGAACACCGCACGGAGCGGGAACGCGGGGCGAAAATGGGAGTTAACCTCCCATTCCCACCCTCTTTTCTTTCAATTCTCTTTTACCTCTCTCTCTTCTTTCTCTTTTTCTCTCAAATACCACCCACCACCACCATTCTCATCACCACCAAAATCATCAAATAAACACACAAAACGCACTCGGATCACCAAGCCCTTTTGGAATAAAACGTTCACCACTTCGCGATCTACAATCCTATCTTTCCGGAATTTCATTTCGGCGATTTGTAAGTTTCCGACACAACTCCGAAAACTCTCGTTTTTAAGTTTTATAACTTGCTAGTTGTTTGTATAACCTTGTAATGTCCTAAAATTGGTTGGGTAAAAATATTATGCCGATCGATGGACGGAAAATGCGTTTTTGAGGTTGAAATTCCGATCAGACCCGTACGTCGCATTTGGCCTGGAGCAAATGCGACGCAGCGACCTACGTCGCACTATATCCTCAACGTCGCATAGAGCGACGCAGCACTCTACGTCGCATCGAATTGCGGACGTCGCACTTAGCGACGCAGACCCTTACGTCGCAGAAATCAACTACGTCTCCTATAGCGACGCCACGTACAACGTCGCATTAAATTGCGAAAGTCGCACATAGCGACGCCGTGCCCAACGTCGCAGTCCGGATCTACAACGTCGCACCCAGCGTCGCAGGCTACGTCGCACAAAACAGAATCTTCAAACCTCAAGATTTTCAAAGTCAAATTTCACTGTAGCAATTCACTGTAGCAACAATATAATAACATTTTAGAACTATCGTTACAACCGTCACCAACGGGTCGTACATATTTTCAAATACACAATTAAATCAACTAAGTCATAGTAACTTAGACAATTCAATCAAACAAGTCGTTGTAACTTGTATCAACTTATTCAAACAAGTTGTAGTAACTTGTAATAAAACAATCAACCAAATCGGGGTAATTTGGACATTAAGTTAGACAAACAATTCAAATGGTAGTCTTTCGGGATACCAATACAATTATGACAATTTAAGTGTCGTGGACACATTCAGGTTTCAAGCCTTTGGACACCAACTCACAGCTAATTACTTCAAGTTTATTAAGTTAAACACTTCAAGAACCAGGTGAGTTTCATAGCCCCATTTTCACTACTTTTACTAGGGGTGTGATATTACTACTCGATTTTTGTTTTACAACTAGAACGCAAGTGCCAAACTTCAAATACTACATGAGTTTCAAGCTAATCAATTTAAAGTCCTCCATAAGCATAGTCTCTAGTATTTTATAGCGTGAATGTTAGTATATGATATCATATGGGATTGACAATCCTCATCCGGGTTAGCACGCACTAACCGGTCAAACGGATGTATTAGCATTTGGGAAGACGAGTGTTGATTAGGCACTCGTAGGAGGTATTTCAAGTTAGGTTTCCTTAAGTGGGCCTGACAAATCAAGTTAAGCTCAGACTATGTGCTCATGGACAGTATAACTTTTATTTTGCTTAATTGCATTTTAAATTCAATATAAATCTTGCGGTTCTTACAACTATACATTGACATACAAACCTGTGAGCTCACCAGCATTTTCGCTGACCCATTTTAGTATTTATCACAGGTACCCAGCAGTAGTTTGGCTGCACAAGCAGGAATTATTAGCTCGAGTCAGCATACATACAACTAGAGATTGGACTGCATTATTATATTTTGTAAAAGTAATTATGCTATGTAATCTCTAAATTTCAGGAACCGAGCTAATGTAACAATATTTTGAAGTAAACATTTACTTTATCTTTACAAGTTTAAAACGACACATATAGTGGTCGTTCATTATATCTTATGTGCTTTGTATATTGATTAGTGACACCCAAATCAAGCTTCCGCAAATCATTAAATTTGGGGGTGCCACAGATTGGTATCAGAGCCTAAGGTTATAGTGAACTAGGTTGCATTTAGTGGGCCTAGACTATGACCGTTAGGCAGCATTCCTTATTAGTTATGACTAGTTCAGGGATTACATCATACGACTTTAATTTAACATAGCCTGATCAACTATGTACAATTAGAGAAAGATGATGTGAAATCTAAAAGAGTTATGTTGAACAGGAATGCATTATTTGACTCTGACCTCGAGAGAAACGGGACTCAAAACACGTCTGTGCTAGACACTCAATAGGTTATTATGTGATATACATATATTTACATAAGTACACCTCATTACAACTTTAGGCTATATTATATTATATGAATATAGGCCTCTTTCTCTCTAACGCTTTGTCTCGAAATGACAAACACACCACTAGTTCATCATACTCGGACTAGTATCTTATTTCATTTCCTTGTTCTTTCTTACTCAGCATCATGCCTCCTCGTCGTCAAATTACCCTTAGCGAAGCTGAGATCGCGGGAATCATTGCCCGCAGTGTGACCGAAGCCTTGGCTACCCGAACACCACCCGGTAGCGAGGACACAGCAACCAATACTCCACCACCCAAACCCTGCTCCTATAAGGACTTTCTTAGCTGTAAACCGCTATACTTCAAGGGCACGGAAGGTGCCATTGGCTTAATTCGTTGGATTGAGCGCATGGAATCTGTTTTCAGTCTCTGCGATTGCACTGAGAACAACAAGGTCAAATTCGCTGCTTACTCCTTTCAGGAAGGTGCACTCACGTGGTGGAAAACCCACGCAAACTCTGTAGGCCTTGAGGTTGCAAATCGACTTCCTTGGGCCGAACTGAAAAAGAAGCTGACAGAAAAGTACTGTCCTGAAGAGGAATTACACAGGCTAGAGGAAGAATTCTGGCACCTGACGGTGCAGGGAAATGATGTTGCTGAATATACCACCAAGTTTCAGCAGTTTGCTTTATTATGCCCGGGTTTAGTCGAACCAGAAAGTAAGGGCATTAAGAAATACATTCGTGGACTCCCCGAGAACATCCAGGGAAACGTCGCCTCATCCAAACCAACTACGACTGAGAGTGCCATTCGATTGGCCCACGAACTCATGGCTCTAGTTGTCAGCCGTGAGACCTCCAACACCTCATCCTCTAACAACAACAAACGCAAATCCACTGAACACCACCATAACTCAAACAAGAAAAACAGCGCCATCCAAGTCTACACCTCAAACTCTGAAACCACCCGCAGCTACACCGGGGACAGACCTTATTGTCCCAAGTGTAACTATCACCACTTTGGTCAGTGCAATACCCCTTGCAACAACTGCAGGAGGTACGGGCATTCGACTAAGGATTGCCGAGCTCCCAAATCCAACAACAACCCCTCTGACAGAAATACCCGACAACCTAAGTCCTGTTATGAATGTGGAAACCCAGGACACTTCAGGGATTCTTGCCCAAAATTGAAGAATAAGGGCAACAACAACAACAACCACCGCAACAACAACAACACCAAAAGTAGCGCCTTCGTGATCAACTCAGGGGACGCCCGTCAGGACCCGAATGTGGTCACGGGTATGTTCCTCCTCAACAATTTAACTGCTTCCATTCTGTTTGATACTGGTGCCGATAGGAGTTTTATTTCCGATGAATTTTGCCCTCTACTTGACATTACACATGTTGCTTTAGACGTTAAGTACACCGTAGAGCTAGCAAATGGCAAGTTGATAGAAACCAATAGTGTGATACCTAATTGCACCTTAAATCTAGCCGACGAAACCTTCTCCATAGATCTTATGCCTGTTGAGATAGGAAGTTTTGATGTCATCGTAGGCATGGACTGGTTATCCAAACATCGTGCCGAAATCATCTGCTATGACAAAATTGTTCGCATACCTCTCACTGTCGGTAGAACCCTAGTCATACAGGGGGAGACCGGAGGGACGAGGCTTAACATCATATCTTGTCTTAAAACCCGGAAATTTCTGAGAAAGGGTTATCCATCAATCCTCGCGCACATCATGGAGAAAAAGTCGGAGGAGAAGCGACTTGAGGATGTTCCAATCGTCCGAGACTTTCCAGAAGTCTTTCCTGAAGAACTACCTGGTCTACCACCACCAAGACAAGTTGAGTTCTCAATCGATCTTGTACCAGGTGCTGCGCCTGTGGCTCGAGCACCATACCGTTTAGCTCCATCCGAACTTCAGGAGCTGTCCACCCAGTTACAGGAACTCCTGGAACGAGGATTTATCAGGCCGAGTTCTTCACCTTGGGGAGCTCCGGTCCTATTTGTTAAGAAGAAAGATGGTTCTTTTCGAATGTGTATCGACTATCGAGAGTTGAACAAGTTAACTGTCAAGAACCGGTATCCACTCCCTCGAATCGATGACCTGTTCGACCAACTTCAAGGGTCGAGTTGTTATTCAAAGATTGATCTCCGATCCGGTTATCACCAATTGCGTGTTCGTGATGCCGATATTCCAAAAACCGCTTTCAGAACCCGTTACGGGCATTACGAATTTCAAGTGATGTCATTCGGCCTAACCAATGCACCGGCTGTATTCATGGACCTTATGAATCGGGTGTGTAAACCTTACCTTGATAAGTTTGTCATTGTCTTCATCGATGACATTCTCATATATTCACGAAGCAAAGAAGAGCATGCGCAACACCTCAGAACCATCCTTGAACTACTTAAACACGAGGAGCTCTATGCCAAGTTCTCTAAGTGTGAGTTCTGGATCGAAACTGTTCAATTCCTTGGTCACGTGATTGACAGGCAGGGGATTCACGTTGACCCATCAAAAATCGAGGCTATCAAAGACTGGCAATCGCCAACCACTCCGACCGAAGTACGGCAGTTTCTAGGACTGGCCGGATACTATCGACGATTCATTGAAAATTTCTCCAAGATAGCCATACCACTTACGACTCTGACCCAGAAAGATAAAAAGTTTGACTGGACTGATAAACAAGAATCGGCATTCCAACTCTTAAAACAAAAGCTTTGCAGTGCTCCTATCCTCTCATTACCCGAAGGCACCGATGACTTCGTGGTATACTGCGATGCTTCTCATCAAGGTCTCGGTTGTGTGCTTATGCAACGAGACAAAGTCATAGCTTATGCTTCACGACAGCTCAAGATTCATGAAAAGAATTACACCACCCACGACCTCGAATTAGGAGCCGTCGTTTTCGCCCTAAAAATTTGGAGACATTACCTCTATGGCACTAGGTGCACAATCTTTACCGACCATAAAAGCCTTCAACACATATTCGATCAGAAGGATCTCAACATGAGGCAACGTCGATGGGTCGAGTTGCTTACGGATTACGACTGCGAACTCAAATATCATCCAGGCAAAGCAAATGTTGTTGCTGACGCCCTCAGTCGAAAAGAGCGAGTGAAACCACTTCGGGTTCGAGCCCTCAGTATGACCATTCACAACAATTTAAACATTCAAATTCTCACTGCTCAACTCGAAGCCTTAAAACCCGAAAATGTCAAAGATGAAGCCTTGCGGGGCATGGATAAACAATTCGAAATCAAACCTAATGGGATTAGGTATTTCTCAAACCGAATCTGGTTGCCTAGATTTGGGAACCTACGAGACTTGGTGATGGATGAAGCTCACAAGTCCAAATATTCTATCCATCTGGGATCCGATAAGATGTACCACGGTATCAAGGACTTCTACTGGTGGCCGAACATGAAAGCTGAAATCGCCACCTATGTCAGCAAGTGCCTTACTTGCTCCAAAGTCAAAATCGAATATCAAAAACCTTCTGGTTTACTTCAACAACCCAGTCTTCCTGAATGGAAATGGGAACAAATTGCCATGGACTTCATAACCAAACTACCCAAATCCTCAAGCGGTTGCGATTCCATTTGGGTGATCGTGGATCGTCTCAGAAAATCTGCTCACTTCCTGGCAATCAAGGAATCCGACAAAATGGAACACCTCACCAACATTTATCTGAAGGAAATCGTGACCAAACGCGGTGTTCCAATCTCAATTATCTCCGATAGAGATAGCCGTTTCACTTCACAATTTTGGCAATCACTTCAAAAATCCCTGGGTACTCGACTTGATATGAGTACCGCATACCATCCTCAAACAGACGGTCAAAGCGAACGAACCATTCAAACACTTGAAGACATGCTACGGGCCTGCGTAGTAGACTTCGGTGTGAACTGGGAAAAACATCTACCATTGTGCGAATTCTCGTACAACAACAGTTATCATACCAGCATCAAAGCCGCACCTTTCGAGGCACTGTACGGTCGTAAGTGCCGGTCACCTATCTGTTGGACCGAAGTTGGAGATAGCCAACTCACAGGTCCAGAAATCATTCACGAGACGACCGAAAGAATTGTCGAAATTCAAAACAAGCTCAAGGCCGCGCGTGATCGTCAGAAAAGTTATGCTGACGTGAGACGCAAACCACTCGAGTTCCAAGTTGGGGATCGAGTACTACTCAAGGTATCGCCTTGGAAAGGCGTAATTCGATTTGGTAAACGAGGGAAGTTGAATCCCAGATACATTGGACCATTCGAGATCCTCGAAAGGATTGGTCCAGTGGCTTATCGATTGCAGCTGCCATCTGAACTCAGCAGCGTGCATCCCACATTTCATGTTTCAAATCTGAAGAAGTGTCTATCTGATGAGACACTTATCATTCCACTCGATGAAATTCGAGTTGACGAGAAACTTCACTTTGTTGAGGAACCCGCCGAAATTATGGACCGTGAGGTCAAACAACTTAAACAAAGTCGTATTCCCATTGTCAAAGTTAGGTGGAATTCGCGGCGTGGTCCGGAATTCACCTGGGAACGGGAAGACCAAATGCGACTCAAGTACCCTCAACTCTTCACTGATTCAACATCAAACACGACTTCAACATAAATTTCGGGACGAAATTCTTCTAACAGGGGGAGAATGTGACACCCGTCAATTTAGGACTATAATTTAGTGCCTAATCAAGTTTTAATACATGTAATTAGTTCTGTGTTAGGCTAATTAATGTGTCAATTATTATATATATTGTTGAATATATATCTACAATTATGCGGCTTGTTTAAATCGTACGAGCTTCAAATCGAATGAAATTCGATACAATAAATGCGGACGTTGGTGAACAATTTGTTAAGTAATACAAATATTATTTAATAACTAAATTTTTTTTAGAATATTATTCATTTTGATATTTCGTATCCAAAATTTTACTACACAATTAATGTATACGCGATTAAACATACGAACGCGCAAACAAATAAAACAAATTTCTATTTAAGTACCCCAAATGGATGATTGATAAAACATTTTAATAAAACTTTTTATAATGGATTCGTAATTTAAAAACCTATCTTTTAATGTGTAAAAATCATTTAATGTTGAACGACGGAGGAAACGAACACCGCACGGAGCGGGAACGCGGGGCGAAAATGGGAGTTAACCTCCCATTCCCACCCTCTTTTCTTTCAATTCTCTTTTACCTCTCTCTCTCTTCTTTCTCTTTTTCTCTCAAATACCACCCACCACCACCATTCTCATCACCACCAAAATCATCAAATAAACACACAAAACGCACTCGGATCACCAAGCCCTTTTGGAATAAAACGTTCACCACTTCGCGATCTACAATCCTATCTTTCCGGAATTTCATTTCGGCGATTTGTAAGTTTCCGACACAACTCCGAAAACTCTCGTTTTTAAGTTTTATAACTTGCTAGTTGTTTGTATAACCTTGTAATGTCCTAAAATGGGTTGGGTAAAAATATTATGCCGATCGATGGCCGGAAAATGCGTTTTTGAGGTTGAAATTCCGATCAGACCCGTACGTCGCATTTGGCCTGGAGCAAATGCGACGCAGCGACCTACGTCGCACTATATCCTCAACGTCGCATAGAGCGACGCAGCACTCTACGTCGCATCGAATTGCGGACGTCGCACTTAGCGACGCAGACCCTTACGTCGCAGAAATCAACTACGTCGCCTATAGCGACGCCACGTACAACGTCGCATTAAATTGTGAAAGTCGCACATAGCGACGCCGTGCCCAACGTCGCAGGCTACGTCGCACAAAACAGAATCTTCAAACCTCAAGATTTTCAAAGTCAAATTTCACTGTAGCAATTCACTGTAGCAACAATATAATAACATTTTAGAACTATCGTTACAACCGTCACCAACGGGTCGTACATATTTTCAAATACACAATTAAATCAACTAAGTCATAGTAACTTAGACAATTCAATCAAACAAGTCGTTGTAACTTGTATCGACTTATTCAAACAAGTTGTAGTAACTTGTAATAAAACAATCAACCAAATCGGGGTAATTTGGACATTAAGTTAGACAAACAATTCAAATGGTAGTCTTTCGGGATACCAATACAATTATGACAATTTAAGTGTCGTGGACACATTCAGGTTTCAAGCCTTTGGACACCAACTCACAGCTAATTACTTCAAGTTTATTAAGTTAAACACTTCAAGAACCAGGTGAGTTTCATAGCCCCATTTTCACTACTTTTACTAGGGGTGTGATATTACTACTCGATTTTTGTTTTACAACTAGAACGCAAGTGCCAAACTTCAAATACTACATGAGTTTCAAGCTAATCAATTTAAAGTCCTCCATAAGCATAGTCTCTAGTATTTTATAGCGTGAATGTTAGTATATGATATCATATGGGATTGACAATCCTCATCCGGGTTAGCACGCACTAACCGGTCAAACGGATGTATTAGCATTTGGGAAGACGAGTGTTGATTAGGCACTCGTAGGAGGCATTTCAAGTTAGGTTTCCTTAAGTGGGCCTGACAAATCAAGTTAAGCTCAGACTATGTGCTCATGGACAGTATAACTTTTATTTTGCTTAATTGCATTTTAAATTCAATATAAATCTTGCGGTTCTTACAACTATACATTGACATACAAACCTGTGAGCTCACCAGCGTTTTCGCTGACCCATTTTAGTATTTATCACAGGTACCCAGCAGTAGTTTGGCTGCACAAGCAGGAATTATTAGCTCGAGTCAGCATACATACAACTAGAGATTGGACTGCATTATTATATTTTGTAAAAGTAATTATGCTATGTAATCTCTAAATTTCAGGAACCGAGCTAATGTAACAATATTTTGATGTAAACATTTATTTTATCTTTACAAGTTTAAAATGACACATATAGTGGTCGTTCATTATATCTTATGTGCTTTGTATATTGATTAGTGACACCCAAATCAAGCTTCCGCAAATCATTAAATTTGGGGGTGTCACAAGGCACGTAACCGAGCTCGTTCAAAGCCGTTTCCAAAAGTTTGGTTGAAAATTCATCGGCCTCAACGCAGTCAAGAAACGTCAATGAACCTTGAGTGCACATTCTGTAAGCGCCCTGAAAATGTCCGGCGTGACGGAAAGCGACACTAAACATCCAGGGTACTTCTGCGTATATTTTCTCAGTTGATGGTTCTTCATTTGGAGACCGAAAATACCAAAAATGTTCATTCAAAACCATTTTCAGAAAACTAATGACGAAGATATATAAAAAAGTTGAGAATGTGGTGAGAATGTGAAGTGTTGATAATTCTATTTATAAATGAACAGATAAGAAAATCAAGGAAAATCTTATCCGAAAAGATAAGATAAGATATCTTATCTAAAAAGATAAAAAGTTATCTAGATCGTCATCAAAAAAGTACAAAAAACCCAGAAAATCTTAAAAATATCGAAAAAGCTTATCTGAAAAATTTTAAAAATCTTAATTTGAAAAATCCGAAAATGGTAATTTACGACTATTGACCAAGACTTACGACCAGTGAACAAGAGTTACGACTAGTAAACATCAGTTGCAACTAGTAAACGGGTCGAAGGTCCCCACGATATGGTCGCAGCGATCGGTGAACGGGGCTCAGGCTTGTCTTTTACTCGGAAACGTCGTATGGTCGCAGGTCGTGGTGAACGAGTCGCAGGTCGCATCATGCGACCTGCGCCCGGACCGTTTGAGTGTCTTTTACTCGGTCATTGTTTTAGTCGCAGGCTTTGTTTTGATGTCTTTTACTCGGTAACTCATCAGGTCGCAGGTCGTGGTGACCGGGTCGCAGGTCGCATGGTGCGACCTGCGCACGGGTAGGGCAAATCCGCAACTTTTTTTTGTAAAGGGAAAAACGAAAAATAACTTCGAAAATAATGGCATTTTTATTAATTTCCCAACAAAATATTGAAAAATTACACAACTTATATATAGTTATATAAAATGAATTACTGAGTCTTACTCCGTACTTCTTAAATTTTGCAACAATAAAATAGCAATATGCTTTATAAATAGAGATATAGATATAGATTATAGATATATAGATCTATATCAATATTACTATATATCTATATATATGCATTTGATAAAAACTAAAGCATCAAATTTCAATTTTTTTGGTTCCCCGCCAAATGTGGGCTAAAAAATCAAAAAGTTTCATTGGTCAATTGAAGCGGTTGGTTTATGACGTGGCGGTCATCTTTGTAATTTGAAGCGGGTATTGTTTTTAACCGCTTCAAATGAGTTAAGATTTATTGGTGAAAAGGCACTTTTTGGTCTACATAGAGACAGAATACACTTTTGATCGCGATTTTCTGCTTCATCGTCTTCGGCTTCGTTCTACATTTGCACCACCGTATCCACAAATATCCACCGGTAAATCTAGGTTAAAGTTTGTTATTGTAAACCCATTGCACTTTGGTAAGTTTATAATGGTATAATTTTGTCGCAACTCATATCCAAACGGTTGCATTAATTGCTAGGTTTTCCAATTTTGATCGGCTTTTGAACTGTTGTCATGTAACTCCAATACATCCATTATTGGTGGTAGTACTTTGTTAAATATTATAAATTAATTGTATTTTTCTATGTAAAATTTTTCATTTAGTGTATGCCAGATTGAAACATATATAGATATATTTATACATATTTTTTTAGGTAAATATATAATTTATACATAAATTTTTAACCATACAGGCATACACCACTAATGTGCATCAGTCTGTTGTACAACAGTTTAATGCATAACTAGTGGTATATGGCTAAAGGTTGGTGGTGTACAAATCACCACCCATATGTTATTTATTGTTGTGAGTACATACAAAAGGGAATGTTCTTTATGAAACAACTTTTTTTTGGTCCCCACCCTCAGCTCGTTATATATGTCAGAATTAAAAGATATTGAATTCAATATTGATCTTGATGATATTGATCTAAAGATGTGGTCCCGTAGTTGTTGATTCTCCAATCCTGAACCTGTGAGAACACTCTAAGATATGCTAGCAAAGACCTTATTCAATACTTGAGAAAGTGCATCCATCACTGTCGTTTTTATGTGGGAATTAATATTTGTGTTCACCTGGTCTGTAGCTGGTTATAATAAAGGGAAATATATATGTATGACAATTCGATCAGTTTCTTATTTGCACGTGTGTAATGTTTGCTATCCGTTTTGCTTAGTGTTTGTTACATATTATACTCTTAATAAATTATAATGTCCGTAGTTAATTGCTCATTTATCATTTTAATTGTTAGCCAGTGTTTAGCGTACGTGTTAATATCATTTATATTGCACATGTTCTTTATGAACTTAATATCGATAAATTCATTTTTTGTAGGACATCAAATATAAACGACATGGACGAAAAAGGTAGACTAGGGAAGGCAAAGGAGAATGACTACACTCCCGATCCAGACCGTCACATTGAGTTCGACGCCCAAGGAGAAGCTACTGGAGACAATAGGACATATTATCTAACTTGGTTTGGAAATGAGGTTAGAGCACGAATCCCTTACCATTTGGGATGGAATACGAAGCCACTGAAGGCAGGAGATGAGGGTACACTAATTGCTTCAGAAGTTTTGGATAACGTATGGGACCTAATGAAAAGTCATTGGAACGTACCAGACGACAAGCACAAAAAGCTCCATTACAGGAAGATGAATACAATTTGGAGGAAGTGGAAGAGTGAACTTACTACTCAGTTTGCCTCTACTAACAAAGACCCTAAACAAAAATGGCCCTCTATGGACTTGGATCACTGGCCAAAATTTGTTGCTGAGAGGTCCACTGATGAATTCAAGGTAGTTCATATATCATGTTTTGTGCTAAGTTGGTTTCATTATTATAAACAAGTTACTAACGTTATTTTTCTTCTCATATGTGAAGAGAAAAAGTGAGAAAGCCAAGGCCAGTGCGGCAGCAAACACGGATCATGCCCGTGTAGGACGGTTGGGTTATGCTGGTTTGAAGGAGTATTATTACAAAAACAAAAAGAAGGTTTTAACCAATTTCCCATTTCTAGCAAACTACAAGTGTAAGCGCTCAGTTTTGTATCTTTACGCCAGACTGCGGGAAGAGAAGAAAACAAACGTACAAGAATGGAGGGATTTTCTTAAAAAAGCGGCGGATGAATTGGTAAGAATTAGGGGCGGTACCAGAATTTTTATTTGTAAGGGGTCAAATTTTAGGATGATCGTCACATAAGGTTTGGGTTCTGAATTGAGATTTTTATCCTTCGAGTCATACGTCATGATAAACCAAAAACTTTTGTTTTGTTAACATTAATTCAGCCAAACCGAAAAAGAATTCAGCTTAACTTAATTCATATATTCAACACGAAAAACCAAACCAAAAGTTCATAAACTTAGCAATGTGAACAAATGTTATGACTACTTGTGTTTTACTTCACAAATTTGTTTCTCTCACATATAACTTACTAAAGACTAAAGAATAAGCCAAAAGATATTGAATGGAAAGGAAAGTGAAATAAGATGGGAAAATTAAATAAAGAAAAAATACAAAAGAAAGGAGCTGGGTGCTAGGCTTGAACAAGTGATCATTTGGTTGGATGCAAGGGTGCTAACCATTTATCTACGTGGGTAAATACTTGTATGATTCAACTTTAAATGCATATAATAATAATTAGTAAGATGCTTGTGTGGGCAATGGCCTACACGGCCCACAGTCTCGTACCGCCATTGGTAAGAATATAGGGGTGACAATTCAGTTTCTAGGTATTCTAAGTTATACCTCCTCTAGTTTTCGGTTTGTTGGATCAACCCGAAAACCAAATGAATGGCTGACCCGAACCCGAGGTTAAAGTTATAGATATTCTAAAACTTGTCACTAATAAATGTTATTAAATGTTCTAACATGTGAAACTTTATTTCATTTATATAGCTGGAGAAAGAGACCAACATGTTGAATGATGGCACCTTTGATATGGTGGGGGCAGACGATCCCCTCACACAATACAAGGGAAAAGAACATGGGGGCGGACACGAGCGGTATCCAGTGTGGTGGAGATGAAAAAGGCCCTTGGAACTAGGAAGGGTCAAAAGAGGAAAGCAGTTGCAGTTGAGGTCGACATGGCCCAGACAGAGACAGAAGTGGGTAATTTGAATGCTGAACACATACACCTTTCTACACCTGGTGGATCACCATACCGGCCTAATGACGATGATGAGGTAATTGCCTTCTCTTTTCAAATATATAAATTTGTTAACTTAAGATATATATTTGTTAACTGTGATCATTCTGATCATTGTGATCGTTTTAATAGTGAACGCTTAAGATATATACGTATCCTACTAGTAAAATCACCTAAAGTTGTGAAGAATCGTGTTCCATCTAATTCATGTGCGTTTGACAGGAACCCCTTCCATGTCAAATTATGATGCCATACGGTGATCATGAAATCAGATGGGCAAGTGGGTTAACTTGTCCGTCTGACAAGGAAGGACTGCAGAGCGGGTACATGTTTGTGCTGGTAGAAACCGTTGAACACGGTCTTGAGAATGTTTCCATTCCAATTCCCAAGGAGGGAATCAAACTCTTAGGCCAAGCCAAAAGTACCGAAGCTATTCAGTGGCCTCGCAAAGCGATAAAGGTATTCGTATACGTCTATTCATAGATCCAATTGGTATTATATTGTAATGTTTTATCGACATAATTGTTTTACCATTTTGTTAGCTTGGTCCCGTTATGTCGCCACACGATTTTGTGGGAAGTCGACTCCCCACACCACCAAGGAGGGATTCTACACCACCACATGTTGACTCGGTAATGTGTTGTATTTTATATCCAGTTATGTATACATATATATTCCTTCTGAGTTATGTACATATTTATTCGTTAATTGTTTAATCGTAAAATGTAGCATGTCAGCGAGGAGGTGCGACACCACCCAACGACCACATCCACAACTTTTCTTTCACCATCCACCTCCACACCACCACATGTTGACTCGGTAATGTGTTGTATTTTATATCCAGTTATGTATATATGTATTTCTTTTGAGTTATATACATATTTATCCGTTAATTGTTTAATCGTAAAATGTAGCATGCCAGCGAGGTGGTGCGACAACACCCGATGACCAGCGCATCCACAACCTGTGTTTCACCATCCGACTCCAGCAGCAAAGTTCAGAATTTTACACGTGATGATGATGTTTATGTACATATGTAGTAATGAAATATCTTTTATTTTATGTCTATTTATTAATTTCCATATAATCTAATACTTTGCTAATGTAGCACCCAAATATGGATGATGTTCTTCTGAATACATCAAATCCATCTGAGCTCCATGATCAACAAGCTGAAAGAATTCATAAAATGGAAATGCAGCTGTTAACAAGGCCCAATGAGTTAATAGCTATAGGTAGGCGATTCAGATCATGGTTCCTTGATCAACAAATCGAATCAATTGAGATTGAATCCCCTTATAATATGTATCCTCAGCCGATCCCAGATTGGTTTGAGTATGAGGCTCTTTTAATTTGGGTGACAAACAATTAGCTCGATGTCACTATTCTTAATTGGTGGTCGATGTAAGTTCTTTAAAACATACGTTTTGTATCTTTAATTAACAAAATATGTGTATTATATTCTAACACTAGTACAAAAACGGGTATATATGGCGGTGAAAAAGGTCATCTGAAGCGGTGATTTGACCGCCCCTGATACCGGCGCCACGAAAGACCGAAAAGCTTTTAGAGCGGGCAAACGACCGTTTCAAATAACAGCATTTGAAGCGGGTTAATTAACATTGAAGCGGTTAAAACGAAGCAAAAAATGGAGCGATTATGAATGTTAGAGCGGTTCATACCGGCATTATTTTATTATGATTTATTCTCTCGAAATTCAATTGGGTCGGTTTTGCAAATGACTATGGAGCGGTTCCTGATCATTATTTTATTACGATTTTTTCTCGAGTTATTTATTGGATCGGTTTGTTTTCCAATTTAGGAGCGGTCACCGGCATTATTTTATTCTGGTTTATTCTCGCGAAATTATAACGGATCGGTTAGTTTTCCCAATTTAGGAGCGGTTCGATAGCATATTTATTCAAATCTATTAACCGGTTCTTTTTTCCAAATTCGAAGCATTTTGAAGCATTATTTTAATGTAATTAATTCCCTATATAAATCAGTTTGATACGCTGATCAGCAGCTATATATATATATCGTGTTCAAAACCAAAATATCCATCGATTACTAAATTACCAAAATGTACATATTTATGTACATATATATAGATATAGATATATATAAATGTTGTACAGGTAATATACACATGTTCAAATGTCACCTAGCCAGCTAGCTAGTCGCACGATCATCAATGTAGTGTTTTGCAAATGCTGCTCCCCACCTAATGATAGACTGGTCCAATTCTTTGGATGTATATTGCTTGTTTGATTTCCAAATCTACATATATAGAAGGACAAACTAGTTATCATTTGATGTGTCCATTATACACAGAACACTAGCAACTACTTAAGGACTTACGTACATTGGCTGGGAAGTTTCTTTCCATATTTATAGCAAATTGGAACATGTGTTTCATCATGTAGTAGCCACATTCCCAGCTAGATTTTTGTTGGGGACACTAATTAAAGTTAAAAAGTTAGTTAAACAACATTATTTAATATGATATATCTATCTATATGTGACAACTGTCAATTTAGGACTAGAATTTAGTGCCTAATCAAGTCTTAATACATGTAATTAGTTCTGTACTAGGCTAATTAATGTATCAATTATTATATATATTGTTGAATATATATCTACACAATTATGCGGTTTGTTCAAATCGTACGAGTTTCAAATCGGATGAATTTCGATACAATCTATACGGACGTTGGTGAACGATTTTTATTAATTAATACAAATATTAATTAATAACATTGACATATTTTGAATATTGTATCAATAATATTTCGTATCCAAGTTTTATTACACAAATGATATAAACGCGATTAAAATGCAAACGCGTAAGCAATATGAAATAAATCATCATCTATAACATAATTATTAAGTATTTAGTGAAATACTTAAACAAAAATACTGAATAATTATTCGTATTTCAGAACGTATATTAAAACGTATAAAATAATATTTAACGTTTAAACGATCGGGAAAACGAACACCGCACGGAGCACCTTGCGCGGACTGAAAAAGGTGGAGATCCACCAAAAACCACCTCCAACATCTTTTCTTCTTCATTTTTCTCTATCTTTCTCTCTCTCTTCTCTCCTTTTCTCTCTAATTTGCAAAATCACCATACACCTTAAACCACAAAATACTAGCATCAAACCACCTCGAATCTTCAAGCTCGTTTAGGATAAAAGACTCACGGCTTCACGATCTACAACCTTACCTTTCCGGAATTTCATTTCGGCAATTTGTAAGTTTCCGACACAACTCCGAAAACTCTCGTTTTTAAGTATTATCACTTGCTAGTTGTTTGTATAACCTTGTTATGTCCTAAAATGGGTTGGGTAAGAATATTAGGCCGATCGATGGCCGGAAAACGCGTTTTTAAGGTTAAAACTCCGATCAGACCCCGTACGTCGCATTTGGCCTGGAGCAAATGCGACGCAGCGACTCACGTCGCGCTATATCCCCAACGTCGCGTATAGCGACGCAGCCTATTACGTCGCATTGAATTTCGACGTCGCACTTAGCGACGCAAACCTTTACGTCGCAGAAATCAACTACGACGCCTATAGCGACACCACGTACAACGTCGCATTAAATTGCGAAAGTCGCACATAGCGACGCCGTGCCCAACGTCGCAGTCAGGATCTGCGACGTCGCACCCAACGTCACACCCAACGTCGCACAAACCAGAACCTCAAAAACACAGATTTTTACTAAGTGTCGAGGCTCGAAATTTTATCACTTGATTTCACCCAAATTCAAGTCCAGATGCGTTTTTCCTTAAAACAATATAGTAGAAATAAAAATTTTCCAAGCTGACCTGGCAGCTCGACCCCAGCCAGGGGCTCTGCCCCTTGGACCCCGCCAGGGGCTGCCGCCCCTTGGACCCCGCTAACCAGGGGCGCTGCCCCCGGACCCCCGTACTTAGATTCCGTAAGCACATTTTTACAATAAAGTGTCAAACTTGTACAACTTCAAAACGCTTACACGATACAACTTTTCAATCATAATGGAATTTACTTTTCAAGGTTAACACTTCGAGACATAAGGAGAACATTAACATATTTAAATTCAAACAATCACCAACGGGCCATATACATTTTCAAAACCTAATTCACAATCAAACAAGTCGTTGTAACTTGTAACCATTCAATCAAACAAGTCGTTGTAACTTGTATCAAGTCAATCAAACAAGTCGTAGTAACTTGTAACAATACAATCAACCAAATCGGGGTAATTTGGACATCAAGTTAAGCAAACAATTTCAATGGTAGTCTTTCAAGATACCGGTACAATTAATAACAATTCAAGTGTCGTGGACACATTCAGGTTTCAAGACTTTGGACACCAAATTACAGCTAATTACCTCAAGTTTATTAAATTAAACACTTCAAGAATCAGGTGAGTTTCATGGCCCCATTTTCACTACTTTTACTAGGGTGTGATATTACTACTTCATTTTGTTTTACAAGTAGAACGCAAGTGCTAAACTTCAAATACTACATGAGTTTCAAGCTAATCAATTTAAAGTCCTCCATAGCATAGTCTCTAGTATTTATAGCGTGAATGTTAGTATATGATATCATATGGGATTGACAATCCTCATCCGGGTTAGCACGCACTAACCGGTCAAACGGATGTATTAGCATTTGGGAAGACGAGTGTGGATTAGACACTCGTAGGAGGCATTTCAAGTTAGGTTTCCTTAATTGGGCCTGACAAATCAAGTTAAGCTCAGACTATGTGCTCATGGATTGTATAACTTTTATTTTGCTTAATTGCATTTTAAATTCAATATAAATCTTGAGGTTCTGACAACTATACATTGACATACAAACCTGTGAGCTCACCAGCGTTTTCGCTGACCCATTTTAGTATTTATCACAGGTACCCAGCAGTAGGTTGGCTGCACAAGCAGGGATTATTAGCTCGAGTCAGCATACATACAACTAGATATTTGATTGCATTATTATATTTTGTAAAAGTAATTATGCCATGTAATCTCTCAATTTCAGGAACCGAGCTAATGTAACATTGTTTTGATGTAAACGTTTACTTTATTTATACAAGTTTAAAACGACGCATATAGTGGTCGTTCATTATTATCTTATGCGCTTTGTATATTGATTAGTGACACCCAAATTGAGCTTCCGCAAATCAATCATATTTGGGGGTGTCACAGATTGGTATCAGAGCCTAAGGTTATAGTGAACTAGGTTGCATTTAGTGGACCTAGAGTATGACCGTTAGGCAGCATTCCCTATTAAGTATAACCAGTTCATGGATTACAGTATACGAATTTAATTTAACATAGCTTGATCAACTATGTACAATTAAATGAAGATGATGTAAGATCTGAAGGAAGTTATGACTGAACAGGATACACTAGTTGACTTTGACCTTGAGAGAAACGGGACTTAAAACTTGTCTGTGTTAGACACTCAATAGGCGGTTATGTGATATATTTATATACATAAGTAAGCCTCAATTCAAGCTTAGGCTATATTATATACGTATTATATGAATATAGGCCTCACATTTGCTAACGTTCTGTCTCAGAATGGCAAACACACCACCCAACTCATCCCGTTCCCATCCGTACGAATCACAGAGTTCAAGGGTAGCTAGGAGGAACCCCAGGTTGCCTCGAGCGGGCCCATACCCCAATCAATTCACACTAACGGATTTGGCCGCTAGGCTACACCGTCACGATCAACAATTGCGTGACATGGACATCGAGTTGCAAGAGACCCGAGAAAACTGGACACTCACCCTAATGGGACAAGTTGCTCAGGTCTCTGAGGACCATGTTAACACTATCAACAACATGGACGTTCTCGAAAATCGAGTGGGTGAAACCATCGAGACCATGGAGATCGTCCACAATCAAGTGACTGACAATCACAACGAAATCACTGTTCTGCGATCAAGGTTGACTCAGTGCGAGACACGCCTGAGGGAAACCGAGGAGGCACTTAGAATGGTTAGCCGACTTTCAGAGTCCGTTGACCGTCTCACTGCCTTAATGCCACAACTCAATCTTCGTCAGAATTAGCTTAGGCTGAATCTGCATTCCATAACGCTTTCGTAGGACTAATGTAAATTGACCGGATGAAACAATTCCCGGAACTTTTGGCACAATATCTAAGTCTGTAACTTTCGAATTCTCAAACTCGAAGTTGTCTATAATCGTTTAACAACGTAATATCAATTGACAATTTCTTTCGATTTAAATCTATATTATGGAACTATTACACTTGTGATGTGTATAATGTCGCTTTAATACGTACATCTACTA
The DNA here is from genome assembly GCA_949592205.1 of Helichrysum umbraculigerum. Lineage (NCBI taxonomy): Eukaryota > Viridiplantae > Streptophyta > Magnoliopsida > Asterales > Asteraceae > Helichrysum > Helichrysum umbraculigerum. The sequence continues at coordinate 52,455,443 of CATIUR010000003.1, read as the reverse complement.
CAATTATCATTCTGTTACAGTTTCTTACGTACCTATTGTTTCTTTTTCTTGAAGAATCATGCCACCGAAGAAAAAGAGTTACAGTGAAGCCGAACTCGCTGCTGCCGTTAATCGGGCCGTAGCCGACGCCTTGGCCGCTCGGAAACCAATCCGAACGTCCGAGGAAACAGCCGATACCACCGCCACCACTCATACTGTCAAGCCTTGTTCCTACAAGGACTTTCTCAGCTGTAAACCCCTCTATTTCAAGGGCACGGAAGGTGCCATTGGCTTGATCCGTTGGATTGAGCGTATGGAATCCGTTTTCAGTCGCTGCGACTGCACTGAGAACAACAAAGTCAAATTCGCTGCTTACACCTTTCAGGAAGGTGCACTCACGTGGTGGAAAACCCACGCAAACTCTGTAGGCCTTGAGGTTGCAAATCGACTTCCTTGGGCCGAACTGAAAAAGAAGCTGACAGAAAAATACTGTCCTGAAGAAGAACTGCACAGACTGGAGGAGGAATTCTGGCACCTGACGGTGCAGGGAAATGATGTTGCTGATTATACAACAAAATTTCAGCAGTTTGCTTTACTATGCCCAAGCTTGGTTGAACCGGAAAGTAAGGGCATTAAGAGATACATTCGCGGACTCCCTGAGAACATCCAGGGAAATGTCGCCTCATCCAAACCAACCACCACCGAAAGTGCCATTCGTTTAGCCCACGAACTCATGGCCCTAGTTGTTAGCCGTGGGACTTCCAACACCTCATCCTCTAACAACAACAAACGCAAATCCACTGAACACCACCACAACCCAAACAAGAAAAACAACGCCATCCAAGTCTACAACACCACCTCTGAAACCAACCATAGCTACACCGGGGACAGGCCTTATTGTCCCAAGTGTAACTACCACCACTTTGGCCAGTGCAATACCCCTTGCAACAACTGCAGGAGGTACGGGCATTCGACTAAGGATTGCCGAGCTCCCAGATCCAACAACAACCCCTCTGACAAAAATGCCCGACAACCTAAGTCCTGCTATGAATGTGGAAATCCAGGACACTTTAGGGATACGTGCCCGAAATTGAAGAATAAGGGCAACAACAACAACAACAGCCGCAACAACAACAACGTCAAAAGTAGCGCCTTCGTGATCAACTCAGGGGACGCCCGTCGGGACCCGAATGTGGTCACGGGTATGTTCCTCCTCAACAATTTAACTGCTTCTATTCTGTTTGATACTGGTGCCGATAGAAGTTTTATTTCCGATGAATTTTGCCATCTACTTGACATCACACCTGTTGCTTTAGACGTTAAATACACCGTAGAACTAGCAAATGGCAAATTGATAGAAACAAATAGTGTGATACCTAATTGCACTTTAAATCTGGCCGACAAAATCTTCTCCATAGATCTTATGCCTGTTGAGATAGGAAGTTTCGATGTCATCGTGGGCATGGACTGGTTATCCAAACATCGCGCCGAAATCATTTGCCATGACAAAATTGTTCGCATACCTCTCGCCGTCGGTAGAACCTTGGTCATACACGGGGAGACCGGTGGGACGAGGCTTAACATCATATCTTGTCTAAAAACCCGGAAATTTCTGAGAAAGGGTTACCCAGCAATCCTCGCGCACATCATGGAGAAAAAGTCGGAGGAGAAGCGACTTGAGGATGTTCCAATTGTTCGAGACTTTCCAGAAGTCTTTCCCGAAAAACTACCTGGTCTACCACCGCAAAGGCAGGTTGAGTTCTCAATCGATCTTGTACCAGGTGCTGCGCCTGTGGCCCGAGCACCATACCGCTTAGCTCCATCCGAACTTCAGGAGTTGTCCACTCAATTACAGGAACTCCTGGAACGAGGATTTATCAGGCCGAGTTCCTCACCTTGGGGAGCTCCGGTCCTATTTGTCAAGAAGAAAGACGGTTCTTTTCGAATGTGTATCGACTACCGAGAGTTGAACAAGTTAACTGTCGAGAACCGGTATCCACTCCCTCGGATCGATGACCTGTTCGACCAACTTCAAGGGTCGAGTTGTTATTCAAAGATTGATCTCCGATCCGGTTATCACCAATTGCGTGTTCGCGATGCCAACATTCCAAAAACCGCTTTCAGAACTCGTTATGGGCATTACGAATTTCAAGTGATGCCATTCGGCCTAACCAACGCACCGGCTGTATTCATGGACCTTATGAATCGGGTGTGTAAACCTTACCTTGAAAAGTTTGTCATTGTCTTCAGCGATGACATCCTCATATATTCACGAAGCGAAGAAGAACACGCGCAACACCTCAAAACCATCCTTGAACTACTTAGACACGAGGAGCTTTACGCCAAATTCTCTAAGTGTGAGTTCTGGATTCAAACCGTTCAATTCCTTGGTCACGTGATCGACAGTCAGGGAATTCACGTTGACCCGTCAAAGATCGAGGCTATCAAAGACTGGCAATCGCCAACCACTCCGACCGAAGTACGGCAGTTTTTGGGACTGGCCAGGTACTACCGACGATTCATTGAAAATTTCTCCAAGATAGCCTTACCCCTTACGACTCTGACCCAGAAAGACAAAAAGTTTGACTGGACTGATAAACAACAGACGGCATTTCAACTCTTGAAACAAAAGCTTTGCAGTGCTCCCATTCTATCATTACCCGAAGGCACCGATGACTTCGTGGTATACTGCGATGCTTCTCATCAAGGTCTCGGTTGCGTGCTTATGCAACAAGACAAAGTCATAGCTTATGCTTCACGACAGCTCAAGATTCATGAAAAGAATTACACCACCCACGACCTCGAATTGGGAGCCGTCGTTTTCGCCCTAAAAATTTGGAGACATTACCTCTATGGCACTAGGTGCACAATCTTTACAGACCACAAAAGTCTCCAACACATATTCGATCAGAAGGATCTCAACATGAGGTAACGTCGATGGGTCGAGTTGCTTACCGATTACGACTGCGAACTCAAATACCATCCAGGCAAAGCAAATGTTGTTGCTGATGCCCTCAGTCGAAAAGAGCGAGTGAAACCACTTCGAGTCCGAGCCCTCAGTATGACCATTCACAACAATTTAAACATTCAAATTCTTGCTGCTCAACTCGAAGCCTTGAAACCCGAAAATGTCAAAGATGAAGCCTTGCGGGGAATGGACAAACAATTCGAAATCAAACCTAACGGGATTAGGTATTTCTCAAACCGAATCTGGTTGCCTAGATTTGGGAACCTACGAGACTTGGTGATGGATGAAGCTCACAAGTCTAAATATTCTATCCATCCGAGGTCCGATAAAATGTACCACGGTATTAAAGACTTCTACTGGTGGCCGAACATGAAAGCTGAAATCGCCACCTATGTCAGCAAGTGCCTTACTTGCTCCAAGGTCAAAATCGAATATCAAAAACCCTCTGGTTTACTTCAACAACCCAGTCTTTCTGAATGGAAATGGGAACAAATTGCCATGGACTTCATAACCAAACTACCCAAATCCTCGAGCGGTTGCGATACCATTTGGGTGATCGTGGATCGTCTCACAAAGTCTGCTCACTTCCTGGCAATTAAAGAATCCGACAAAATGGAACGCCTCACCAGTATTTATCTGAAGGAAATCGTGACCAAACACGGTGTTCCAATCTCAATTATCTCCGATAGAGATAGTCGTTTCACTTCACAATTTTGGCAATCACTTCAAAAATCCCTGGGTACTCGACTTGATATGAGTACCGCTTATCATCCTCAAACCGACGGCCAAAGTGAACGAACAATTCAAACACTATAAGACATGCTACGGGCCTGCGTAGTAGACTTCGGTGTAAATTGGGAAAAACACCTACCATTGTGCGAGTTCTCGTACAACAACAGTTATCATACCAGCATCAAGGCTGCACCCTTTGAGGCACTGTACGGTCGTAAGTGCCGGTCACCTATCTGTTGGACCGAAGTTGGGGATAGCCAACTCACAGGTCCAGAAATCATTCACGAGACGACCGAGAAAATCGTCGAAATTCAAAACAAGCTCAAGGCCGCGCGCGATCGTCAGAAAAGTTATGCTGACGTGAGACGCAAACCACTCGAGTTCCAAGTGGGGGATCGAGTACTACTCAAAGTGTCGCCTTGGAAAGGCGTAATTCGATTTGGCAAACGAGGGAAGTTGAATCCCAGATACATTGGACCATTCGAGATCCTCGAAAGGATTGGTCCAGTGGCTTATCGATTGCAGCTGCCATCCGAACTCAGCAGCGTGCATCCCACATTTCATGTTTCAAATCTGAAGAAGTGTCTGTCTGATGAGACACTTATCATTCCACTCGATGAAATTCGAGTTGATGAGAAACTTCACTTTGTTGAGGAACCTGCTGAAATCATGGACCGTGAGGTCAAACAACTTAAACAAAGTCGTATTCCCATTGTCAAGGTCAGGTGGAATTCGCGGCGCGGTCCGGAATTTACCTGGGAACGGGAGGACCAAATGCGACTCAAGTATCCTCAACTCTTCACTGACTCAACAACAAACACAACTTCAACATAAATTTCGGGACGAAATTCTTCTAACAGGGGGAGAATGTGACAACTGTCAATTTAGGACTAGAATTTAGTGCCTAATCAAGTCTTAATACATGTAATTAGTTCTGTACTAGGCTAATTAATGTATCAATTATTATATATATTGTTGAATATATATCTACACAATTATGCGGTTTGTTCAAATCGTACGAGTTTCAAATCGGATGAATTTCGATACAATCTATACGGACGTTGGTGAACGATTTTTATTAATTAATACAAATATTAATTAATAACATTGACATATTTTGAATATTATATCAATAATATTTCGTATCCAAGTTTTATTACACAAATGATATAAACGCGATTAAAATGCAAACGCGTAAGCAATATGAAATAAATCATCATCTATAACATAATTATTAAGTATTTAGTGAAATACTTCAACAAAAATACTGAATAATTATTCGTATTTCAGAACGTATATTAAAACGTATAAAATAATATTTAACGTTTAAACGATCGGGAAAACGAACACCGCACGGAGCACCTTGCGCGGACTGAAAAAGGTGGAGATCCACCAAAAACCACCTCCAACATCTTTTCTTCTTCATTTTTCTCTATCTTTCTCTCTCTCTTCTCTCCTTTTCTCTCTAATTTGCAAAATCACCATACACCTTAAACCACAAAATACTAGCATCAAACCACCTCGAATCTTCAAGCTCGTTTAGGATAAAAGACTCACGGCTTCACGATCTACAACCTTACCTTTCCGGAATTTCATTTCGGCAATTTGTAAGTTTCCGACACAACTCCGAAAACTCTCGTTTTTAAGTATTATCACTTGCTAGTTGTTTGTATAACCTTGTTATGTCCTAAAATGGGTTGGGTAAGAATATTAGGCCGATCGATGGCCGGAAAACGCGTTTTTAAGGTTAAAACTCCGATCAGACCCCGTACGTCGCATTTGGCCTGGAGCAAATGCGACGCAGCGACTCACGTCGCGCTATATCCCCAACGTCGCGTATAGCGACGCAGCCTATTACGTCGCATTGAATTTCGACGTCGCACTTAGCGACGCAAACCTTTACGTCGCAGAAATCAACTACGACGCCTATAGCGACGCCACGTACAACGTCGCATTAAATTGCGAAAGTCGCACATAGCGACGCCGTGCCCAACGTCGCAGTCAGGATCTGCGACGTCGCACCCAACGTCACACCCAACGTCGCACAAACCAGAACCTCAAAAACACAGATTTTTACTAAGTGTCGAGGCTCGAAATTTTATCACTTGATTTCACCCAAATTCAAGTCCAGATGCGTTTTTCCTTAAAACAATATAGTAGAAATAAAAATTTTCCAAGCTGACCTGGCAGCTCGACCCCAGCCAGGGGCTCTGCCCCTTGGACCCCGCCAGGGGCTGCCGCCCCTTGGACCCCGCTAACCAGGGGCGCTGCCCCCGGACCCCCGTACTTAGATTCCGTAAGCACATTTTTACAATAAAGTGTCAAACTTGTACAACTTCAAAACGCTTACACGATACAACTTTTCAATCATAATGGAATTTACTTTTCAAGGTTAACACTTCGAGACATAAGGAGAACATTAACATATTTAAATTCAAACAATCACCAACGGGCCATATACATTTTCAAAACCTAATTCACAATCAAACAAGTCGTTGTAACTTGTAACCATTCAATCAAACAAGTCGTTGTAACTTGTATCAAGTCAATCAAACAAGTCGTAGTAACTTGTAACAATACAATCAACCAAATCGGGGTAATTTGGACATCAAGTTAAGCAAACAATTTCAATGGTAGTCTTTCGAGATACCGGTACAATTAATAACAATTCAAGTGTCGTGGACACATTCAGGTTTCAAGACTTTGGACACCAAATTACAGCTAATTACCTCAAGTTTATTAAATTAAACACTTCAAGAATCAGGTGAGTTTCATGGCCCCATTTTCACTACTTTTACTAGGGTGTGATATTACTACTTCATTTTGTTTTACAAGTAGAACGCAAGTGCTAAACTTCAAATACTACATGAGTTTCAAGCTAATCAATTTAAAGTCCTCCATAGCATAGTCTCTAGTATTTATAGCGTGAATGTTAGTATATGATATCATATGGGATTGACAATCCTCATCCGGGTTAGCACGCACTAACCGGTCAAACGGATGTATTAGCATTTGGGAAGACGAGTGTGGATTAGACACTCGTAGGAGGCATTTCAAGTTAGGTTTCCTTAATTGGGCCTGACAAATCAAGTTAAGCTCAGACTATGTACTCATGGATTGTATAACTTTTATTTTGCTTAATTGCATTTTAAATTCAATATAAATCTTGAGGTTCTGACAACTATACATTGACATACAAACCTGTGAGCTCACCAGCGTTTTCGCTGACCCATTTTAGTATTTATCACAGGTACCCAGCAGTAGGTTGGCTGCACAAGCAGGGATTATTAGCTCGAGTCAGCATACATACAACTAGAGATTTGATTGCATTATGATATTTTGTAAAAGTAATTATGCCATGTAATCTCTCAATTTCAGGAACCGAGCTAATGTAACATTGTTTTGATGTAAACGTTTACTTTATTTATACAAGTTTAAAACGACGCATATAGCGGTCGTTCATTATTATCTTATGCGCTTTGTATATTGATTAGTGACACCCAAATCGAGCTTCCGCAAATCAATCATATTTGGGGGTGTCACACTATATATATATATATATATATATATATATATAAACAAGAAGTTCGAAACAACTCACATCAACCATTTTCCAATTCCATTTCCGGGGTGAATTAGTCCTAATCAGATATTCAATATTATTAAGTTAGTACAGTTATAAAAACACATGGGTATAGTCAAGGATTTTTACATATTGAAAAGTTTAGGACTCTTACTCTTCTACTCTTTTTGTGAGAGCATAAGATCCGGGTACCTTCCCCTTCTTCATCGAATCCACAATGTACCCAGTGTGTTCCACTTTATCAATTATGAACAGGACCCAATGTTGACTACCAACATGTTTAAACATTTTAGTGTAAATATTGATTAAAACAATATAGCAGATATAGATATAATATACTGTAATACGTACTGATGGTAATAGGGAGCAATAAAATATTGTTTGTCACTGTGAAGATCAAACTGCTGTGAGATGTGTTTAATGACATCCGTGTAGGCAAAAAAGTCTTCACAAACACTAAATTGAATAGCACTCAGTGATAAGAACTCACATTTGGTTTGAATCCCCGACTTCAAGCATAACTCAAACAAGTACCTAAAATCAAAATATGATGAATTAAACTATTAAAGCATTTGTAATAAATCACAAATTTTCTTAATAGAATATATACATATTAACATACATACATCGCAAACTAAGAAATTATGCTGATATCCAGCCATTCATTTGCCATCCAGATTAGCAGCCCCTCATATCCAATCCATTCCCGCTGTGAATCCGCGTACATATTGTGTGGCGGATCAAGCGGAATCAAAGGAGACCCAGCCATCGATTCCCGAAATCGCTCACCCAGTTCCCTGATTTCGGCCGGCCTCTTGTCCAGCTTCAGTTCCATATTGCAAATTCACGTGGCCAGTTCAACTTCACACTTTGATAGTTCTACAGGTCACAGTGGTGGAGATAGTGGTGGCAATGGGCGCTACATTAACAAAGTATCAGATTATATTATATGGCAATAATATACTAATATACATCATATACGTAAACTATATAGAAAAAAAAAAGCACATATGCATCTTCTGAAGAAAATGGTTGGCTGTACGGGGGAAATGTTGTGAAGTCCTGTTACATGTGGAGATGCGGGGTGACGCTTCACTTGGAGGCTACAGTATTATTACAAAAATTATTGAAAAATGTATAAACATAAGACATATATGTACATCATTATTTGGCTTAAGACATTACCAGTGAGTGACATGTCGTGTCATAGAGTGTTGTGGGGGAGGCACTCCTAAAGTCGTGTGGCGACTCCTCGCTGCCAAGCTACATTTATTAACGGTAACTTTTAAAAGAAGCGTCACCATATTGAATACATTTTTTAAAAAAAGTAAAAGAGTCATGTGACGACATATTGCAGACAAGATACATTTATAAAAACAGTTATCTCATCTCAATAAAGTATATATTACAATATACGGATTAACACACTTTTATATTAAATACAAATGAATATAAACCTTGATAGCGGTGCGAGGCCATTGAACAAATTCACTTTTTGCTTGGCCTAGAAGAGTGATTCCCTCCTTAGGAAATGGAATGGCAAGGAATTCAAAACCTTGTTCTACGGTGTCAACTTGAACAAACACATGGCCCGGCACTAGTCCTTCCTTGTGAGCCAGATGTGTCATCCCCCTCGCCCATCTAGTATCATGAGTACCATATGGCATCATAATCTGACATGGAGCAGAGGCCTGTAAAAGGATAAGTATATAACATTTTTATAGTATATATATATATATATATATATATATATATATATATATATATATATATATATTTACATACATAATGTGTTTAACATGTAAGGAATTACCTCGTCCTCATCAGACCAGTCGGATGATCCATCTTATGCAGAAGACAAGAAGCGTTGGTCAGCCTTGAGAATCTTCAGGTCTTCTGTAATTCTAGCTAATATAGCTCTACAATTTTCTAACGCCGTTGCAGAAACTTGTTTATCATCCTGAAACCGCTCAGTGAAGGACTCAAATTCCTCAAGTGTGAGAGCTTTCCTTTTTTCACCCTTCTTCCTATGTCCAAGGGCTTTTTTACTACCAATGACACTGAACACCGCCCGAGTCCTTCCCCCGTGTTCTTTTCCCTTGTACCTTGTTAGGGAATCTTCCCCCCTCTCATCATATGTACCATCATTCAACATTTTTCTCTCTGTTGTCAACCGTTAATCAATGAAATAAATATTGACGTGTTATAACATATTTAGTAACAAAAGTTAGTAGCGTAGTACGCATTTAATATATTTCCAAATCTTCTGCTATACTTTTAAGATACTCGGCCATAACTTGAAACCCCATTTTCTTGCCCTCCCGTAGTCTAGCATAAAGATATAAAATAGAACGCTCTGCCTTCAGTTTTGCTAGAACTGGGTATTGTTTATGTATATCGACTTTGTTCTTGTAATAAAACTCTCTCAGTCAAGCATATCCCAATCGACCTACACGGGCATGATCCGTGTTCTTAGCCGCACTTGCCTTGGCTTTCTCACTTTTTGCCTTCACATATGAGAAGTAAAAAAATAAATTGTTAGTGACAGTTTTAATCAAAATCATTCCTACTTAATCATTGGATCGGAAGCAACAGATACAAACATGTTCTATAAATACCTTGAATTCTTCTGTGGTCCTCGACTCAATAAATCTTAGCCACTCTTCCTTATTCAAATAGGAATATTTTTCAAAGGGATCTACATCCTTAGCAGCAAATTGAGTGGTAAGCTCACTTTTAAACTTCCTCCAGATTTTATTTACCTTCCTCATATGTATACCTTTGTAGTTATCGTTTGGTATGTTCCAATAACTTTTTGTTACGTCCCATAATCGATTTAACATTTGAGGAGTCACTTTTATATTGTCATCATGTGGAACTTCCTTAGTGTTCCAGTCCAAATAGTAAGGAATCTGTACTCTAATCTCTTTACCAAACCATGAGGTATAATCTGGCCTATTAGCTCCTACAGGTTCTCCCTCGTTGGTGAACTCAATGAAACGGTTTGGATCGTGAGTGTAGTCATTACCCTTTGCAGCCCCTCGTCTTTTGCCTATCATTTCGTTTATAATAACCTACAAAAAATTATCTTAATTCTTACAATTACAACATTCAACGAACCTTAATTAACTAAATCATATCATTGATCATGAATATATATATATATATATATATAGGATTGGGATCAAGGGAGAAGGTTTTCAAAGTGGAGAAATGGGAGAAGGGATCCTGACCCTTGGATGGTTGAATCATCGGTGGAGATTGGTCAAACGAAATTTTACAATTTCGGATGGGAATTGTGAAGGGCTTGGGGCATAATGGTCCATTCATTTAGATTAAAAAAAGGAAACAATGTGAATTTAATTACGAAGAAACGGTCGATCGTTTTCCATCATCCCAATTGAATCTACTCACTTTCTTCTACAAACTCGCAGAAAAAAAATTGAAAACCCTAGCTTTGATTTTTTAGTCGAACGGTTACACTATTCCTGTTTTTGCTGTTCTTTTTTTAAAAAAAAAACACTGAATCGCTGCTGCTGAATCAAGTCGAAGTAAATCGCATGTTGTTTTGTGGTCTTGGGATGTCGAATTGCGTTACTACGCAAGCAGGGAAGAAGAAGCAATCCAAAACAAAAGGTATTCTCTTTTATTTCCGATGCCCTATGTGAATGTTTTTATGATTTGGGGAAAATATTTTTTAGTGTTTTTGTCAGAAGACCACTGTTATTGTTTGGGGGAATTGTGTGGTAGTAAAATTGATGTTGAATCAAAGTAAGTAATATGTGTGAATGGTTATTGTTTTTCTAAATCCTTTTTTGATTCAGAAAGTTAATATGATTCAAAAAATATTGTACTACAATGCTGAATCATAGTTTCCTTTTTGCTGAATCGTAGTACTGTTAATGCAGAAACGTAGTATATTTAACACTGAATCATAGTTTACTTGTTGCTGAATCTTATTACTTTTATTTTAGAATCGTAGTGTAGTTAATGCTGAAGCATAGTTTGCTTGTTGCTGATTCATAGTAATTTTAGTTCGGTTGCTGCACATACTGTTTTGTCAGAGTGACATGATTTTGTTAAAGTTATGCGGCATGGTTAGCATATAGAGTAAAAAAAATCCAAAATGTGGTAAGCCAACAGATGTGCGCACCAGTAGCAAGTTTAAGAAGGTTAGACACAAGAGAGTTGGTGTCTTAGAAATTATGTCAGAGTTACTTAATCAAAGGTTACGCATGATTTAGGTTATCTTAATACAAGGTTAAGGCTATAGATGTCGGTAAGAGTAGCTTAATTTATGATTAAAGGTTGAACTATAATGATGAATCATAGTTTGTTTGTCTTTGAATCATATTATTTTTACCGCAGAATCATAGTATCAAAGAATCATATTATTTTTACAGCTAGATGATCTTCGGAAGAAATACGCATCAAAGATATTGCTTTCCGGGCTGAACACGTTGGCTTTTAAAGTCGAGTTTGAATCGAAGGATCATGATAAACTTCCCATCGACTTTAAGAAAATGATTGAAGCGACGGCAGACAAGATAAGAGATAAAAGGTTGGCGGCGTTTGGACAGGAAGACAATGTGGTTAACGTATAGAGTTGAAGAATTGATTTATTTTTTTCGAATGTCCTTTTGTTGAAATACATACTTGAGTCACATTGTCATTGAGCATGCTATAAGCATTGCTGAACCTTTTTTTTAATCTACGTATGTTGTTTTGGATTCATATTTATCACAGCTTTAAAACGTAATCTACCTATGAAGCTAAGTTTGTTGAAGGTCTGGACCAGTGCGTTTGTAGGCTGAATCAAATATTGTAAATACAGAAACAATCTGTTACTTTGCATGCGGTAACCTTTGAAAAAGTAATGGTTGACGAATACTTGGATGTATAACATTGTAAAAAAATGGAAGTTAGTTTTCTGTGATTTAATGTCGTTGCCGAATCAAACAATGTTCATATATACAAAGTGATGTATGGTTAGACGGAAATATAAACGCCACAGCTAGCGAGTATGTTGTCGTAGTAAACTCAAAATGTATGGAAACCTAACTCGCGAGATAACATGGCAAAAATGTAAATGTCAAACAAAAGGTACTTAATTCAAAGTTTAGTATGAAGAATCAACCTATTACCGAGTATCTGTCTAAAAGGTTTCAAAAGGTTGCTTTATGCGCGTTTTTGATGGAAACCCAGCTTGCCTAGCATATTGTGTGTAAAACTCATAAGCAACGTCTACACTTTCAAAAGACATTCCGATCACTGGTTTACTGTCATCGGGAACATCGGGCACCCAGTATGGTACACCTTCCGTGGCGAGACGCATAACCCCAACCGATATTGTGTTCGTCAACATCCCACCGCCTGTTACAAAGATTAAAACGCCCATAAATACATAAACGAATCAATCGAAAGTGACAACACATATGCTACCATACTATAGATATTTTTGTTTCAAATACTAACTGCTACTACTTACTGAATCATAATCATTTTAAATTCACTTGTCATGGGTACAATGCAAACACATTACTATCGACAGCTAAAACATGATAGACGCACGTGATATTTGCAAAAACAAAAAAAAAAGAATCGACAATGCACCAACAATAAACCGAAATCGGTAACACGCTAGTTTGAAACCATATTGAAAAAAACTTACTCGCTTCAGATGTGCTTGCAAGATCGTATGAATCATCCGTAGAATACGTATCTACAAGTTCCATCACTTGATCGCCGTCCGCCATTTTCAATTACCCGTATATCAAATAGTAATACAATCACTACTTAAAGCACGTTTCTTCACAGTTCGATGTTCTCAAAACTAACGACCCCAATACGAGTGAACGTTTGGTTTGAACTAATGTTGAATATGTTTTCCAATCAAGATGAGAAGATTCTAAATAATGATTGTTTATTGTTTCCTAATGATTGTTTATACTTTCATAAAGTTAAGGAGTTAATGGTGAAAAAAAACCGCCAGGTTTTATTGTTTGAAAATATATAATGTATTAAATAATAGAACCTTTAATCAAATGTCCATTATGCCCTTTGACTTCAATTTGAAATGATTGGCTACAAAGCCTTCTCCCTTTTCTCCACCAAATTTCATTTCTTTTTAGATCCCCCAACTATATATATATATATATATATATATATATATATATATATATATATATATATATATATATATATATATATATATATATATAATACAACAATAAATAACAAAAACAAGAAAAAGTAACAAACTGTGTACTGTCAATTGAATTATTTTCTTTTATACTGTACATAGAATAGATCGATTCAATCAATTCAATTCGAGTCAAATACAGACAAATCTTATTTACATTACATACATGCATTAAATACTCTTTTATACAATTATACATACATTCAATTCAACTCGAAAACACGAGAAACATGTGTGTGGACCACAAACATGAAAGATCACAACAGAAACATGTGTGCTGATACTTTATAGACAAAGTTCTTTACATATACACGTGTGACTAATAATCTAATATATACGGAGTATTTAAGAAATAACACATGTGTGTGGACCACAAACATGAAAGATCACAACAGATCGGATATCACTTTTCCAATTCATATATATTCGCTAACTTTTTGTACAATCAATTTGAGACAAAGATACCTTACATACGGACACGTATTGCCAACAACATTAACATATATACATATATCAAGGCAATAGTATGTATGGACCACAAACATACACATACACATACACATACACATACACATACACATACATATACATATACATATACATATACATATATATATATATATATATATATATATATATATATATATATATATATATACATATGGACCACTGACGTTAATTCTTAAATGTGCATCACTTGTTATCGAACAAACTGCTTTTTATTTATAGTTCTAAAGGTTAATCAATTTAATTTATATCACCCCTATATCCATGTATTATATTATCAACAAATTTTAGGATTAATCATCGAAATCCATAATAATTTTCAAAATACAAATTAAGAACTTTGACGGAAGATAAATACCCTTATATAGAGAACAAAGAATCGGAAACGAAGTGGAAATCACCGGCGTGCAACAATGGAAGAAGATTAATTGATCGAAATGCGCATTAGTCACAAGTGAGTATAATTAATAAGGGAGGGTTTGTAGAGCTTTTTTAAATGTTTTGAATGAATTTGGAGCGAAATTTGAAACATTTGAATGAAAATTTTCAAATACCATGGAGCGGTTACACACTCAGGCCGCTTCATAATAGACAAATAACCGCTCTAAATAACAAGATAACCGCCACGCTTTTCCACGAAATGATGAGTGGCCTAGTGACGTCGGACATTGGCGGGAATGGGAAAAATTACACAATTGGAACGCGAATTTGTGGCGGTTTACAACATTACTTTATCAAAAAAAATATAATATTTGGATCCGATATCTGTACAAATGTACAATTGTACATACTAGTACGTACATACCGTTTATTTAGTACACTAGATCGAATCCTGTCAATGGGGCGGGGCAGGTCGGATCTATACAAGATCCAATGGGTCATAAGATCCATTTATATGGGTCTGGATCTGGCCCATTAGTTATTGGATCATGATCCGATTCAAGATCCAACTAAATTAGTGGATCTAGATCTGGGTCGACCCATTTAATGTAAAATTTTCTTTGAAGCTCTAGGGTTAATAATGGTTTAATCCTCAAAGTTTCACTTTTTTTTCGTTTTAACCACTCAAGTTTTTTTCTAATGAGTTAACCCTCTAAGTTTAAAAATTTTGGTGGTTTAAGCCTAAAGTTTGATTATACTTCAGCATTTTGATGGTTTAATCCCTAAAGTTTATCTTTTATAATGATTTAACCATTTTAAATTTTTCTAGTTTAATCATCAAACTTTTAAAAATTTAATGGTTTAACCCTTCAAAGGGTTAAACCATTAAGTCAATGCAAACTTGAAGGATTAAATCATTACAAAAAAAGTTGAGTGGTTAAAATGAAAAAAAAAGTGAAACTTTGAGGGTTAAACCATTATTAACCCTTTCATGAGAAATCTAAGTTCTGTCCTGAATATACCTCTAATCCAACTGTTGACTGACCATTTTTACCGACATCTTAATTGAGCACCTTAGGCGTATCCCACATCGGCCGTGGACATGAGGGATGTTGGGGCTTATAAGGGTAACAAGTCGCTTAAATGACACAACGCGTTTTGGGACCACAGGTGGTAGATTGTCGCAAGAGCACTGCTGTTAAGCGTGCTCGAGCAAGGGCAATTTCCAGGATGGGTGACCTCCAGGGAAGTGTGGTCGCCAAGAGCAAAGCCGTGCGCCTGCGGGCAAAGCGGACAATATTGTGTCATGGTAAGCGGGTTGTTCCAGATCTAGATCCACTAATTTAGTTGGATCTTGAATCGGATCATGATCCAATAACTAATGGGCCAGATCCAGACCCATATAAATGGATCTTGTGACCCATTGGATCTTGTGACCCATAAGGATGTTAATAGAATATTACAAAAGTAAAAGGCTATGACTAACTTGAGAAAAAGCACAAAACATAAGGACGACCACTGTAATTAAACAAGTAAGAGGACTGAGAGTAGGAAAATGAAAAACCACAAGGACGGAAAACGTAATTTACTCTAATACAGGAGTAATATCGTTTCAATTAAATGCAAATTTACAAATGACGACACTAGTTAGAGGTGTTCATTTGGATGGATCGGATTTGATATATAAATCTATTTGGATTTAGATTCTCAAAATGTTAATTCAATCCATCCAAACAATGAAACAATTATCAATTCCAAATTAAACCGAACCAAATTACTATTTGGATGGCCGGATCGGTTATAACCATTTGTTTTTTTTCGTGAATTGCATAAGTGTATCGTTTTGACGAAAGGGTAATGTCATAAGCGATATCAATGGTTATCGATATATAAATGTGGAGTTGGTGTTTTATATCCAAACTTAAGCTTAAATTATATTCAATGATATATATTAAATTATTAACATACCAATCATATAACAAGGTTTCATGTATAAAAAATAATTAAAAAATATTTAACTTTCACTTTGAATTGATAGATAAATAAAAGTATATATTACAGATGAGCATTACATATACAATTATTACTATTTGGTTTATTTGGATAATCCGGTTCTAATACTAGTATCCAAAACCAATCCAAAAACCGAATTACTAATTTGGTTTTTGCCCGATCTGATCCAAAAAACCAAATTGTCCAATCTGCAAACCGAATTACAATTATTACCATTTGGATTATAATCCGATTATATCCGAACTGTGAACACCCCTAACACTAGTTAGCAGCTCGTGCTTTGCTTCTTTCTATTCAATCCATCGCCAATATGCTTAGCGCTGCTCCTCGTGACTTAGTTTTTTAATTAGCTATCGTTGAAGACTTGATCGATAATACAATCAAGGCAATCTTCTACTTAACAATCCCGGCCCATATATAACTTAATTAGTTTTTTAATGAAAAGTGTACTTAAAACGTACAACATGCGAAGTTCCATAAGATGTCACATGTCTACTGGAGACATGATTGAGGTCCATGTTGGACGGGGATTTTCAAGATTAAGAATTTTTTAAAAAAAGAAGAACAAACATGGAAGACAAAACATATGAATGTCGTCACCATTCCGTTTATCTTAACCCATTTGAATCTTTATGAAAAGAAAGGGTTTTGAGAAACGGTTTTGGATGGACGACATTTTTGCTCATGCTCCCTCTCTAACAAGGTGTTTGTTTCACAAACTCGGCATCAAAAGGCCTTGAAAGACCGAGAAAAGCATAAACATTATTGAAACTCAAACCGAAACTACGGCCTAACTTGTTTTGAACTTTAAAATTTATGATATTATATCAATAAATGCACACTAACAGTTTGGCCTAGTTCGTTTTGAACTTCAAATGATACAAAATTCACAAAAAATGCATACCAACCGTTGGGAGAGACGAGGAAAAGAAATCGTATTTATAACTCAGAAATTGCACTTGCGTGAAACGCCTTTATAAACACGCTTTCTTAACAACGTTCCTACAGTTGGTCGGAGTTTTTTGCGAGGATATTAAAACTGAAAATTGCAGGTGCGGATATTATATCATTAAATGTTAATTTTTTGTAGTAAAGATGTTCACGAAAAGGGAAAGGGTAATGCTTCATGTTGTTTCTTTATTGGATAAGGAAGACAAAAGTTAACCCCACTACTTTATACTGTAGTTTATACTATAATTGTGTAAATTGGAGTTTTTCTATTTTTGGATGATACATGACCGGCTTTATGTGCTTTATTTATAGTAATTACTAAGCTATTGATAGCCTCACCAACCAAAAGTACGTGGATATTTATATATATGGTGTATGCTCCATCTTTTTCTTTTTTTTGGATATTGATTTGCTCCCTCGAACTACTCGCAAAGGATTATCAATATTGAGGGTTTCAATGAATGGGCATTGATATTTCCAACATTAGAAATGATAGATCCACCATTAGGTACAACTGTTTATACATATGGTACAACTACTTACTGCACAGTTCTGGTGGAAGTATCATTTTTGTTGGTGGAAATATCATTTGGCAGTAGTATTTGCCACCTGTTTACTGACAGAGTGCCAGTGTGCAATGCAAGTGCAAGTGTGCAACTAACTAGATATGTAACTATGTAAGTGCAAGCAACAAAATATTTGAAGCGGTTAATGCTAACCGGTCCAAACTAGTATGTGGAGTAATTCAGTAACTACTCCGTATATATTACTCCGTATTAATAGAATCTTATATAAATAATAATAATAATAAATTATAGAGGAAACATGGTTATGACATCATCAATTTACATCAAACTTAATTAATCAATTGAGTCACTCTATTTTAGTTAAATTAAAATTAAGACCTTTATTTTAATTAAATAATCAACACCCGTGTATATACACGGGTTTGAGATCTAGTCTAGTTATATATGAGAGTATGTACCATGTACACCCTACATGTATATATAGAATTATTATTATTATTATAGTTATGTCGTTAACCGCTATTAATGAAAATCTTAAATCGATTTACCCGCCACAAATATTATCAATAGGGTCGGTTTATTCTTTATTGTTTATAACTTTGTTTATATATGACGTTTGTCCAGGCCACAAATTATAGATGAGCGCTTATAGTTGGGGCGGTTTCATGTACGAATAAATAGTTTGATATATAATTATATATACATATACATACTCATTATATTATTATCATCTCTTCTCTTATAAATATATACATACACAATACACATAAGGTTCACTTTTCTCATCCAAACCCTAAAATATGATTATCATGTTCCCAAATATCATCATCAAATTCCTTTTTCTTGATCACATTTTTCACAACCAAGGTAATACGTACTCCCTCTCAACCGCAATTTCTTTATTTAAATCCATCTCTGGAGTTTACTCGGTAGAAATTATATTTAGGGGTCTAATGCTTTGGACCCAAAACAGGGAGGAAGAGTCCTAAATACCCATGATTTGTTGTGGCGGCATCCATAATCAAGAAGGAAGCGAGTCCCCAAAACCATAATCATTAGGTGTTGGTTAATTCTTGATGTTGAAATCATAATAAACACTTCTAGTTTTGTCTGTAATGTACGTCCCGATACTCTTAGCCTGGTGTATGTTTAAAAAGGAAACCATCTAATTTGTTGTTGTATCTTCATAGCATAGATGCATCATTAATTGTATATATGTATATATGTACACGTTTGAGAAGTCGTGTTCTTCAACTTGTCCTCTGATGGCCTGATCTAGATGTTAAAAAGATTGCTATGTGATATAGTACTAGCTATTTGAATAAAATAAAATAGTTATGTACGATTATTATTTTTGTTAAAAGATTTATGATATGGATCCAAAAATGGAGTATATAAAGTCATAAACACTATTTTAGTCAAAGAAGCTCAAGATTTTCATTTATCACGTCCACATAAAAAAAAATTCATTTATTTCAAATATACCACAGTTCACCCAAAGTCCAAACCCAACCGTGGTTGACAATTTGACCCTATTAGTCTATTACCCAAGGTTAATTTGTTCACTTTTTGTTTGCTCTCAAATTTTAATATTATATATATATATATATTTTTAAAAATATATACTCATGCTCATTACAAGCTTTAAAAGAACCCAGACACCCGCCCCAACTAGTTACAATATATACAAAAAACCGCTTCAATAGTCGATCTAAACCGCTCCAACGGGCAAATAAAAGTTGGAAAGTCGATCATAGATGGCATTCATTTCAGAATTTAATGTTATCGATCTATATATCTGCCGTCGTTATACTATAAATACACGTACACATGCATATAATAAGGTCACTTTTGTATTTAAATTAACATCCACTGTCCAAATATTAATTCTTTTTTGTCCCCATCATCAAAATATATATATATATATATATATATATATATATATATATATATATATATATATAATGCAAGTTTTGTTTTTGTCAATCAGACATAAAAGTATCAACGACATACTCTTAGCAACCACGATTTCCCTGTTTAAATCTTTCCGAAGGTTTTTCATACCCTTGTGTTTTATGTCGAAAAACCTCATTGGTAAGTTGTTGAACCAGATATATGATAAATCAAAGGAAGAAAAAGAAATGTTGGGATGGATCCAGAACTATTTACTATATGAAGATGCTGAAAGCTATCCATGCCCATTTTCTCTTTCAAAGTTAATTTTCTTTATCTTCTTTTTTTCCCAACAAAACCTACAATACTCTTTTGCTACTGCGATTTCCCTGTTTAAATCTTTTGTCATCTGTAGTTTTATTCAGTCACGTTGACGTGCTGCCGGCTTCGTTTGGCCACAATCATAATATTGGGCATTTACAGACAGACCCACTATTATGATAAAGAGCAACTACAAATGGCTTATAACCTCAACATCTCAGTTAGTATGAAGTGTATTCATTGCCGAAACATCCCAATCAATGTGTAAAAGAATTGCGAGAAGATGGCGTAATCATTCAATTCAATTTGTACGTATAGCTCATGAGTTACTAAGTTGGAATTTTATAAATCTTAAATTGTGTTATATATAAAATTTCATCTGGTTGTTTTTATTATCTTTGTTTTAAAATGTAAAAGAAATAAAATAAATACATAATATATATAAAATTTCGAAGCATCGCATTGTTTTTATTATCTTTATTTTAAAATGTAAAAGAAATAAAATAAATACATAAATAAACCATTAAACCAAGTTAGAGTACTATATATACTACTATGTAGATACATTTTGTCTTACACATAACACAATACACAACCTGCTCCAAAAGTTTAAACCCAATTAATGTATAGTCCAACGTGTAGTACAATATAATAATCCTGATACCTCTATGATCGAGTAACAAACTAACAATATAATAATTAATCTACATAATCACCACGTACTCTCTTTTAATCTCCAACGGACTTAATTCCAGCACTCTTTCTTACAAACAATCCATACGAATAGTACGATATATCTTCAACAGACTTCAGTGATGCTAGCTATTACACTTCACTATGCTCCTGAAAAATATGTTTGATGCTTTTTGAACATTTACTTGAAATGTTGTGTTGTAAGTTTGTAAGTGAATAGAGTGGCAGAAGGTGGATTATATATGTTTTGTTAAGAATCACCATAACTGCCACTTTTGTATTTAAATTTACCCAGGCAATTTTATAAAAATTGATTTACATATAGACTAGAGAGAAGGCAATAGCTTGTGAAATGTAAAGCTTTTTACAATCTCTTTACTAAAGTATATCAACCTCTTTAATTAAAACTTTTATTCATTGAATTCATCACCTTTTCTAAGGGATTAAAAAAGCCTTTGGTTGAATCGGAATTCTGACGGAAGAAATTATTTATTCCCATTGAGATTTGATTCGTCGATGATTGACAGAAGATTTAAACAGAGAATCGTTGTCGTGAATGAATGTTGTTCTGAAAGAAGATCACGAAAACGTGACTGAAAAGGGAACGGCTTCATTTTGTTGTTTGGAGTATGCTGTTACCAATTTAATGGTTAGGTGTGTTGACCCTGTGATTGTATTCTGAATGGATTGTTTGTATGCAAAAGTGACCACCAAAGCTAATGCATGTGGATATTTATATCGAATTGAATGCCAACCACTCCAACTTAACCTAAAGCTACTCACTTCACATAAATAATGTACTGTATTTCTTTTTTCCTTTTTTTTGGGTCAAAATAAATAATGTATTTCAATGTGATTTAATTTAAGAGTCAATTACTGTAGAATATTTTACGAGTAGTTTGTGTATAGTTGAAGCGGTTATATAAACAAATAATAATTAAATAATAATAATAAAAATAATAATAATAATAACCTGAGAATATTAAACTACTCACTTGCCCTGTCTAATCTCCATATAACATACACACTTTTTAAGAAATTTGAAATTTCAGTTCAATGCCAATTAAAGGACTGATGTGCAATTCAGGTCAAACCATAAGGACGGTTTTTGTAATTTTCTCTTTTAAAAAAAAAAAAAACATATATGTGATTTAGGGGTGTAAAGAAGGTTGGCATTCCGATATCTCGACACGAAGATCAACTTTCTGGCCTTGGGACAAGTAGAGAGAAATATATATATCCAAGTTGCGATCTTTTACAGCTTGCACACTTTGTAGTCCTAGAGCACATGTCATGTCTTTCTCCCTACATTGCAGAACACATGAAGATATTACGGGCAACACATGCGGGGAGGGACGACGCCTGGTATAAGATCAAACACAACAAAGAGTTTGCAAAATGGTTGAAAGACATTATGACCGTAAACTACGGTCAACCGAATGTTAATAAGACAGTGGAAGCGTTTGGAGAAGGCCCAAACTTCAAAGTGAAGGCATATGAAGCATACGACATTAACGGTTACACATTTTACACCAAAAGAAAAGATGATAAATGCGCGGCGCAAAACTGTGGAGTTACTGTTATAGCATCAACGGTTGAATATGGAAGGGCGAATAATCTCGATAAAAGGATTAAGATTGCCAACGATTCGTATTATGGTAAGATTCAAGAAATTTAGGAGTTGGATTATCGTTTGTTTACTGTACCTCTGTTCAAGTGTAAGTGGGTGAATAACAGAAGAGGTGCTGTTAAGGTTGACCCTCAATTGGGTTTCACACTTGTCGACCTTTCGACTAATGGCTATGCAGACGAACCTTTCATTCCTGCAAACCTAGCCACCCAAGCGTTTTATGTTGAAGACCCGTCAAACTCAAGATGGCACGTCGTCTTGCAAAGTAAACAACGTATACTTGGTGTCGATAATGTTGTCGATGAGGAAGAATACGATCAGTTCGACGAGTTACCACCATTCTCTGTCGGTATACCTCCGCTCACAGGCGAACAAAACGTATGCCTACGAGCCAACAACGACGAAGAAGGAGTGTGGCTTGATAATCCACGAGTTGCTAATTAAAGCTTCCATTCCATTTATGAAAAGAAAGCTATATATATTTATCCTAATGGTGGTTACTTCTAATAAGTACAGACGTGGTTTATGATATTTTTGCTATATACTCATGAAGTCTGTGACTGCATTTGGAAGCTATTGTCCTGCAGTTCTATGGTTATCGATGATTCCATGTGGTGACAGAGTTAGTTGCTCATGTGGGTTTGATCAAAACTTGTGGCTTTTGCGCGCTTTATGTTATTGGCGATATATCGTGTAGATGGTTTTGGACATGTTTGATTACTAATGTTTTTTGTTTTGGCTGTTGCTGGTCAAAATGTGTAGTGTTGGAATTTGTTTTTACTTGTTGTTGGATCGGTCTACATATAACCGTTGCAAATGTTTTTAATTGTTCGATCGGGTTTACCTACAACCGCTACTCATGGTTCCAACATTGAAGGGATTTGAAGCGGGTTACCATTAATAATAACCAACAAGAATACACAAATTTCTTCAAACGTGGATCGGTTTAAAAAGGACCGCTACTAATGATACAAAAAATTGAAACGGTCATCGCTTATAACCGCTACTTGTGTTCCCGCATCAAATATAAAATAAAAAAATTGCATTTAATTTATTCTTGATTTATTATTCGGTGTCATTTTGGTGTTTAAATTGCATTAAATAAAACATTTATTGCACACGGTTTTCACTTATTATAAATACAAACAATAGGTGATGACCAAAATAATCAATTAAGTGACAAATTAACAATATAACAATATGAAGCTATTGTATCCTTTTAATTTCCTCCTTTTTTGCTTAGATCACGTTTTCATCATCATCTATTTCATTATCATATTAGGGTCTCCTTTCCGACCGTGATTTCTCTGTTTAAATACTCCGTCTTCTTGTCTGTTTAATCGTTCGATTCGCAGTTAGATACTCCTGTCTTTTATTTGTTACAGAATGAGCACAAAAAGGAATGTCCCAACATGGACTTAAATACTGGCTTCAATGTTACCGGGGATTTGCCGCTAAGCGATTTGTTGCTAGGTGTATTAGTAACGTTAACCTTCTAAGATTAGATGATAGCGATGATCACTACATATGATCATCTTTCAAATTAAGTGATGATCGAGTTGAGCGTAGTTGGCATTCAATCATGATAGATCGACTACATATAATATATACAGTATGTAACAATATGTAGATGTATGCTTGTATTGTGACAAGGCAAACAAATCACATATCTTATTTATAGCACTGTAATTGTAATCTTTATATATTGAGAGGTGATCAATAAAAAGAAACAAGGGATTTACAATCCTACGAATCATTTCTATATTTTTTGATTTTTCATTAACATTTGCCATTAAATTATCAACATCATATCTACTAACATTTATTGTCGACATACTAAAAAAAGAAAGAAACAACCACAGAAAAATAATAATTAACATCATATCCAAAAAAAGATCATTCTTAAATACCTTTATCAACGTAGATATAATAATTCCCTTCTCTTTAGGCTATTTGCTACTCGCGAGAAAAGTAAATCCATTTGCTACTTGCCACGAGTAGCAAACATCCTTTGGAGAAGGGAACAACCAAACCTACAATGATGATAATGATACAAGGAAATGACCTTTAAGAAAGAAACATCAAAAGACGTAAATAAACCATCACACCTTTTCTATTATTTCCGATGTGGGATAAGATATGTCTATATATATACACTTGTGTTTGGGCTTTCATCTTCTCGATCTGTCGGTCACGTACAACTTCAAAATTATTAAGGCCCATGCACACCTTTCTTATGGGTCGGTTTACTGACAACCGCTATAAATGGCTCCAAATATTTTCTTGGGTATTTTTTCCCGGAATATATATAGTTAATTTTGAATCAGTTTGTTAATAATCGCTACTAATGGAGTATAACAAATGTAGCGAGTAGACTTGACCGCCACAATCATTGTTAATTAAAGCGGTTTAACATAAACCGCTACATTAGCATTGTTGGAACCCCATAGTAAGACTGGTAAACCGCTCCATTGAAGATTATTATATCCACTTTATGATCTTTATAGCGGTTTTCACTTAAAACCGCTATAACGTTGCGCTATTTTTACTCGTTTTTGTACTAGTGTAATTTTATCCTATAAATTTTGGTGTTTATTTAGGTACTTGTATCTTTGCAAACCGAAGCTGGGCTTTCCCTGCAACTGCGCGTTCCTTAATCCTCATCTAATCCAGGAAACAGTTCATGTCTCCGCTGTCATGAAGCACGTCACAGATGTGTTCACTGCTCACAATGATAAGCGTTTTTTCCTTGCTCCCTATTTCGCAAGGTATGTATTATATCTATATATATTTGCTACGTACATTGCCTTATTTATTATTTAAAACTGAAATGTTGTAACTTTTGGGTAGTAAACATTAGGTGCTTATCATTCTTGACAACGTTGAGCACTGCGGATACATATTGGATTCGATGAAGATGAAAAAGACTTGGAAGTCTTATAAATTCGTAAAAGGTGTTCATGGGTAAGTATATATGTTAACTTGAATGAAAATGCTAATTAGGCAATTGTTTCTTATAACTTGTAGTTAACTTCATAGTACTGAATTTTCAGGAGAGAAGGCGAGGATTGGCAATGGAAGATGGTGTTGGTAAGCATATAATATAGTTTGAAAAACTTGATATATATATGCAAATTGATCATAAATTATATGTGTTAAACTAACTTTGTGCTTCAAATCAGTGTCCTCAACAACAAGACAGTTGGGAATGTGGATATTACGTAATGATGCATATGCAACAATTCTTTATGAGTATGCAACCAGATTTCCCACAAAATGTAAGTCCATATATCTAATACTACTTATAAAGCATCTTAGTGATGTTGAATCTTACTTCTTAACTTTTTTACCCATTTTACCCCTATTACTTATAAGGAAATAATATTTGCAATTTTGCATTAACTACATTATTATTTACTAATAATAATTTGGTAAAACATTATTTATTTTGTATTACATTATTTTACTAATTTTTTAAATTTGTATAATAAACTCAAATAACTCATCGTTTTTTGAAATGATATTAATGAATCCAAAATGTACAAAGTTTTTTTTGTAAATTTTTTGGCATGTTTGTTTTATAAAATTGGAATATGTAACATGATATATATAAAGATAACCTTAACATATTATTGCACGTATTAAAAATATATAAAATAACTGTCACCGCCGCATTGCGCGGGTAATTTGCTAGTAGTACATAATATATAATTTATGTATAATTCAATGCATTAAACTCGTTCTCTTTTTTTATGTTTTAATTTGAATTTATTATAGGCTTGGAGCGACTTGTCCCCTTATACAGCCGATATACTAGACAAGTTGGTAATCGAGGGCACAATTGAATTTGCAAAGAGGTACATTCTTGACGGTCAGAACAAGTAAATAAACCCATTTTAAACATTTAAACATTATATTTAGGTTATATATGCTGTACATACGTAATGTTATTACTTATTAGCATGATTTATATGTTCAGGCCGGTTAGATTTTGTTTTGAATTGTTGGTCAATTTGGTTTTTGGATTCTGCTCGTTTTGGTATTTGCATTGTGCATGCGCGCAGCAGCATATACATATACGATACATCCGCTCCAAATGCTAACTAAATGCATATATACGCAGCTCTAAGAATTTTTTTTAATATTTTAATTATAAAAACCGCCACAAATGGCTAGTCAAAAAAGTCACTAAATGCATTTTTTTAAAATTTCCAATTAAAAAACCGCCACAAATGGCTAGTCAAAAAAGCCACTTTACGATGATTGCATAGTGTCGTAATCAAATCGTAGGTGTAACACAGATAATTAATTACCTCTTGAGAAGGTTGTAATCACGTTTATTGATGGAAAGGTGGTACTTTCTAAAGTTTAAAATCATGGATAGAAAGTAAAATAACGTATTATATATAAAGATCATCCCTAACTATAATTATCTAAATTATAACAAACGTTTAAGCAACTACTAACAAAGCATGGCAATAAACATTTCAAATATTAATAAATTACAAACATTAAACAAGAACATTATGATAAATTAATAAAAGAAAAGGATATATATTACCCGTAAATAATGCGAGCAGAATAACACTTGTATTTCTTCCAAATATCCAAAGCGTTACATCGCTAAGCTAGCTACTACTAACTACTACATAACTAATCTCATACTTATCTCTCACTAGATTATTTAAATTAATCTAGCGAGAGAAAGTAGAGAGAGAAACTAACTAAAGAAAACTAGAGAAAGAAAATGTGATGTGTGTAAATTGAGGTGTGTTGGTGTGTGTTGAATGCTGGTGGAGGCTGCTATTTATAAGCAGATCACATAGGTCGTATATTGACTAACAAGGTCGTATTTGACTTTTCCAAAAACCAGGCCGTATGGTCATGAGCGTATCAAGAAACGATTTTTATATACGCAAATACGTGGTGGACAAACTAGTATACGGCCTGGCCAAGGGCATATACGGCCTGGACCAGGGGCGTATACGGCCTGACCAATTAGTCTTAGGGAGTATACTACCTTTGCTAAGGGTGTATATGGCCTGACCATTTGTATTAGGGTGTATACTACCTTTGCCAAGGGTGTATATGGCATGACCATTATATTAGGGTGTATACTACCTTTGCCAGGTAGTATATGGCCTGGACCAACCGTATGTGCGAGTTCATGTCTTCGTGTGCAAGATCATAACTTCGTGCGCGGGATCGTAACTTGTTTTCGCTCTAACTTCTTCGTTACTCGTCCGTTTTAGCCGATTCTGGTGGCGTCGTCTTCATAATTTCTTGAAGTTTAAGGACTAAAGTTAATGTCACAGCTTTGTTTTGATTAGGCCTGAGGTCCGTTGGTCATTATGCGCGAGGTCGTAATTCATCGGTTCTTGTTTTAGCTCTAACTTCCTCATTTCTTATCGGTTTTTAACGATTCTTGAACTCACGCGATCGTAATTACCTGATTGACATTTTATTATTGATTAGGAGTATGCTGTATAATTTTATCAAATAGGTAATCAAGATGCGAGCGAATCATCTTTCACTGTTTTGCTTTATTTTACTCGTTTTTCACCCGTTTTTAGTGATTCTTGAAGCATCGTCTATATTTCAATCTTGTTGACAAAACATGATAGATTTATATTGTATTCGCACAATAATTTTAATAGGTTAAAATAGGGAAGATAACACATATAAAAACATGACTTTTTACGCGTTATCAAGTTTATAACACTCACAATCCACATCAGTATTTAGAACCCGATCTATCTAGGGCAATTATATTATCAAAATACCCTAATATATATGAAAATTTCATTTTAGTAGGCATTGATATCATCAAATTGCTAAACTGGTGAACTTCTGTTTATCGTTAGGTGATTGTGTTGGAACTTGGAACCTATAGAAAGCAACATACTATTGGGTGGAAGGCCTACTAAGGTTCGTAATTGTAACACCTGGTCAAAAAGTCAATTTTCGCGCCCAATTTAAACATCAATTACTCGTATTTAGTTACGTATTAATGTTAAAATACTTAAAACTTTCATATATATAATTATATAAACGTACGTGATTATTTCTATAAGTTCAACACAACACGAGTTTGGGAGAAACGAAATAACATGAAATCGAGACCCGGATGGATCGGTCCAGACCCGCTGACCGAACCCGAACCGACCCACCCTTTTCCCCTCTTTTTATCTCATTTTCTTCTTCATTTTGGTACACACACACACACCAAACTCCATCTCTCACTCTCTCCCTCTCTACCTCACGGTTCCGCCACCACCATCATCATTTTCGGAATCATCAACAACAACAACGAGAGCAGCAGCAGCTGCGGATCATCTTCTTCATCACCATCATCTCGATCCGCCATTTTTAAGCTTGAAATCGACACTTGGTAAGAACACCCGATTTCACACCTTTAAACTACTTGATTTATGTTTATTAACATGTTATTGAGTCCACACAACAAGAATATGTCCAAAAAATCGGTTAAAAACGTTTTAAAACTCGAAACCCACTTCAAAAATCGCAGCAGTTCGTCGAGCGAGCCGAGTCGAGCTACGAGCCGAGTCGAGCTGCGAGCCGAGTCGAGCTTCGAGTCGAGTCGAGCTACCTGAACTGACCTGGCCTGCGAAATGAGTTTTTGCCCAACGATTCGACTTTCGCGTAACAACAACTACACTTTTTACAACGATGACTTACGAACAAAAATTATATATTTGTAAAATAGACAACGATACGATTTTAATAATGATTTAATTGAGAATTATTATTATTACAAACCGTCACAAACGGACCGTACGCAATTCTAAAACTAAACAACGGAAGTGTACTTTCATGACACGTTTAGCTAAACCGATTAGTATCTTACTCATATAACTTCACGTGTTTAGGGCACTAGGAGGTTACCATTCGGACACCACACGTATCGTAGGATCGCTGACAACTCACAGGTGAGTTCATAGCCCCCACTTTTCAAACTGTTTTACTGTTTTGGGGTGAGATGCATACTCGTTATTTACTGTTCAAAAACCTATTTATGAAAATCACTCATTGTAAATGATTTACAACTACTCTCACTAGACTAGGACACTAGTCGCCTTTGCAAACACTCGTAAGAGATAGGTTTTATGAACACGGACCGTTCTAGATATGATGGAGTATCTAGACACTTAACCAAGATTCCAAGAACCTCAATAGCTGTAGGCTATTATTGTGAAATACCAGAACATTAGAAAACATAATACTCGCGGCTAGAGTACATTAACCTAGAATCCAAGAAACTAGAGTACAAGATGTTAGAACTTAAGAAACTAGATTTCAGGAGTACAAGAAACAATAACTAAAATCAACAAACCTGGAAACAAGGAATAAGATCTTCAAGAAACTCAAGATAACAAGAAATTAGAAACCAAGAACTAGAAATACAAGAAACAAGAACTAGATTCAAGAAATAGAAATCAAGATAGATCAAGAACTTACAAGAAATTAGATTCAAGAACCACTAGATCCAAGAACTAGAAATCAAGATAGATCAAGAACTTACAATAAATTAGATTCAAGAAACACTAGATCCAAGAACTAGAAATCAAGATAGATCAAGAACTTATGTGCAAGGTCAAGAACTACGTGCAAGATCAAGAACTCAAGATTTTCAAGATCCAGATCAATAAAACAAGATTTTCAAGAACTTATGTGTTTATCATTACGTGTTAAATATTTTCATTATATGTGTTGTGTGATATGTGATATTTGTTATTTGCTAAATTGTGATACGTGCTAATGGTTATTCTGTGAAATTATTAGTTGTTGTTGTTATGGTGTGAACTCTTTAGGTCAAGAAACTAGCCAAGAATCACCACACTTGAGTTTACCACTCATTTTAGAGATTTCAAGAAATCAGGATCGTACACGGAGTGTACACTTAGCATAGAATTATGCTCACAAAGATTTATTCTTCCAACTAAACCTACGAATTCACCAGCTTATCGCTGACGTGTTTTAGTATGCATTTCAGGTACTGCTAGTAGGATCGGCCCGTCAGGATCCTAGCTCGAGTCGCATGTTTTCAACAATTGGATTTCTTGCATAACTTTTGTATTACAATTATGTAATGAAATTATTTTGCGAACTCGCAACTTGTATACAATTTTATTTTGGAAATGTATAACTATTTTCAAACATCTCATTTAGAGTCATTCATTATTTACCTTTGTGCTTGTGATATTTGATTTGGTAACACCCGACCCGACCGCTTTCGCAACCCGAAATTTGAGGGTGTTACATATTGGTATCAGAGTCTAAGGTTATAGTGAACTAGGTTGCATTTAGTGGGCCTAGACTATGACCGTTAGGAAGTATTTTCCACTAGGTATGACTTGGTTCAGAAATCACGTCCTACGGGTTTAATTTAACATAGCGTAGCTAACTATGTATAATTAAATACGGATGATGTGAAATCTGAAAGGAGTTATACTGAGCGGGAATACAATAGATGACTCTGATGTCGCTAGAGCTAGACCGACTTAGCGTATGCTATACTTATTAGGCTATTATATATCGGGTTATATATACATAGGCCTTACTCGCTGACGTTCACGTCACCTAAAACACGACATTTAGAAACGACGCGTCACCTATTACATCGCGCGAACGCTACCAGATTTTTGCTAAAACATGGAGTATTTCTCCCCTCTCGTGACAAAAATCATCCGGCACAACTTTTTGAAAACTTGTAATACGTTCAAAAATCAATGACACATCTTCGTATATTATCTGACTCTGTGCACATTCATGTTGTATATCAACTCGTTTCCTACACTTTTCTCAATACTATGTCGGCGTTAACCTCCACAATTACAAAATCAAATCTCATGTATCTTCGTTTCTCTTTCTTAAAGAACCATGCCGCCAAAGTCAAGAAACTACACTGATGCTCAGATAGCATCCATCATCTCTCAAGCAGTGACTGAGGCTTTGTCTCGGGAACGACCACAAAACTCTCGGAGGAATACCGACACCCCCGAAAACACACATGCTGTCAAACCATGCACCTACAAGGAATTCCAAAACTGCAAACCTCTCGATTTTACTGGCACCGAAGGGGCTATCGGTTTGGTCCGATGGTTCGAGAGAATGGAATCAGTCCTTCGCATCTGCAATTGCACCGAGGAGTGCAAGGTCAAATTCTCCACCTGCACATTTCAAGAAGGTGCTCTCACGTGGTGGAACTCTTACGTTCAGTCTGTGGGAATTGATGATGCTTACCAACTCCCATGGGAAGATCTGAAAACCATGCTCAAGGAAGAGTATTGTCCCCCGGAGGAGATACAAAAGCTGGAAGAAGAATTCTGGCACCTAACTGTTCAGGGAAACGACATTCAAGGCTACACCACTCGATTTCAACAACTGGCGCTCTTATGCCCAAACATGGTGGATCCTGAATCCAAACGTATCAAGAAGTACATTCGAGGCCTTTCGGAACCTGTTCGAGGGAATGTCGCCTCATCTCAACCTACCACTATCTGGAGTGCCATCCGTCTGGCTCATGAACTTATGGCCATGATCGACCAAAGGGAAACACCTGTGACCCCTACCGGAAATCACCACAAACGCATTTGGGACGGGAATCCCAATGACAACGACCAGTACCGATCACCAACCAAGCGACTGGAAGCGCCTAAGGCTTACGTCGTTAGAACTGAGGGTAGTAGCGGTTATGGAGGCTATCTGCCATACTGCTCCAACTGCAAACATCATCATGTAGGCCCCTGTAGCGCACCTTGTGCAAGATGCAATCTTAGGGGACACCTGGTTCAGAAATGTAAATTTCCAACTACACCCGCCAATCCCCACGCACTAAGAGTCTGCTTTGTGTGCGGTAACTCAGGACATTTCATGAAGGACTGTCTGGAACGTCAAGATTAGAACAACCACGTCTGCTAAGACGCTACATAATATTATGGTACGTATCTTACTGTGACCCTACTCATTTCACTCTTATTTATTTCAAGATTCGCACTACTGTTGGTAGTCTTTGACAATGAAAACTTACTTCTCACACGTTCCCGATATTAACTGAGGGTTTTGAATCCTCACGCCGTCTGTAGGACGTCAATCCTAACAGGGGGAGCAAGATAAGGTAGGAACTAGACAACATACGGATGTGAGACCCAAATTTCTATACGCCTATATTAGAAGATAGGGTGCTGTTACAAGAATGGTCTAGTCAAGAATTCATAGAATCAAGGAACACTAAATCAAGAATTTGTAGATCAAGAAACAGTAGGTTAAGAAACCGTAGGACAAGAAATCTTAACTCAAGAAATCATAGGTCAAGAAAGGATAGGTCAAGAAACCCAAGATCAAGAAATCATATGCCAAGAAATAGTAGGACAAGAAACTGTAACTCAAGAAACCATAGGTCAAGAACCGCTAAACAAGAAAACTCAAGGCCAAGAGACCGTAGGTCAAGAAATTATAAGGCAAGAAACCATAGATCAAGAAATCTAAAACTCAGATCGCGACAAGAATCATTAGAATGAAACGCCTAAGCAACTCAATCGTCTTACTCCTAAGATCTCGCGCCCAAAACGGAAACGCAAAATTCAGCTGATCAGCTCCGAATGAACCGAACAAATCTCCGACAATAATGTAGGTACATCCTTCCTCGAAACATAACCCTTCGATTGTAGTTAACGCTAAGCGTGTACTTTGACTCCCCGATATTAATGCCGAGTGTATCATAAGGCTAGTTGACCTAGGCCCACGTAAAACTCAAAGTTTGCTTTCAGCAGACTGATCGACCAAATGCTCACCCACAACTTAGTCCTTATAGGACTACTCACTAAACAGTCACTATGTGACAACTGTCTAGTCCCGCAAGGATTACAATGTAAACGGTTACCTAGTAACCACGACTTAATCATACCTTGAACAAACAATATAGTCAGAACGTGACTACAATAAAAAATAGCGACACAGTCATGGAATGACTGCTTTTCAACTTCGTCATAGACATGGTATGTCTACAATCTATTCGACAAACCCCTCGTACATACATTCCTCCCCAGAACCCCACGCGATCACGAATTCATTCGAAATTTCGGGACGAAATTTTCTTAACAAGGGGAGAATGTAACACCTAGTCAAAAAGTCAATTTTCGCGCCCAATTTAAACATCAATTACTCATATTTAGTTACGTATTAATGCTAAAATACTTAAAACTTTCATATATATAATTATATAAACGTACGTGATTATTTCTATAAGTTCAACACAACACGAGTTTGGGAGAAACGAAATAACATGAAATCGAGACCCGGATGGATCGGTCCAGACCCACTGACCGAACCCGAACCGACCCACCCTTTTCCCCTCTTTTTATCTCATTTTCTTCTTCATTTTGGTACACACACACACACACCAAACTCCATCTCTCACTCTCTCCCTCTCTACCTCACGGTTCCGCCACCACCATCATCATTTTCGGAATCATCAACAACAACAACGAGAGCAGCAGCAGCTGCGGATCATCTTCTTCATCACCATCATCTCGATCCGCCATTTTTAAGCTCGAAATCGACACTTGGTACGAACACCCGATTTCACACCTTTAAACTACTTGATTTATGTTTATTAACATGTTATTGAGTCCACACAACAAGAATATGTCCAAGAAATCGGTTAAAAACGTTTTAAAACTCGAAACCCACTTCAAAAATCGCAGCAGTTCGTCGAGCGAGCCGAGTCGAGCTTCGAGTCGAGTCGAGCTACCTGAACTGACCTGGCCTGCGAAATGAGTTTTTGCCCAACGATTCGACTTTCGCGTAACAACAACTACACTTTTTACAACGATGACTTACGAACAAAAATTATATATTTGTAAAATAGACAACGAAACGATTTTAATAATGATTTAATTGAGAATTATTATTATTACAAACCGTCACAAACGGACCGTACGCAATTCTAAAACTAAACAACGGAAGTGTACTTTCATGACACATTTAGCTAAACCGATTAGTATCTTACTCATATAACTTCACGTGTTTAGGGCACTAGGAGGTTACCATTCGGACAACACACGTATCGTAGGATCGCTGACAACTCACAGGTGAGTTCATAGCCCCCACTTTTCAAACTGTTTTACTGTTTCGGGGTGAGATGCATACTCATTATTTACTGTTCAAAAACCTATTTATGAAAATCACTCATTGTAAATGATTTACAACTACTCTCACTAGACTAGGACACTAGTCGCCTTTGCAAACACTCGTAAGAGATAGGTTTTATAAACACGGACCTTTCTAGATATGATGGAGTATCTAGACACTTAACCAAGATTCCAAGAACCTCAATAGCTGTAGGCTATTATTGTGAAATACCAGAACATTAGAAAACATAATACTCGCGGCTAGAGTACATTAACCTAGAATCCAAGAAACTAGAGTACAAGATGTTAGAACTTAAGAAACTAGATTTCAGGAGTACAAGAAACAATAACTAAAATCAACAAACCTGGAAACAAGGAATAAGATCTTCAAGAAACTCAAGATAACAAGAAATTAGAAACCAAGAACTAGAAATACAAGAAACAAGAACTAGATTCAAGAACTAGAAATCAAGATAGATCAAGAACTTACAAGAAATTAGATTCAAGAACCACTAGATCCAAGAACTAGAAACCAAGATAGATCAAGAACTTACAATAAATTAGATTCAAGAAACAGTAGATCCAAGAACTAGAAATCAAGAAAGATCAAGAACTTATGTGCAAGGTCAAGAACTACGTGCAAGATCAAGAACTCAAGATTTTCAAGATCCAGATCAATAAAACAAGATTTTCAAGAACTTATGTGTTTATTATTACGTGTTACATATTTTCATTATATGTGTTGTGTGATATGTGATATTTGTTATTTGCTAAATTGTGATACGTGCTAATGGTTATTCTGTGAAATTATTAGTTGTTGTTGTTATGGTGTGAACTCTCTAGGTCAAGAAACTAGCCAAGAATCACCACACTTGAGTTTACCACTCATTTTAGAGATTTCAAGAAATCAGGATCGTACACGGAGTGTACACTTAGCATAGAATTATGCTCACAAAGATTTATTCTTCCAACTAAACCTATGAATTCACCAGCTTATCGCTGACGTGTTTTAGTATGCATTTCAGGTACTGCTAGTAGGATCGGCCCGTCAGGATCCTAGCTCGAGTCGCATGTTTTCAACAACTGGATTTCTTGCATAAATTTTGTATTACAATTATGTAATGAAATTATTTTGCGAACTCGCAACTTGTATACACTTTTATTTTGGAAATGTATAACTATTTTCAAACGTCTCATTTAGAGTCGTTCATTATTTACCTTTGTGCTTGTGATATTTGATTTGGTAACACCCGACCCGACCACTTTCGCAACCCAAAATTTGAGGGTGTTACAGTAATGACAATTACTAATACTCTGATTCAGAAATTCCTTTTTACTACTTTATTTTATTGTTTGTTTTACTTTGTAATTTCTTACATTTGCTTCATGTGCCTGGTTGAATTTGTCAATTGAGTGTTGAAATTGCAAGGCTTTGAAAGCTTTAGGAACTTTGGGGTTTCAATGTAGTTTATCAATGATGAATAAGGAATTCAGTAAATTAGAGAAGTAGTCATGGACCAAGTTTAAATATGCAGATTATACATGTCGAATTCTGTTTGTTGTCTACCTCGAATTTTAAATTTTTTCATCATCATACCAGGTATCGTTTGGTTAATCTGGATTCAATTTGATATTAACATTTATTGGATCGATTGTGCAAATGATTATGATTCTACAATTGATTCTATTACATTTGATTTATTGCTAACATATTGATTTGATTTCAGCTAAGATAGCAGCTAAGAGTGGGAATGAGGTTAGTGCATTTTTTTTACTTATAGAATATGTATGTTTATGTACATGTACATACACATATATTCGCAATGCAATATATGCTTTTTAATCAAAATTACGTACAATTTATTCATAATATTTAGAAAGTCATTTTGACCCCAAGATATTAGCTAGCCAACTTATTCATCTTTGAAACCAAATAACGAATTTGCAGAGGATTCGTGCACAAATCTGGGGCGTAGCAACTCACACACAGGTATATATATGTGGTTTGGGCATAATTAGTTGTTTGGATTTGTATTTGAAACTAATTATTGTGCATTCATCTCAATCTATAAAGATATGTGTTCTTTATGTTCCTATATATGCTTTAATCTAAGAAAAAAATTATGAAGACAGGTATTTATATATGCTTGCTAAAATCAGTCTTGGATGTTTACTTTTGCTGACTCGGTATGCCAACATATTGATTTAGCTGGAACAGCAAGTGCAACAAAAGCAATGGTTGCTATGAACAAGGTACAAATCTCAGTACTTGAAATTTAACTCAGCAAAGTTGCTTTATTGGTTATGTTGTAATTGTGTGGTTAATCGTCATGTATATTTTATATAGTATATAGGGTGGGAAAATGGGTGGGATAAGTAACAGTTCAAATGGGTTGGGTTCAATTGACCCGCCTTACCTTTTATTTCCAATAAATATCTGCATGAGATAGGGTTGATTTTAACCCATCCATATGAACATATAGAGATGGGTTCAGTTCTAATTCACATAAATAACCTTCTAATCTGAATTTTGACCTGTTACCGGACCTGCCCATATTGACACATGTACTTAAGTCTAACTATTGCCTTTGTTGTAGCAGGAACTCGAATTGTGGTTGAAACCAATTTGGACTTTGTTAATAATTTTACATGTTTGTCACGTTAAGATAAAAAAATATCCTTAATCAAAATTGCAAGATAATGGGTTATTACTCAAATTTCAACATATAATTAAGCATTCATTTGTTTTCTTTATCAGTGAATGATGTTTTTTTTTTGTCGACGGATATTAGGGTTCAAGAAACGTTATGATTCAACATAGTAAACTGTACACACAAAGAGTAGTTACTATATAAATTTGATAACTCAAATGTTCAGAATGAGTAAAATCTTTGAGTCATTAGTATTTTGATGTATTTTATAACCATTTGCTTTATTTTCTAACATGATATAACAAAGAGTAGTTCTTGTATAAATATGATAGCTCACATAATCTGTTTTTACAGGTTGCTAAACAAGCAAGTCTATGTGGGTCTAAGAGGATCATTGGTGTTGATACGAACGAAGAAAAGTTTGAATTACGTAATTGTTTATTAAGAATCTATGCAAGAATATAACTTTTGTTAATAGATATATTTTACAATGGTCTTATATCTTATTGGCATGATAGAAATATGAAGTCACCGATTTCGTTAACCCTCACAACTATGGTTATAAAACTATGAGCCAAGTGACTTAACCATATATACACCTGGATCAACTGATCAATGGATTTGAATTAAAGAATAATATATATTTATATTCATAGAGAAAGTACAAGAACTAAATGAACTGAAATTCTTTCATGATTCATGTGTTTTATGAAATGATAAAGAAAATATGACTGAAATTCTTTTATAATTCACTGTGAGAATTATACTGTTAGGATTGAACGTGTTTGATGATATAATAAAATAAAATAGCAATACACTAAAAAATTGTATTAATATCTTGTGATAGCCCGCAAATTTGCGGGTTATGATCTAGTTAACTAAAAAAGAAAATTAATAAAATACAATTAAAAAATGATTTAATTAATGAATTCAAAAATTTTAAAATAAAAGTTACACAGATGGTCCCTGTGGTTTATGAAATTACGCTCGCGGTTCCTTTTACTAATGACCGTTATACCCTCACATTTAACCACACATTAACGCCCGTTTGCCCATGGACGATCCATGTAACATTTTGTAACAACAAGGATCATCCACATAAAAAAAGTTTAGGGACGCGGCATGTTTTTTGAAGCAAACCGGAGGAATGATCCATTTAATTTTTTTCTTAGTTATGTGAACTAGGGAATAGCTAGCGTTGATGTCTTTTCAACACTAAAAGATTATCATTGATTTCGTAACAGATAAATACCTTATCTAATTACATTAACAAACATCGATCGGTAATACTGTTATTTCTAAGTATTTAAAACTAATACAGATTGTTCATCATAAATGACGGGGTACCCCCTAAAAAAATGCATATTCCAACGGGAAAATTCCGTTGGTGAACAAGTAAATTTCGTAATCATCAACGGGTTTACCAACGGACAAGGGGTGTGGCAAAGCTCGTTGCTAATCGCATTTATCAACGGATTTCATTAGTCCGTTGATATCCCACCAACGGATATCACCGGTGTTGTCTTGACCAGCAGCCCCAACCGCGCCATTGTGGTGGTGGTGGTGGCAATGGTCGTACGGGTGTTGTTGTTGGTGACGCTGCTACTCCTTGTGCTTGAACAATAGTCAACGTAAGAGAAATGAGAGTAAAAGCAAATAAGATGGTAGAGAAGATAACTGTAACTCTATTTGGTCTCATCTTCATAAATTGCATAAAAAGAGCTGGCCTGTTTGTGGGACTATATACACCACAAAAGTCAGATTGTTTGGTAGATGAATTCTTAGTTATAAAAGTCTCTGATTAATACTTATCTTAGTTTACAGGTATGCATGTTCACATAATCAGAAAAGTTGAATACAATTAACTTGAACCAAACTTTCAATAAATAAAATATTTAATTTTATTTATATTTGCGTAGCTACGTACGTAAGTCTTTACCAAAGCTAGGCATCATAAACGTATATATGTATATAAATATTTTTAGCAATATATGAGTTTCCTATTCACATATATAATCAAAATATGTGTAATTTGGACACGTCGTCATGATCATTGATAATTTTGATTAGATAAATATTATTTAAATATTAATTAACTTCTAATCGAGTTACGTTATATTTTGATTATTCATTGTTTTTTTGTTCACACGCCGAAGTCCATCTTGAACACTTTTACTAAGTCATGGTCATCTTATCTCTCATTTCAATTACGTGTATGCAGACACGCTTTTAATTAAGACCTTGCCTATTTGATTAATTTAAATTTCTTTAGGTACGTATATGCATACCAAATTCATTATAATATTATAATACTAGATATTGAATACATACCAAGCAGTTGTTATGTGCAAGGCAGAGTTACCTTAAAACGTTAATCAAGGGGGCAAAAAATAAATTTTTTGTATTTTTTGTTTTATTTTTTTTTAAGAGCAGAATTTATAAAATACCAATATATAATAGCTTCAATATTCATTATTGATAGTTTTATAAGGGCAGCCGCCTCTCTGCCCCTTCTATATCCGTCTCTGATTTTTGCGTATAATATTAGCAATACCCACCTTCAATACATAGCAATACAGACATTAAATGTCAACATGTTAATTGTTGATACACAATGCAACATCTGCAGCCGAGCATGCTTAAGTTGGAGTAGTACACCTCCCATGAAGTCCTCGTGTGGTCGATAAGAAAAAATAATATGGCGTATGCTACCAAAAGTAGCAATTTTGTAGTTGTGGCAAGACGAGGTTAAAAAAAGGTATAGATCGACTCTTGCAATGGTCAAGATGGTAGGACAAACCTTATCGAATCCTAAGGGGGTGTTTGTAACACCTTAGATGAATCTCACGTATAACTGTCCCACATATGATAAGTAGATTTTCTACGTACAAGCCATCATATGTTTTGAAGTCACAAGCACACTAAACCTCATGAGAACTTTGTGGCAATGGGTGCTCCAGTGGTAGTTTTATTTAAGAAAAGACAATTCACTACTAGAAAAGCTGGCAGTACCAACAACTTTTTACCAACGAATACCAAATCGTTGGAAATATTTTTATTTACCCACGATTATACCAACGAATTGTCATAAAATCAACCTTTTATATTACCAACGACCTAATCGTGGCTAAATTCGTTGAAATTTTGGCGGGAAATTTCCCGCCAAATTTTACCAACGACTTTTGTATGAAAATAGTTCATTAAGTTATGAAAATACATTACCAACGAAAATTCTTCGTTGGAAATCTGACTTCCAACGACTTTTACCAACAATGTGTATATTTTGTTGGTGAATTATGAAATTACCAACGATCTAAAGTCGTTGATAATTTACATGATATGTTTTTGTTTTTCAGTTCTATCATTTTCTTATTAAGTTACTAATTACATTCTAATTATTTTAGTGATAATTAACGCAATTGGTCATTCTGATTATTATTTTTACTGTTTAATTACATAACCTGTCAGTTTGTTAAATAGTATATATGAATTTGCATAAACGAACTATATTTTTAAGTTAAAATTTATATTTTACAAACTCAGGCCTCGTAATCTTGTTACATAGCTCGTGAAATCAATAATTGAATAGTAAATGTTGTTCAATGACGACTTGAACTCGATATAAATGTGTTATAGCTTGAATAAATAAATAATTGCTCAAATCGTTAACACATTAAATGGCTGCTATATAAATTATACATGTAGTAGTTTAACTTATACTCATACAAGTTATACGTTATCATTTGATATGTTATTGGTTGAAAACAGATAAAGGGTAAACTTATTTATAAAAAAAGAAAAAAAGAAAAAAAAAACAATATATGGTGTTTAATTAGCGTGACTAATTAATTTACTATTGCTAAATTTTAGTAAATCTATCACTTAAACAGTGTCAAGAGCATACTAACAACTTTAGGTTGGCCCACCAAATATGATGTCGAAATCTCCGATAAAATAAAAGAAATTTAGGTTGCTCCTCATGTTCACTTGACATCTCCGCCTTGCAACTTTTCTTGTCTACTCGGTGATTGCTCTTTACGCTTTTAACCATTTGAGGAACATCGACCTTACTGAATTATTTATCTCTTTTGTGGATTTTATCGATCGTGGTGCTTTGTTTGCAACTTTCGTTTATTCAGGTGAATCCAAGTCCGAAGTCTCTTGTGCCGACTTCGTGGACCCATCCTTCGAGTATTCGTACACCAGTTGTGCTTGGACAACCTTCAAACACGATCCCTTTTATTTTTCATCCATGAGGGTCTTCAAAGTCTTGTAATGATTGCCCACAAAATTTAGGCGATACATGTTTCACCCGTCGTTCAAGTCAATACTATGAAAGACGTCAAATGTTGCGAAACCCTAGCTTAGCCGCCGGTTCTTCTTGTTTAGCATGTGAAGTCGAGTGCTGATGATGATTTTGAATAATTGAAGGGGCAAACATGACAATTTATAGTTGTCAAAATCTATCTTTTATCTTCTTTTATTTATTTATTTATTTTATTTGCTTTTTGTTCTAAGCAATATTTAGTTATATTTGTATTAGGAGATATGTTTGTTATGAAATATATTTCGAAACGATATATCTTATTCATCAAGTTAT
This sequence comes from Helichrysum umbraculigerum, assembly GCA_949592205.1. Classification (NCBI taxonomy): domain Eukaryota; kingdom Viridiplantae; phylum Streptophyta; class Magnoliopsida; order Asterales; family Asteraceae; genus Helichrysum; species Helichrysum umbraculigerum. The sequence continues at coordinate 52,413,660 of CATIUR010000003.1, read as the reverse complement.
TATTAGGTATTCCCATTTATAATAGTTGTTTGTTTGGGTTTTAATAGATGGTATGATGAATTGAGAAAAGATGAGTGTTGAAACGCCCAGAAATATTTTTTTTTTTTTTTTTTTCTCAGCGGAATAATGATACTTAAAATTTGATTACATTTGGTCCCATATAAATTCAATCACAATTTGTTAAAAAGAGGTTCCTAAAGTCATAACATAAAAAGAAGTCTCTAAAGTGTTAAAATGTGAAATAAAGAGGTCTCTAAAGATCACTTAAACACTTATGCATTTTTGAATTTTACACAAACTTTACACAGAAACGCGATCCAGAAACAAGTCTTAGGATCGCGTTCATGTGTTCAAAATATTCTGTGACGAAATTACACTGACGAACGCGATCCTGAAACCTTAGCTGGATCGCGTTTACTAGTTAAAATTTCGGTTATGGTGATTTTTCAAAGAGGAACGCGATCCCGGGATTCTAGCCGGATCGCGTTCTCTAGTTAAATTCCAGATCCGACCTTAATCCAAATTTTTATGAAATTCAAATGTACATAACTCATAAACCGTAAGGAATTAGATTCTGAAAATTTGCAGATACATTCAAATAATCAAAACAAAGGTTTCCCTTTTTGTACTTTTTCAATTTTCACAAAAACGCAACATTTGAGCGTATGACTCATTTTCGCCCATTTTTAACATTTTTAGTAGACAACTTAAAACACAATCCACCCATTTGCAGCTTTTACACTCTTTACCACTTTTCCAAATTGCTCAAACACGCTTAAAGCAACTGACAAAGATTTCAAAACCTTGGTTAAGCTCTTTATACACACATGGGTTAATGTTGACCCATTTTGACACTTACGACCCATTTACCATTAAGTAGCATGCTAAGACTTCTATTTCACTTTCAATACATAATTTACACCAGTTGTTGACTTTTAATGTCAACTAAATCCAAAATCACATATTACATATTTCTAATGTATTTCAAAACATCTTGGACGTATTTCACAAGTTTCATCAAAACGATAATCCAAAAGAGAAGGCTTGCACTTACAATTTGCAAACCAATCCACGCTACTCTTTCTTGATTTCCTTATCCTTCCCTTTCGAAGTATTACCTACAATACATTTGAATGATACAGAGTAAGCATAAAATGCCTAGTGAATACATAGGTAATCAATTAAGCAATACAATCACACATATAATTCTTAGTCTATCCATAACGAGCTTAAGTAGAGATAGATACCAATTGGATCCGCGGCCCATAAGATACGATTGTGCAAAGCACATATTTCGTAATATATATTTCGTAACAATTGCATACAATAATACCAATAACAACAATAAACAAGTATAACGATAATATCATGATTATGTAAAACCTCTTGCTCTTAAGCAATCCGGATATACATAACCTTCACTTAATTGATTCGCTATATACTCACCTTATTGTGTGATTGAAGATTCTAGCCACAACGATACAACCTATTCCGAGCTTTTAACCACCTATTTCAATTAACATATAATGATACACAATTATTAGAATCCAAGACTCATGATAACTAACTAATACTCATATTTTATACTCCCTCACTTTGATTAGCCTAAATCATCCACTATTCCACTAATCAATTTAACTTTTAATTTCATAATCATTCCAAATCCTTGAATACCTAGAGTTCTTGTTGAATTCTTGTTAACATAATCTATATATACTTATATCAACATAACTAACTACTCTTTATGTTAATGAACTCAATTCAAAAGAATTTTAGCCAAAACCCCATAACTTCTTAAACCCTAGATTATGATTCACAAAGAAATACTTACAAGAGAGGTTGAAGATGACCAAGGAGATGATAAATTGAAGATTACAACTCGAATTGGAACTCAAATTGAAGGATTGGTGATGATGATGAAGTACTCACGGTTTTGGTTCCTCGTAGTATAAAGTCTGGAAAGTTTTAGAATACTTCAGGAACTAATACGTATACATATATATTAAAACTGATTCTTTTAATTAATAACAGTCTGGAACTGAGGAATTCAATTGCGTTTTATATTATATCTTTTTATTTCAGTAATAATATTTCATAAGATGTATATTTCTAGATACACTAAAATAATACCTCGAATATTGGGGTGTTACAAGTCTCCCCCACTTATTCTGTTCGTGTCCTCACGAACCATTCTTGATGTATTGCAGGGTAGTACACCATCATCCACTCTTCAGGTTCCCAAGTAAATTCAGAACCCTTTCGATGTTGCCATTGCACCTTGACGATGGAAACCGTTTTATTCCTTAATTGTTTAACTTTTTGATCAAGAATCTTGACGGGTTCTTCTATATAATTCAACTTCTCATTTATTTGGATTTCAGGAAGAGGTACATATGAAGCTTCATCAACAAGGCATTTTCGAAGCTGTGACACGTGGAATGTATCATGAATACCACCAAGCTCATCCGGTAATTTTAATCGATAAGCTACACGACCGACACGATCGAGTATTTCGAAAGGTCCAATATATCTTGGACTTAGTTTTCCTCTCTTACGAAATCGAATGATACCTTTCCAAGGAGAAACTTTTAACATTACTTTATCACCAACTTGGAATTCAATTGGTCGTCTGCGTGTATCAGCATAAGATTTCTGTCGGTCTTGAGCCATTTTTAGCCTTTCACGAATTTGATCAATCTTTTCAGTAGTCATTTGAACTACATCAGTACTGCCTAGCTCACGTTGACCGACTTCTCCCCAACAAATGGGAGTACGACACTTTCGACCATAAAGCATTTGATATGGTGGCATCTTTATGGAAGAATGATAACTATTGTTATATGAAAATTCTACCAATGGAAGATGAGAATCCCAGCTACCACCAAAGTCAATGACACATGCTCGCAGCATATCTTCTAGAGTTTGAATAGTACGTTCACTTTGTCCATCCGTTTGAGGATGAAAATCCGTACTAATATGTAGTTGAGTATCCAAATCTTCTTGAAATTTCTTCCAGAATCGAGAGGTAAAACGAGTATCCCTATCAGAAACAATAGAAACTGGTACTCCATGGCGAGCAACAACTTCACGAATATAGATTTCTGCTAATACTTCAGAGGATGATGCTTCCTTGATAGGTATAAAAAGAGCACTTTTTGTTAATCGGTCCACAATCACCCAAATGGCATCATGCTGACGAGGAGTTCTCGGCAACTTTGTAACAAAATCCATGGTGATGTGTTCCCATTTCCAAACTGGAATATCCAAAGGCTGGAGTTTTCCATATGGTTGTTGGTGCTCAGCTTTTACTTGCAGACAAGTGAGACAATTTTGAACATATTTAATGATATCACGTTTCATACCAGGCCACCAATAATCACATTTCAGATCACGATACATTTTGGTGGCACCCGGATGAACAGAATATTTCGATTTATGGGCTTCATCCAATAACAATTTCTTCACATCACTCGTTACTGGTATCCAGATTCTACCATAACGAGTTCTCAGCCCTCGAGAATCTTCAATTAATTCAGAGATTTGACCCTTTAAACGTTGTTTATTCAGGTCATTAAAAGATAATGCATCGATTTGAGCAGCTTTTATAGAATCAAACAGCTGAGGAGATACAATTATACTAAAGGATTTCACAGAAAGAATACAATGAGTAGCCTTTCGGCTAAGAGCATCCGCAACAACATTAGCTTTACCAGGATGGTAAAGAATGTCACAATCGTAATCTTTGACCAGATCAAGCCACCTTCTTTGTCTGTTATTCAAATCTCGCTGATCAAAGAAATATTTCAAGCTTTTATGGTCAGTATAAATGGTAGACTTGACTCCATATAGATAATGTCGCCAAATCTTCAATGCAAAGACCACAGCTGCTAATTCAAGATCGTGAGTAGGATAGTTTTGTTCATGAGATTTAAGTTGACGCGAAGCATAAGCTATAACCTTCCCACGTTGCATTAATACACAGCCCAAGCCAAGCTTAGAAGCATCACAATAAACCACCATATCCTCATTACCTTCCGGTAAAACAAGGATAGGAGCCTGACTGAGCTTTTCTTTCAACAATTGAAATGCTTTAGATTGTTCTTCACCCCATTTCCAAGATACACTCTTTCGAGTCAATTGAGTCAACGGGGTAGCAATCTTAGAAAAATCTTGAATGAAACGACGATAGTAACCCGCAAGACCAAGAAAACTTCTGACCTCAGTGGGGCTCGAAGGAGGATCCCACTTAAGAACTGCAACTACTTTAGATGGATCAACTTGAATACCATGGACATTAATCACATGTCCAAGAAACTGAACTTCATGCAACCAGAATTCACACTTGGAGAATTTAGCATAAAGCTTTTCACGTCGAAGCATTTCCAGAACTTGTCTCAAATGAATTGAATGATCACTCTCACTTTTAGAGTAAATGAGAATGTCATCAATAAAAACAATCACAAATTTATCCAGCATAGGACGACATACACGATTCATCAAATCCATAAATGCAGCTGGAGCATTGGTTAAACCAAATGGCATGACAACAAATTCATAGTGACCATAACGGGTTCGAAAAGCAGTTTTAGAGATGTCATCTTCCTTTACCTTTAACTGATGGTAACCAGACCGAAGATCGATTTTTGAGAAGAAACTGGCACCTTGCAGTTGATCAAATAAATCATCGATTCGAGGCAAAGGGTAACGATTCTTGATGGTCACTTTGTTTAATTCCCGATAATCGATACACATACGTAAGGATCCATCCTTCTTTTTAACGAATAACACTGGAGCTCCCCATGGCGAACTACTAGGACGGATAAAACCTTTATCAAGAAGTTCCTGCAGTTGATTCATCATCTCTTGCATTTCGGTCGGAGCTAACCGATAAGGAGTCTTAGCAATTGGAATAGCTCCAGGAATTAATTCAATTTTAAATTCAACTTGTCGATCAGGTGGAAGACCAGGGAGTTCGTCAGGAAATACCTCCGGGAATTCATTGACAACAGGGATATCAGAAAGTACAGCAACAGATTTAGAGTTATCAATCACGTGTGCCAAAAAGGCTCGACACCCATGTGATAACAATCTTTTAGCTCGTGCATACGTGCATACAGGAATAGTTCGATTGATACGTTCGCCATAAACAGTTATATCCTGTCCGCTAGGTGCTTTCAGGAAAATAACTTTTTCATGACAATTGATTACACATTTATTTCGTCCTAACCAATCCATTCCTATTACTATGTTGAACTCCCCCATTTGCATTGGGATTAGATCAACATTAAATTTCGCACTTCCTATTTCGATGATACACCCCTTATACACATCAGAAACTATTACTAGCTTATTATCAGCTATTTCAACTTCTAAGGGATGATCAAGTTTAGATATAGAAACATTTAAACATTTACAAAACGAAAGTGATACAAAAGATCTGGAAGCCCCAGAATCAAACAAAACATGGGCAGGTATAGAATTTATAATAAAGGTACCTGTCACCACATCATGTGATTCCTTAGCCTCCTCTGCTGTGATTTGAAAAGCACGGGGTTTGGCTCCCGATCCGGCAGTTGTCCCTTTCTTCTCAGAATCTTTCCTTTGTTGTTGCTTTCTCTGTTCTTCTTTCTTAACGGGACAATCAGCCTGAATATGATCGCTTTTGAAACAGGTGTAACATAAAAAGGACTAGGGCAATCCGGTGCCATGTGTCCAGGCCTCCCACACTTGAAACATTTACAATCCCCAAGATGTCTTTTTCCACATTTATCGCATAATGGCCATTCACGAGTACGGGGTTGAGAAAACTGTTGTTGTGATTGAGATTTTTGTGAAGATTGTTGTGATGGTGATTTCGAATCAGTTCTAGTTTTCTTAAACGATGATGATTGAGATGGAGCAGATTGCTCAGCTTTTCTTTTACTAGCATATTCAGCACGCTTAGCTAATAAATCTTTTTCTCTTACTAAGGCTCGATTCAATATCGTTGGAATATCCTTATAAAATGACTGATCAATAGATTCACGGATTTCAAGATTCAAATGACGATAGAAATGATCAGTCAACAACTTCTCATTAGAAGTGTACTCCGGACAGAAACGAGATTTTTCATGGAAGGATTTGGAATATTCAGCTACAGACATCCTTCCTTGATTAATCGCAAGAAATTCACCCTTTAACTTTTCTAGTTCAGCTGGTGGTGAAAATTCACTTTTGAATAATTCTTTAAACTTGTCCCAAGAAAACTGAGATGCTGTTTCAAATCCATAGGTGTCAATCTTTGAATTCCACCATTCGTGAGCATCACCTTTGAGTTGGTGAGCAGCAAACAGCACTCTCAAATTATCAGGACATTTAGATAACAGAAACGTTTCCTCCATTCTACTTAACCACCTAAGACTAGCAACAGGATTCAATTCACCTTCAAATTCAGGTGGTTTACAGCTTGAGAATTTCTTAAAGTCATAGCTTTCAGCCGACTCTTGAGCAGTCATGAGTCCCGCCGTAACTGGAGGATTCGTCAAGATAGGATGTTGTTGTTCGAATTCTTTTAATTTATCACTCATTACTTCGTTAACTTTAGAAGTCACTATATTATCTACTTCGGCAATTATTGTTGGGCCAAACTCTTTAAAGGCTTGCCCAACGATTTGTTTAATCGTTGCCTCATCATCAGGATTTAGACGTCTATCACCTTGGTCCATTGATTCCATTTACTACAGTGATTAACAATTTAATCAACAGATTCCAAATTTCGTATAATAATAGAAATTAAAGCAATCCTATACAACCATTAAGAACAACCATTCACCAAAGCCATATTACATTCAAGGGTCTTGAATCACCCATGTGCACTAGTATAATACAACTGCGTTGGCCAGACGTAGACATATTATACTAATTACACACTTCTATTCATTCCTCTTGAACGTATTTAAGCAAGGCAACAATCATTCTTAAGGTTCCACATCAATTCACAAAACAAGATTCTATCACAATACAATTATCAACATAATCATAGATTCGAAATAGTTTAAGATTATGCAATCCTAATGTGGATTACGTAATTCTCTTAAACTATCGCTCTGATACCAACTTGAAACGCCCAGAAATATTTTTTTTTTTTTTTTTCTCAGCGGAATAATGATACTTAAAATTTGATTACATTTGGTCCCATATAAATTCAATCACAATTTGTTAAAAAGAGGTTCCTAAAGTCATAACATAAAAAGAAGTCTCTAAAGTGTTAAAATGTGAAATAAAGAGGTCTCTAAAGATCACTTAAACACTTATGCATTTTTGAATTTTACACAAACTTTACACAGAAACGTGATCCAGAAACAAGTCTTAGGATCGCGTTCATGTGTTCAAAATATTCTGTGACGAAATTACACTGACGAACGCGATCCTGAAACCTTAGCTGGATCGCGTTTACTAGTTAAAATTTCGGTTATGGTGATTTTTCAAAGAGGAACGCGATCCCGGGATTCTAGCCGGATCGCGTTCTCTAGTTAAATTCCAGATCCGACCTTAATCCAAATTTTTATGAAATTCAAATGTACATAACTCATAAACCGTAAGGAATTAGATTCTGAAAATTTGCAGATACATTCAAATAATCAAAACAAAGGTTTCCCTTTTTGTACTTTTTCAATTTTCACAAAAACGCAACATTTGAGCGTATGACTCATTTTCGCCCATTTTTAACATTTTTAGTAGACAACTTAAAACACAATCCACCCATTTGCAGCTTTTACACTCTTTACCACTTTTCCAAATTGCTCAAACACGCTTAAAGCAACTGACAAAGATTTCAAAACCTTGGTTAAGCTCTTTATACACACATGGGTTAATGTTGACCCATTTTGACACTTACGACCCATTTACCATTAAGTAGCATGCTAAGACTTCTATTTCACTTTCAATACATAATTTACACCAGTTGTTGACTTTTAATGTCAACTAAATCCAAAATCACATATTACATATTTCTAATGTATTTCAAAACATCTTGGGCGTATTTCACAAGTTTCATCAAAACGATAATCCAAAAGAGAAGGCTTGCACTTACAATTTGCAAACCAATCCACGCTACTCTTTCTTGATTTCCTTATCCTTCCCTTTCGAAGTATTACCTACAATACATTTGAATGATACAGAGTAAGCATAAAATGCCTAGTGAATACATAGGTAATCAATTAAGCAATACAATCACACATATAATTCTTAGTCTATCCATAACGAGCTTAAGTAGAGATAGATACCAATTGGATCCGCGGCCCATAAGATACGATTGTGCAAAGCACATATTTTGTAATATATATTTTGTAACAATTGCATACAATAATACCAATAACAACAATAAACAAGTATAACGATAATATCATGATTATGTAAAACCTCTTGCTCTTAAGCAATCCGGATATACATAACCTTCACTTAATTGATTCGCTATATACTCACCTTATTGTGTGATTGAAGATTCTAGCCACAACGATACAACCTATTCCGAGCTTTTAACCACCTATTTCAATTAACATATAATGATACACAATTATTAGAATCCAAGACTCATGATAACTAACTAATACTCATATTTTATACTCCCTCACTTTGATTAGCCTAAATCATCCACTATTCCACTAATCAATTTAACTTTTAATTTCATAATCATTCCAAATCCTTGAATACCTAGAGTTCTTGTTGAATTCTTGTTAACATAATCTATATATACTTATATCAACATAACTAACTACTCTTTATGTTAATGAACTCAATTCAAAAGAATTTTAGCCAAAACCCCATAACTTCTTAAACCCTAGATTATGATTCACAAAGAAATACTTACAAGAGAGGTTGAAGATGACCAAGGAGATGATAAATTGAAGATTACAACTCGAATTGGAACTCAAATTGAAGGATTGGTGATGATGATGAAGTACTCACGGTTTTGGTTCCTCGTAGTATAAAGTCTGGAAAGTTTTAGAATACTTCAGGAACTAATACGTATACATATATATTAAAACTGATTCTTTTAATTAATAACAGTCTGGAACTGAGGAATTCAATTGCGTTTTATATTATATCTTTTTATTTCAGTAATAATATTTCATAAGATGTATATTTCTAGATACACTAAAATAATACCTCGAATATTGGGGTGTTACAAGTGTTACTCTCGATGTTCCGATTTGGACATCCGTTAGGGTTTATCGAAATTTTGTTATTTGTTTATTGTGTGAGTACAAATCTTAGGTTAGGGAAAAGAAATCGCACAACTTGTTGACACCAATCCAAGAAATATAAGAAAATGCCTTCATGTTCGTCATAATCAGCGTGATCGTGGTAGAATTGACGATACGGATTCGTTTTCCGTTGGATCTTTCCGATTTTTGGATATGTGGTTCACAATACATAGGCTCGTGATCTGACTGTTCAGATTTTTGATCGGAAATTTATACAAGGAGATATGTTCTTCCGAATTTACTGAAAATTATGCAAAATTTTGGTTCAATTGACCTAATGTGTTTTGGTATTGTAATCGTAGATCCGCCGAAAGAGGCAATGATACAACCATTTAACGATACCCACGTGTTGTAGAGGATGAAGAACCCCATAAACAAATGAAGGAACTTTTGATGGATTCAAATAACGAGCCAATCGTAGAGTCGCGATTTGGGAACGCATTAGGGTTTATCGGATCTTTATTACTTGTTTATTGTGTGATTTCTTCGATTCACAAGCACCATGACATCATATATGTACGTATACCCGACTTTTTCTTTTATGTACGTATATATTGTTGTATATGATTTAATTAAGATCTTAGTCTTTTACTTATATTTAGAAGTTTTTCTTTAAAAGGTTTTTAATAGTTAACTTTTATTATTGTTTTATAAGATTATATTTACTTATATTTTCTTTATTTTACGGTGGTGGTTAACAATTTTAATTTTAAAAAAAAATTGATCTGCTCCCCCAAATTTTTACCTCGTGAATTTTTGATATCACACTCGCGCCTCTCATTTTCCCCAAATCAAAACCCTAAATCCCTCCCGCCTCTACTTTCCCCAAAATCAAAAACCCTAAAATCTCTCCCGCCTCTACTCTGTGCAATGTCCACCGTTGTATTCTTTTATCGATCTACACTCCCTCTCTGGTACCTCCCCATCTATCTTCGTGACTGTCGCATTCCCGAACCTCGCCATCCTTCACCGTCGCCCCTGCTCCTTCTCTGTCATCGTTTTTTACTTGGAATTTTCTGGTTTATCTCAGCTTTCTTTTTCTTTTTATGTAGCAATCAATGAAAGAGGTAAACTTTAAAATCACATAATTTCTAATGTAATACTTATTTGGTTATCTATTAGTTGTTCTTTGACTTTGCAAATTGTATTCTTCGACAGTCTAACATCGCAGTTATATGTATATGTCGTACCATAAATATTGTTAATGTTATAATTTTTCATGATGTGCAGTTTTAAGAAGGAAATTGGGCTTACAGAAGTGAAAAAGAGGAAGATAAGTGAGTGATAAGACATGGGATTGATGGTAAGTTTGGTGTTTCTGTTCTTCCATGTTTTTATTGTTAATGTTACAAGTTTTGATGATCTTGAATTCTTGATAATGGATGTGTAGAGTGATTTTTGTAGGACTGAAATGCAAACCTTGTGTTAATTCTTCACAATGTTAGTATAAGTATTGTTCTTATTTATAACTTTTTTGGTCCATTACAAGGAGTAACAAATTTGTTTTGACGTCTTTGACTCCCTTCAATCCAAAAGCAAAAATCTGACCTTGGTGGTAAAAGAAGGTTAGTGGTTTTGTGTTATCTTCATTCACATTCATCTTCAGGTCACTCTTAACTATCAAGCTGTCTTATAGTAGCACTATGACTAAAGCAATGTAAGCTTCTTTTGCTTCTTCTTTTTTTGGAAAATCATTTGTACTTCCCATTTTTAGGGTAATGTCCACGTGTATATAGCGTCACTTTGATTCTTAGTGTATGATGTTGAAAGTAATGTTTGTGATTGCATTTTTGTTTTATTTATTTTGTAGGCTGGATACAATCTTAAACATTTATTTGTGTTTGCGCTCATTTATGCGTGGATCCCTTTCTTCTTATAATTTACAAGGTAAATAAAGTAAGTTTTGTACCTTTATGCTTTTAATTGAAGTATAGTAGATTAAGCGTTTTTACTATGATATGAATACTCAATATATAGTATCGTGCAATATGTCAGAAGCTACAATGATAGTTTTTTATGATTATGGTAGCATTGTATTTGTAAATGCATTATGATCTATCGAATCAATTGTTGAGATTGTGCTTTCTTAAAATATAATAATTGAGTTTTGGGTGTATGTTATACACAAGCTATTGTTGGTTCTAAATATGAGCTCTACTTGATGTTGGCATACACAAGACATGTATCATTTGCTGCACACTTGACCTGATATACACATTTCAAATAGAGTAGCAATTAATCTTTATTGTATGTCAACTTGCCCTTAAGGTTATTGGTGTTATATGTTACTTCACTGCACATGAGATTAAAATTACAAACTATTATTTTTGTTTCTTTAATGCATTTAGCATTGGCATTTGGAATAAGTCAAGTATTTTTGTGTTTTTTCAGGGAAGTGATAGGAGATTAGCAAGATCAAGGATGACCTGCATTTAAAAAGAGTGCAAGCAATATGCAAGTGGAGGACAGGGGGAATCTTTGATTTTGATTGAACTAGTAATGTTTTATAGCTTATTATCGAGCAAAATGGTGAACACTATATTATGTCTTGGTTTGTATTCGTGAACTAAATGTTGTCTCTAAGTTGTATGTATGAAATGTATTGTAAAAGGCACATGTCACTTTTGTTATCTATTTTTTATTATTTTTTTTTATATATTAATAAAAAGATTATTTCACACCAATTTTCCCACCAAATTTCCAACGATTCATCTTTTGTTGGGGGGTTTATATTTATCAATGAAATCTTTTTCGTGGCTAATATTTTGATTATCAACGACTTGACTAGAACCTGAAATCTTGCAACGAATTTGATATTAGTTGGAAATTTACCAACAAATATGTGAAATTCGTTGGAAAAAACTATTTAGCTACGGGCATATTTCTCACAAGCAGTTTTCGTGGCTTATTTCGTTGGTAACAGCAATTACCAACGACTTTCACCTGTTTACCAACGAATTTTGCTCGTTGGTACTGCCAGTTTTTCTAGTAGTGATTCTACACTACATATCCCACAAGTAATTTATGCAACCACCACGAATATTTACAAATTATTTTCTACTAAGGCTTGAACTCCCTACTATATTAGGTTGATAAGTTCCTCCAATATCGCTATGAGATAGGCCATTTGTTTGCTAAGTAGCAGTAGTACATTGTTAAGACGTGATATGTCAGGACGTTACAGGAACAAAGTGTATTCCCTTAGAATTATTGCAATCATTACTTCATATATACAGTTGATAAACATATTTGGACATTTTCACTTTCATTTATTGTCTTTTCTTTGGTAAAGGCATTGAATAAAATTAAAAACCCTTTATAGGATACGTAAAGGAGTCAAATAAATACAACACGTACCAGCTCACTTCAAAAAGGATGTCTAAGAATAAGTTCAAAGAATATAGAGAATCTCAAATGAAAGCCAGCAATACACACTATTATCAAAATAAGATACTCGTAGTATACAATAAAATAAAATAAGACAAAACACTACTAAAAAACAAGTATAGACCAGAGAAACAAGCGGACAGATTTGGCCGGACAGCCGGACCGGGTTGGATCTAGAACCGAACCGGCCTGTTAAACTGGTTTCAAGGTTTATTTATTTTCTAACTAATTAAAATATTTATTATAGTTGAAGGTTTTTAAGCCCCTTGAATTGGATAGTAAGTTGGAATGTGAACTTTGTTAACATTATATATATATATAAAAATAAAAGGTTATCCTTATATTTGGATTGTTTTTCACTTTTTGTCATATATGGGACAAATTATAGTTAAACTTTTAAACAAAAAGAAAATAAAATAAAATTTGCGGTTACAAGATTCAAACTCACAACAACATTAATGAATAGCAGTTTGTTAACCAACTAATATAACATTTAACTTCTTTTAATCTGAACTAGATCATAACCCGCAAACTTTGCGGGCTACTTCATGATTTTAATACTAAGATTTATATAATAATTTTATTTTAGTTGAGCACTAATTTAAATATAGCCACTCTTTAACCTTTGATTGCACTTTAACATGTAACCGTACTAAATGTAACTTGTATGTGCCTTGATTTTCACATTGCTATTTCCATCATGAGCATTCCCATAATCCAATATGACAGCAAATGACAAGCCGCTATTAGCGTGTCATAACATTAAAAAGATATCTATTTCTAACTTAGTAGTCGCTAGCCACCAATTGCTAGAAAGATTCAATAAAGTTACAACCTTATTTAAATTTACACCTTGAACCTTTATACATTGCAATCACCGAATGAAGCATAATCACATATAAGGTGGCATACAAATATATGTACTTGAACTTCTAGGGTTTTCATATTGCATGCATTATCTCTTTAAGACGTACCCGTTTCACATACTTAAATTGTTCTTGTAGAATAAATTTATAATGTCTCACAATTATGTTTAAATCGTGAAAAGGGTACTGGCAAAGTGACATCATGTCTGCCAACAGTATTTAGTATATTTTTGGCTCTTGTGAAATAGAAAGAAGAGCTTTTTACGACCCGAGTGAACCACCCCTTCAACCTACACATCACGAAAACTAAAATATATAGTTAGTCATGCATATAATACTACATATATTACACAAAAATTAACATCAAATTATAGTTAATCATGTTACATTTTGTACTCGTATCACAGTAAAATATAAAAATAAGATGACCTTGCACAAAGATTACTATGAAAGATACATTGAGTACATACCAATTATTTATTATATACTCATATCAATCTGCTTCCCACTCTGTAATGTCCTACACAGAAACGTTCCCAAAGGAAGACAACCATCATTCATGTGTAGAAATTACTCTTACTTGATCCTACACAGACACTATATATAATCATAATCAAAGAATAACAAATTCCAATTCAGTTCATAATGAATACAAACTTAAGCAATAGAAGTAAATAAACAATAATCAAGGAAAAATCAAATTACCATAACACCCTGATCCGAGCACACTTTGATAATAACAAATAATGGTGTTTTTTTCCTTCTTACAGAAACAGTTATAGAAATCACCATCCTCACGCTCTATAAATTTTATATATTTTATTGGTTAAATAAAGGTCATCAGTTCTAATATATAGTAGCAGTTGTATTCCAAGATAGAATTCCATACCTATTAATAAAACCCCGATGGATATTATGGACATAATCTCTAAAAGTGTAAAGGTTGGAGACTCCAGCCTAAGCAACAAATTGATATATAATGTCAAAACTCAGTTTCTATGATAAAAAGTAACCCTTTCAATATCTATGAATAGCATTATGTGATTATGAGCAGCAATCGGAGGTGCAAATTCGACCCATTCACATACAAAATTAAATGAAATTCACATATGTCGTCTTAGAGTTTAGAATTCAACAACCAAAAATGAAACATATGGCTTATATAAGTTTTAAAAACTGAAAACACTTATAAGTTGTGATGCTTGATGTTTGCTTTAAACTCACTGCTTTAGTGAAATGTATTACCCGATCTTACGCCCACACAAACATTTACAAAACATGTCTTGCACAAATCAAATCATAGAAAATGACAAAACGGGCCGGGTTGACCCAAAACAATTTTATGTTCAAAAAATAGCTTAAGCTACCACTGTAAAACATAACTTGCATAAAAATGGATCAGTGTCAATCTGCCTAAATATTCCCACTTCATTAAGCTCTGATAAAAAAATTCTAGGGCTAGACCGTGACTCAAATATTTGTTTTACAGGTATTAAAAACATGTACAAAATAAATTAATAGAAAAACCTGCCTGAAACTGTTTTGGATCAACCCGACCCTTATTGAAGTTAACACGAGATAATTCAGAAACAAAGATTAACCTTAATAATTGAAAAGCTTAAAGGACCTTGTTTTTCTTTGCTTTCATATTTAATCCACTTGAGACTAAAATAACCCTAACACCATGTGTCATATCAATAAATAATGCCTGCTTTCACCATAGACTTTCAGTTTTCAGCAAATTTTATATCATTTTAAAGATGTTCGACCATACTTTCACCATAGACTTTCAGTTTTGCTTACAAAACACAATAATCCATATTTACAGCCTCTCAAAAATGAAACACACTACCAATATAGAAAGTCAATGATGAGACTAAAGCAACTTGAAACATTGAATGACATTAACAAATCATACACAAAATGCTTGCAAGCCACAAAACTACCTATTTATAATGCTCTTTTCTGGAATGCAAAAACCATCCGAACCAAAAACCAGTAGCTTTTCTGAACCATTTACCTTAGAAGTATTTTTTTTGGATAGATTTAACATCAACCAAACCCATAAAACAGCCTAAATGAGCACGATTTTACCTTCTCTTACTGATAATTTGATATTTCAAGTGAGAATTAGAATGAAAATGAAATTAATAGAGAGGCTGCTGCAATAGAAGTGACAAAAATTATGACATCACTGATAGAACACTTAAAAAAGGAATACAGCTTAAAGATTCTGTTTTAAGAAAACCTTGAATATTATTACTAAA
This sequence comes from Helichrysum umbraculigerum, assembly GCA_949592205.1. Taxonomy (NCBI): domain Eukaryota; kingdom Viridiplantae; phylum Streptophyta; class Magnoliopsida; order Asterales; family Asteraceae; genus Helichrysum; species Helichrysum umbraculigerum. The sequence continues at coordinate 52,397,895 of CATIUR010000003.1, read as the reverse complement.
CTTGCTGCTACTTGAGTCAAACTTAGTTCCTATCTATACAGTAAACAGAATATTAAACCAAAATCCACAAAAAGATCTATACATATTGATGCACAATAACATAAAAGTCACATCTTTAAGATAATGTACGGTTAAACCTTGAATTCTTTGTTATGTAGCTCTTTGATGGCTTTTTTGAAAAAAATCTTTAGTTCTAAATTGAACGACGCTACAAATGAAAAACCTTTACTTACAAAACAGCTTGTGCTTATCAGCTTATAAGGTTAATAGAGCGAGCACATCCATGACTTCTAATACCATTTAACACTTACGAATAGATATCACCAAACTCAGCTTGTGCGATCGATAACAATGCTTTTAAGGCCTGCAAGATGGAGATTAATAAAAACGATGTTGTGGATTAACATTATGATAGTTTTTAGTAATCAATTTTTTTATAGGCACCATACATGTAGTAACATTAGAAAATTTTCTACCGACTCATGCCTCACGTGTGTATGTTGTGTTACAACGCTATTAATGAAAGAAAGCAATTGCAGGTGCAACAAATATGACATATGACACACACTTAAGTCTCTGGATCTTTCAGCTTCATGCTCTCACATTGCATAGCTGTTAAAAAATACTGATATGTATAAACAGGTTGAACACATTATAAATACAGTCAAATAAACACTAACCAAGGTCGAATTTCCTAACCATGTATATATTTATAGCTGTAAAAACCAAATAACCAAATAAAAGGGTACCTCTGCGGATTAAGATACTGTGAAATGAACACTTTTGACACTAAATTGAGTTAATTTCCCTAATTTTATCCAACTGACCTATGTTTTGATCGTAAAAAATAGAAATAGTGATAACTTGATTTAGGAGGTTTTACGTCTTCTCAATTAACTTTGGAACCTGCTTCTATTATAGCTATTTTGTCTAAGTTCACCTATTTAACCCGTTTGAGATGAATATAAACTCAAAGTGACCCATTTAACCATTAATGGGTCAAATAATTAATTGGAACCACTAACCCATGGTCAGATTCTTAGTTGGGAAGTGTACTAATGAATTTTTCGCTATATATTAAGTCATAGGATTATTCTAAAACTACATGAAGTAAAATAAAATAGCTTATGGTTGATTTAATTGGCAAAAATAAATAACCATACCTTTCCAATTTGCTTATCTTTCTTCCTAGAGTGCTGAATATTCCATCGGTGGTACAGGTGCTCGTATCTCATTTTCCAATCTAGCCAATTCTTCCTAGAGTGCTGAATAAGCTTTAATTTTAAACATCTTACAATCAGGCCAATAAATAGTAGCAACTCACATATCAAGCTTAATTAGTAATAATTGTTTGTATCTTTGGCTTGTTTTTGTCCAAAACAGACTGGTAAAACGCATAATGTTCATACTATATAATGACTTAAACGAAAAGTCTTCAACCAAACATTGGAGGTGGCAAGATGGGTGGGTCAGGTGATGGTTCAGGTTAGAATGAATAATTTCGAATACGGGCTGCGTTATTCCAGGTTGACCTGTGCACATTTTTTTCCCTTCTATATATTGTGCGCGGCAGAGAATGGAGTAGCCTAACAACAACATCATCTCAGTATGATCAATATGATCCAGAGTAAGTTGAGCACCTCTCACAACATTATATCGATTATCATCCTACACACAAATGTTGACCTGTAATAGCTAGGTGTTCACATAAGCACATTAAAAAAGAGGTGGAAAATGGGTGAGTGAAGCATGTTGAATAACATACTCTAGCTTAACAATTTTAAGCTAAAGTTTTAATATTTTAACATCGGGATTTTAGCCAAAATGAAGAAAAGTATTATAACAAAAATATTACAATATAAGGAATAAATTAAAAACATCTTACTGAATTTATCACTTCTCAAACATGCACATGTGATTGGGGCTTGGGTATAACTGGAGTAAAAACATTAGCCCCTGGTTTTTTAAAGCTTTAAAAACGTACCTGATTAAGCAGATATCCTCAGCAAATAAGGAGTTTTGAATAGTTAAGCCATAGTGGTACCTGCAATATCATCACAAAAAACTGAAAATCAAATTAAAGCGCATCCAAAGTGAGTTAACATACTGAACTATAAGCCCATTCAAACAACATTTAACTAATATCTACAAAGTACTTTTTGACATGATCCAACTATGAGTAACCAAGCATAAAGATATGCTAGCACACCAACACGATTTCGGATTCCCACATGACTACACCAATAGATAGATATCACACAATAGAACAAACAAAGATAAATATAAGAGAGAAGTTCTAAAGATGACCAACTTCATAAGGAAATGGGTAAAGATTGCCACATTTTCCTGATAAGAATGGAAAGAGCACATGAAGACAAATATGTGATATAATATGACAACGTGTGCAAGTAATCATGAATAAAGCCAATTAAAGGTGGCAAAATGGACGGGTCGTGCTAGAAATCATTTAGTGGTAAAACGGGTTGTCGTAGACTGCACAAGTATATCTAAAGATGAAATGAGTTGAGCATTTATATTTATGTAGCATCGAAATCCTCTCTATACTTCTGATCTTGTAAATGCTTAAAATAGACATACATGTATTCGAATGAATACATACATATGTGACTCGACCTAACATGATATATTTCTTAACACGCCACTTAAAAACAATTGGACAACTCAAATTACCAAAAAAATCAGCTTATTTGCTGACGATACATTTTACTTCAGTACCAAACCCCTATTTTGAGCAACACATTCGGCCCCTCTAAACCTTTATAAAATATACATATATTATATCGTTACAAAGATATTCGAACATAATTTAATGTACAACTTTTACTTTTATATAAAATGAAACACACGTGTATTTATATCCCTTTAAAAAGGTGCCAAAAATCATTTTAGGATGCTGGAAGTTTGAAAATCAGCCCAACAGGCTGTTTTGCGTCCCACTTTTCGATCGCTTAGACACTTCTGTTTTCAGAAAATTTTATATCATTTTAAAGATGTTCGACAATACTTTCACCATAGACTTTCAGTTTTGCTTACAAAACACAATAATCCATATTTACAGCCTCTCAAAAATTGCCGAAAGTGGTTTTTCAGTTTTTTATCCAATTTACCAAATGACCCATTTTCGCAAGCTATTCAACGAACACATGCATATGACTTAAAACCTACATTATCACTTCAACATTTACATGTCATCATTCACTGTTAGCTGATATATGCTGATCATCAAGCATCTTGTTATATGATCATCTATATCCGGATGCACAAACAATAATCAGTTCCCTTCTGTTGACTGATATTCATGAAATAACACACAAAATCTGATAAAACACTTACATCGAGATTCCATGTTCCAACTCCTCTCCATTGTCAGGCTCTTCCACATCACGAGTCCTACGACACAGTCATAATCAAAAGTTTTTCGCCAAAATTAGGAAAATGAAAATTTCGTCCGAATCTGTATACGAATACAAGAATGAAGAGAAAATTGCCTAATTTGTCTCAATCGACTGCCGGTTCAGACGATCATCGGATTTCGGCCGCGGTGTCGCCGTTTGTCGCGGCGGTTAACAGAATATTCCGTTAGTTGATCATCCGACGCCACCTCCTTCCGTTCACGTACTTGTTGATCGGAAATTAACCGATCTACGGCAGCGCACATGGCTGCTCTTCTAGTGCAATTTTTAGGTTTTCAGAACAAATTGAGACGAGGAATCGGTAAACATGGAGAAGAATAGATGATTAGATGCATGAATTTTGATTGGGGATTGATGGGGTTGATTGATTTTGGTGCTTGATTGGTCGCCGTATGGTTTTTCCAGCGTGTTCTTGCATTTTTTTTTCCATTGGCCGTGTGTTTTGTTTGTGATTGGGCTTTGATATTGGATGGAGCAAAGGGTAGAATTGGAATAATTTAGGGTAAAAGTTTGTGAGATTAATTAATCATTTTACTAACCACTATCAATGGCTAAGATTATATTAACTAAATCAATAAAAGGGGGAGATTAATTTAGGAGGGTTAGAAGAGGAGGGGATTAGCTAATATAGGCTCTCTCATATTAGATAAGAGAGATATATTTATTACCTATATCACATCACTCATAATGTATATTATATATATGTGTGTGTGTATATATATATATATATATATATATATATATATATATATATATATAGGATTAGGATCCATGGAGAAGACATTTTATAAGGAGGAGGGAGAGAAACGATCTAGAGCGTTTAAATTTTTGATCAATGGCTCAAATTATTTTGATGACATAAATTTAAATTTAAAGGAAATATGGTTATTTTTATGGTGAATGGGGGTCATTATCGTCTATCTACAAAAAGCAAATTGTTCCCGAAAATTCCGTTGACTAGTGCCAAAAATAAGGAAACTTTGAATTATTTCTAATTAAATTTATATTCATAATTACCTTTTGTTTTTTTTTTTTTGCCTCAGATTTCTTTTTTTATTTTTTTATTTATGCATCTAAAAAGTAGTGATCAGTTTTTTTTAATCAATTGAATCATACAGCTTTCTTTTCTTCGTATTTTTCTTTTCCTTTTTTTTTTTTTTTTTTACTTACATACATTGTTTATGAAATTGCTTTTGTTAACTGACTTTACAGATATATTCTTCAAAATATTTTTTATTGAATCGACATTGTTCAATTATGAATCATATTGTAATTCATATTATAAAAATGGATATTTGAGTGTAAAAAGTTAGGAGTCATCAATGAAATTAGCATCTAAGCAATGAATGCTTTAAAAATTAGTGAAATCATGGGAAAAAAAATACAGGATCTAAGATACGTTTATCGTTTCTATTCATGAAAGATGTTGAATCGTAGAATATAAACTCCGAATCATTGGTATAAATATCCAAATCATAGGAATTTTATCAAAAGTTGAGTGTATCATTGTTGTGTTTTGCTAATCGTCATCGTAGTAATGATAAACTTGGTGAATAGGAATATAAATCTGAATCATTGGTATAAAAATGTGAACTATTGTAAGAAGAATATTGGATATTCATCTAAAAGCTTAGTGAATCACTATATGCATTATCAATAAAATTTAAGAACATTTAATAACTGAATCATAGCTATTATTAAGTGAATCAATATCATATTGATGCAAAATTTAGTGAATCAAGGTGCTTATTCACTCTTTGATCACTGAATCATGATAGTTCCATTCTATGAATCATCACAAAACTAATAGTTGATTCACTGAATCATATAAATACACAAGCTCGTCATTCATAAAAATATTGAATAATATCTACATGTAATTCAAAGAAAAAAAATGATTAGTGAACAATATTGACATCATGAGCAAACTTCTTTATTCATTAAATAATTAAAATGAAATG